>CM056051.1:207385589-207745585 GCA_029574335.1 Rana kukunoris
GAATTGGAATCATTACCAACCTTTGGGCCCCCCTAGGATACAAGGGAGAGGTTATTCTAAGGGCCCTCCGCCCTATCCTAACCAGACATATAGTTTGGGACAGTATAATCAATATACTGACCCACAAAGTTTCCAGTCTATGAAAACACCTAGTTATGGCCCTCCACCTGCTTTGGCAGGTCCAGAGGTGGTGCACTATTCGGGCAACCTTGAATCTGAATACAATATTCCAACACATAACAATTTTTTACCTTTAGGTGACTGTTCTAACCAAGATGGAGGATTTTATGGTCCACCCCTGGGCCTAACTTCCAAAACGGGGAGATCACTGAAACATACGAGTTTGGGTATGGATGTGATAATGCCCTTATACAACCCACTAACCATGGCCAGCCACATTGGGGTTTTCCCCGGGCAGGCCAAGGCGTCAAGAGAATCGCAGAACTAAAAGAGGGACTAGAGGGGGGAGGGCTAGGAAGCCCAAAAAGACCGAGAACATAATTGGAGCTGGTATTTTTAATTTGAGTTCACATGTTTTGGACAAAGCAGAGCTTTTAGTCCTGGACAAAGGACTTAAATATGTCCCTCCTAAAAAACTTGACAAATTTAAGACCTACATGGATATTCATAAGTATGTACGGAAACTGAATATCCAACGATATATGAGCTCAAATCCGTTTAATCCTTCCACGACTTCAACGTTAAACTATACACATTCTGGCCTGGCCAATGCCTCTGTGTATAACCCACCAGGGCAGTTACCAGCAGCCCTCAGGGTGTTTAGGGACTTAGCCCTTAAAGACCTTGAGGACATGGAGATCAAACAAATACGTTGTAAAAAACAGCTAGAGGAAGGCATTGATTCTCTATGTAGGAACAAAAATTTAGTTATACGTCCAGCTGACAAGGGGGGTGGAATTGTTGTCCTTGATAAGAAAGACTATCTGCAGGAAATGCAACATATCCTTGGTGATAAGGACACCTATGTCCCTTTGATATTAGACCCTGGAAAGAAATACAAAAAAATTCTACAAAATATCGTGGATAAAGGCCGACGGAATGGTATACTTAATGAAAAGGAATCTGTGTTCTTGGTGCCTAAAGCTCCAAGGACCCCTATTATGTATTACCTTCCAAAGGTCCACAAAAATCCAGTTTGCCCCCCGGGACGTCCCATTATAAGTGGGATTGATTCAATCACGTCCCGGGTGGGCAAATATATTGATTTCTTTTTGCAACCCCTCGTCAAAAAAAATGCCGTCATATATTAAAGATACTAAGCATGTTATAAACCTACTATCTAACCTGAAACCTACTTCTAACATGTGGATGGTTACAGCTGATGTAACATCGCTGTATACTATTATTCCACATGACTTGGGTATCGAAGCGGTATCCCATTACTTAAATAGGGATAGTGGTTTACTGGATGAACAGATTTCCTTTATAATAGAGCTTTTGGTTTTTGCCGCGACCCATAATTTCTTTTGGCATGGGGGTCAGTTTTACAAACAGAATCGTCGTGGTGTCGCGATGGGAGCCAAATATGCTCCAAGTTTGGCAAACCTTTTTATGGCCAGATGGGAGGAGGATGCCGTCCATGATCAGCCTAGGCCCCAGATTCTTCTGTGGGCCAGGTATATTGACGACATCCTCCTCCTGTGGGATGGTACTGAAGGTGAACTTTCCCAGTTCATTGATTTTCTTAATATCAATGAGCGTGGCATCCTTTTGACATACGAGGCCAGTAAGGAAAAAATTAATTTTTTGGATCTAGCCATATCTGTTGAAGATGATAAATTTGTGACCTCAACATATTTCAAATCAACTGATAGAAATTCTTATATTTCCAGTGACAGTTGTCACCATTCTTCCTGGCTAAAATCTGTGCCTAAAAGCCAGTTTCTACGCCTAAAAGAAACTGCACTGATGACGCCATGTTCAAAACACAAGCACAGGTTCTTATGGAACGTTTTTTGACTAAGGGTTACTGTCAGAATTTTCTGAGTGATACTTTAAAATCAGTATCTGAGAGAGATAGGGCAGATTTACTAACAGAAAAATCCCGTACTGACACTGCCCACCGATTTAAAAATCCGTTTGTTACAGACTACTCGTGCCAACATGCAAATGTAAAACATGTTGTTTCAAAACATTGGCATGTGTTAAGAAGCGACAATGTTCTTAAGGGATTACTACCAGAAAAGCCACAGGTAGTATTTAGGGGTCTCCCTTCCCTTAGGGATAAATTGGCCCCTAATGTGCTAAATCCCCCGAAAATACCATCGATGTTTTTGGCAGATCTTTCTGGCTTCTATAAGTGTGGGAAATGTCAGAGCTGTGCTTTGAATGGCATCAGATCCAAACGAAGTACTACATTTCGTTCTACCAGCACCCAGAAAAACTTTATGATTAAGCCCTTCATTACCTGTACAACTATAGGGGTTATATACATGCTCATGTGCCCATGCGGATTGCAATATATAGGCAGAACTAAACGCCCTCTACATATACGCCTTAATGAGCATATTGCAAATATTCGGAATGGGTTTACTGAACACTCTGTGTCAAAACACTTTCTGTTGGTACATGATAAAAAATCCAAACAACACGGTGTTTCTGGGCATAGACAAATTCAATCCCCATTGGCGTGGCAACGACCTAGTGAGAAGTATTTCTCGCTCCGAAATGGTGTGGATACATAAAACAAAGTGTTACACCCCCCACGGCCTGAACATTGAGGTGGACATCAATTGTTTTATTGATAATTCCTGATTCCATCTAACAATGGTTAATATATAAATATCTATCCATTTGTGTCACATAACAGAAAGGATTTTTCACGTATTCTTATGTGTAAAAAATAGGGACTTTAGGAGTTTTTTTTCCCATTTCCCCTATATCAATCGGGACATATAATGATTATCATTTTTTATTTAATGTCCTACATGCCAGCGTCCTTTTTACTATGTTTTTTGTACCGTAGCCCCCCCCCCCCCCTCTCCCCTGTGGGGGTGTCTGACATGTAATATACTGATGTCAGTATAGCCATATATATACTTTTTTCAAGGAGGAAGTGATAAACATGTCTAGCACGAATTTATAGATTCACATAGGTATTAATGTCAATGTTTTCATTTTTAATTTTTATTATCTTCCTTTTATTACATTTTGTAAAATAGAGAATATATATGCTTATTGTTGACTGTCAGACTAATCAGCATCTATATGGCTGTCCAATTTTTGTTACATATATATTTCCAATGTTTTGTGAGCATTGTAGTATAACAGTGCTTTATATGTTGTTTTTTTACATATGTATTATAATATAGTAGTTGAAATGTATTTTATTACAATGTGCATACATTATCTGCTGTTTGTGTGTGGGGCTTTGATTGCCTCCGGCCTCACTACATATCTATGACACAATGTATACCAGGTATAAATTGACTCTGAAAAACACACCGTTTGCCGTATTACACGATAACATGGTGAGTTGTATTACAACAGGGCTGCCGTTTCGGTTTTGCCCTTAGTTGCTGTACTTAAACCTATTGGTATATGTAATATGTTTCCAATAGTTAAAATGGCGAGAGTACGATCAACTGGGACTACCCTGGGGATAGCTCCGCCTTCTCTTGTTTACATATACGCGGTGACTCGGAGCGTCGCCTCATCCCGTGACCAAGTCCCTTTTGTGACGAAACGTCGGGAGGCGACGCTCTGACGTCACCGCATCACGTGTGAGGACCCGGAAGTCGGGTAAACACGCTCCAAACGCCGGCCGGCTCTCTTTGAATTTATGCTGATATATGCTGTTTTAATACGGATGGATGTAAGTGCATACAATCCTTTTTTTATTTGATTAAAAGTACGGTTTTACGCTATGTGGATTTCTCTCAATTTTTTATGTGACCACGGGTTGATATTTGATCGCTGTTTGAGCCGAATACACCTACTGGCTGGAATTTGTGGATGTCCTCTTTCGTTCCCTGCTGAAACATGAATGTTACAAATTGCTGATATTGATCTCGGTGAGATCATAGACTCTGGTAAGGGTCAGTGTTTTCTGTGCGGTGGAGGTCTTTGTTTTGTCACTACACATATCTGTCTGTGGACCTATCAACACTGGGAAATTCTTTCTGTCTATTCAATATAATTCTTGATGGACTGTATAATTACCATATGGACTTCAAATCGTGTTCACTGTTCACTACTACTGTGTTTTTGATAAGCTTGCTCATGTGCTATTTCAGTTTGCACTAATGATACTTTCCACGTATTTTAAATAATTTTTTTACTGTATACCATTTATAGCGCGACTTCATTTTTTCTATATAACGAAACTCAGTTACGCTGATCGCATCGGAGCTTCAACCCGGCGTTTCTTGTTTTCTGGTTACAGAAAACAAAAACGCCGGCTCAAAGTGACAGTTAGGCTGGCGGATCACTGGATCCGCCAGCCTAACTGTTCCTGAATCTGGCCCATAATCTAGAATGGAACTTCTGTCCACACCATGGAAAGTATGCCTTTCAGGCACAATGGTAAATTTTACATAGGAATAACTAAATCTGATCCCCTGTCCTAGATGTACTTGGATTTCTACAGACAAGTAGTCAAAGTCAGTGACTAAGAAGCAGAATGGTTAAGCCAGTAGTGAGGCCAGCACTTGTGTAAAGGCTCAAGGACCCGTGCAAAGCTACAAACTGTGGTTGTCCCCCAAAGCAAAACATAAAAGTGCAACAGGAATGTACAAATTATCATCCTGTATATCTACAAAAAGTCCCCCCCCCCCCCTACACACACACATAGAAATTGCTGAAGTAATGTAATGACCTATCTGGCAGATTTTATTAGAAACTTCAGAACCTGAAATTGGGCTTGGACTTGGGCATAGAGAAGGAGACCTGGAGAAATAAAAGGATGTATGAAGGAAACCCGGATGATGAGACCTTTCCCCAGGGGCTTTAGTCTTCCTTTTGCTAGGAAAAGTGTGCACTTACTGTAGCTCACTTCCTTAAAGTGGATGTAAACCCAATTCTTGAAATTTTATCAGGGAACATACAGTATACAGTAGCTGCAGTGTTTTTTCACCCCTTTCCAAAGCACTGGGTCCTGTGGCTTTCTCCTGATTCACAGCTCTGTTATCAGCATCATAACTTCTGACAAGTTCTCAGAGATGGGAGATAAAAGCAGTTTGAAATTTGTGTCGTGGGAGGTTGCTATACATAGATTAGCTTTCCTTCTCACGGCAGAGCTCTGCACATTATTTCCTTCCTTTGCCAATGTGAAGTGGGGGTGTGTGCCTTTCCTCCAATCAGCTGTCCTGGCTGTATGCCAATAATCCACTCCCAGTGCTGAACAGGAAGAGAAAAATCTCTAACACAATGTGCATTTCTAAAGGATATATAAAGCTGAAGACAGCAGATATACATGTAAAATGTATGTAGGGAGATTTGATTCATCTCTGTTTATCATCTGAGGCTGTTCACTTCACTGGGTATATGTGAGGATTTACATCCACTTTAACAAAGGAGTTCAGATGATCACCGAAGAGATGTTGACATTTTTTGCACGCCAGCTACCAAAAGGATTTCATGAATTTCCATGGAAGCAATAATAAGCTACATATACCAGGTTTCATGGCAAAGCCTGTCAGCACAAAAGAGAGATTCACATTTTTGTCTACAGCGCCCTAAAAACCAGAAGATCTTTTTTTTTACCAGAACTGTCAGGGTCTTTTTAAGTCAGGCAATAGCAGGAACCACAGAAGGAACCAAAAACTCCTTTTCCAGTGGGAATTTATCAAACCACTTTGAGGAATATAAACATTTTAGGGTTTGGCCAGTCACTATATAAGAGGTAGATTATATATATATATATATATATATATATATATATATATATATATATATATATATATAGGATATATCAGCTTACATGCTGGAGTGTCCATATGCTTGATAGGATATGACGGAAGAAATGGACTCTGAACACTTCTGATTATTGTATTTTTTCACATATACTCGATTGGAGTAACTCCACATATTGCACACCATGCTAAGGAGTACTGAATGCAAGAGCCAGTGCCCAAAGCAACTTTACAGGCTGGCCCCACATCTACCAACTCTGGCAGGGTAAGGTACAATCCAGGTGGCATGCCTAAGGTAGTAATCTGGAATTTATGCCATTAGCTAAAATGTCTGTTGCACAGCCGATTATGTGGAGCAGTAATCCTAGAGAAAACATCCAGTAAAGACCAATAATCACCCTCTGTAGAGAGAGTAAATTTGTCACCTAAGGGAACTAGCAAAAAACTGAAGATCACTGATAATGATAGGGGTTATATATAGGGTTACATCAGCTGTTTGTTAATGCACAATCATCTACAGACATGTTCCTATAACCTATATACTACTATGGATGTGTCCCGTACTCTATGATCAACATATATAAAGTAATATTTAAGGATGAGCTGGATATACCTGGGTTTGGTCCATGGGAAGTTTGTTGAACTGTGCTGAAATTCTAAACGTTAATCTAAACCCCCACTTAAGCCAATACTAGGTAAATCTTTAAATTCAGTTCTGGCCTATTTTCAGGGCCCCATAGATAGATGCAAAAGAAAAAAAACTGTTGCTGGGAAGCAGTAATTTCTAACAATATTTAAATTGAAACATTCAGACCCTGTTCACACTTGAGCATTTTGTAACTTGTAGCTCAAAAATGCTCAACAAGCAAAAACCTATTGTTTTCAATATCCCTTGTTTACATCTGAGCAACCTGACACTTGTAGCAAAATGCATATAGACTTCAATGGAAATGCCTGAAAAGTCGGACATGAGCTTTTTTTAAGCATTTTTTCAAAAGTTTTGGTTCACATTTTCTGCTCAAACAGCAGCTCTCTGCCTCTTTTTCATTAGCACTTCATACCTATTAGTTGAAAGCTACAAAAACATGCAATTCTGCTCCAAAAAAAATCAGAAACGCTTGAAAAAATGCTTCAAAACATGACACTTAGGTGTGAATGTAGCCTAAATATGCCCAATTCCTTTAAAATACATGATTGGGAGATATTTTAACTTACCAGGGAAGTGTTGCACTGGTTTGATGTGTAATATGTACTAAAACAAAAACAGCATTTACAAAGATAAATAAATTGCATGGTAAATTGCATTTTCTTACCAGGTTGGTTTCAATGAAAAAGAACCCTACGAGTATGTATTTTCTTGCTGTACTACATCTTACAGCAAGAATGACAAAAAAATTGTGAGGGTCCCCCCAAAATCTATGCCACATCCCTTATCCTTGAGGATGTTGTGTCATGGATTTTAAGGTGGAACTCCAGGCAAAAAAAAATTATGTGGGGTCCCCCCAAAATCTACAGAGTTAGGTATGGATGGTATGGTTAAGTATGCAAAAGCAAAACAATAACAGATCAATACCAGGCCAGATACACTCTACATAGGGAGTGTATTCTTTGGAAAAATTCCTGTCCCTATGTTTAAGGATTATTATACATTTTTAATAGTGGCAACAGTTTGCACAGTGCTTTGGGTCTTTTCCCCCCAAACCCTGGCATGACATCTGTAGGGGTCTGCATTAAGTGGGCTTATCACAATCTGGAAGCAACCTTTAAAAAAATAAGGGGGCCCCCATATACCACATTCCGTACACTGCACAATCAAGATCAAGCCTCCAAGACTATACTCCCCTAGACTATACTCCCCTAGCCAATTGTTGAGCCATTCTGATCAGGCTTGTTCTGTCTCACCCTCTAAACATCCATGCAAGCCTAAACTGCCTCACTGGCCACTACTAGGATGTATAGGAGATTCGCCATTTGGATCCTTCCTAAAACACACTGGCACTCTGATATGTACTTTGACCCTAACCCTGACAGTGACCTAGATCAAACCCTGATCTAGCTATTTTTATATATTATATATCTTTATTAGCTTGGTCTCTGTGCTATGAGAGCAATGTGCAGCACTCTCCCCACATAAACTACATTTATTGTAAATTACCCTAAAACTACATTTGTTGTAACATTCATCACAGGGTGGCATGTCTTCTTTTTTGACACTTAAACTGCATTATAAAAATAGGTATATTCCAATTAATTGTGGCCATACATTTTATGATTTAATACACAATCATATTTAAAAATTAATAAACCACATGTAACTCAACAAATGTATACATTTATAGACCAGAAAAACATGTGGAAGATTAAAAAGATCATTTGATGTGTTATATGCTTAATGATCATATCAAATTATTTACTAATATTTTTTCATCCAGACCGATCAGAATAATTTTCATAATTGTTCAGTTTGCATATTAAATCGGTGACACAGTTAGGCCTTGTACACACGACGGGAAATATCCGCTGTAAATGGTCCCCGGACCGTTTACAGCGTATATTTGCGCCGGGATGTTTTGATCCGATGGCTGTACACACCATCGGATCAAATTCCCCGCCGGCGGATAGCGCGGTGACGCGGCGGTGACGTTGACGCCGCCACGTCACCGCACCAGGAAGTAAACACTTCCGCGCGCATGCGTCGGATCCATTCACAGGATACGACGCATGTGCGGCAAGATATGTCCGCTGGTTTGGCGTACTAACCAGCGGACATATCTGCCAGCCAGCTATCCGGCGGAAATATTTCAAAGCATGCTTTGGAATTTTTCCGCCGGATGAATCCGGCAAAAAGCGTCCGTTTGCCCCTACACACGAGGGGATTTTTCCGCTGAAATGGTCCGTCGGACCATCTTCAGCGGATTTATTCCCTCGTGTGTACAAGGCCTAAGTGTCTTTCGAATAATTCATAGATCTGATCATATTATCAAATTCTGCGAAGAACACACACAAGTTGGGGTTAGCCTTAAAGGCAAACCATTGATGTTTACTATAGTGAATACATTTATCCCCATTGTGACTACATTTTTGCCAGTTTTATATCAAGATCATAAAAGATAGTGAACAGAGGCCAAGGAAGTGACTGATGGCTAAAATGACTTCACAGTTTTATCCTCCTCTGTAATCAGTAGAGATGATATTTATTACAGTGTGCTTTTATTCAGTAATACAAAGAAGTCCAAAAGGAACAGCAAATCTTAACAAATATTCCTTATACAGCAACTATTTTTCCGTCGCCCAACTGTTCTCCTATTTCATTGCTGCAAAAGATATACTGTAGGAGCTCAAGGAAAGCCCCACACAATACATCTTTTGTGAGACTCCCTTTTAAGCCAGTATAATGTTTAACCCTTCTCAGCCTTATCCATATGTGCATTTTAACTTTCTAATGTAAAAAGAAAAAAGAAAGTAGTTTTGTATTAGCTTTGCATTCAGAAGCAAGAACATGGTGTGTTATTGAACCAACCATTTAGTCCACTGTCACAATGCTAATCTGAAAAAAAGGAACAAACCACCTTAAATTAGGTTTTAAAATCTATGGGGTTTATACATCAAAAGCAAAAACGCTGTCCACTATACAAGGGAAGATGGACTTTGTAAGGAAATTTGCCCAGAGATTAGTGAATGTGTTGAAATTTTACTTTGAAAGAATATCCAATAGTGGGCATAGGAAAAAAAGTTATTGCTTGCACATGACTGAAAGTCAATACAGCTTCACCGTATACACTAAGCTCTAGGCAAAATTCCCTTACAAAGTGAACGGTCTATTTATCTTTAATAAATCAAACCTTGGGTCTCAAGGTGTTAAATTTAGTTTATACATAGTGGGCACTGTACCTTTAGAGGGTCACTTTTTGTTAAATCCCCACCCCACAGATCTGACCCACTTTTAAAAATGAAACTTAAGTATCCCAGTGTGCGTAGGCTACAGTTTATATATATATTATATATATTGTATTTATATATTCCTCTACACTTCCTTACAACATTTCACAATTCTAAGCTACTTATGGCCGTGTGCAGAGAATATTTATTGATTTTTTGAAAGCTCCAGAATGTTTTGTCTAAAATCAGCAACTTTGCCAAGCTTGAGTGGGTAAATTTGTTTGATGTTATGGTTAAATATATGTTTATTTTAGGTTTTACACAAACCATATTGTGACAGAAGCGCATTTTTGGACCAGCGTAGTGCAACTCCTTTAAGTTAGACCCGCTTAATTTTGAGGCGCAAGTACCGTATCCTCGTAGTATTTTCGGACAAATTTGCATCGGTGCAATGTAAATTTCGAGGCGTAATGCGGTGTAATTCAAAGTGGGAAGGATGTGGGCGTGTTCCATTGAAATGAGCCGTGACCCCATGCAAATGAAGGGCCGGCAAGACTGGGCATGTGCACATGAAGCAGACTATGGTCAGCACCTCTCTGAGCATCAACCACACTAGTAGGGATTCCTACCTATTAGACTCTAGAGACACATTTTTTTCTTTGTTTTATATGGTTTAGGGTGCATCGGTCACAACTGGCATCCTTTTAGCAGCATAAGATCATTTTACTTTAGCAATCTTTGGGCCTGCTGGCCTGCACAGGCTCCTGACCTAATTAATCCACCTTTACTCAATTTCACTGAAATTAGTGGAAGCTGAGGAACCAACATCTACCCTCCTATTAACACAGGGTATCTCTCCATTTGCACCCTAATTCCAGCCAAAAGGGGGGGCTATTACCATTGGGCTCACCCCACGGATATACCTGACAAAGATCCTCTCCTGTGCCCTCCTCCGTGCCCTCCTCCGTGCCCTCCTCCTTCTGCGCTCATCTAAAGTCAGTAGTATAGCTATGAGCAAGGATGCCCCTGGCATGTTGGCATACAGATTAATGTCCTGCAAGTGTGGCTGCTCAGCTCGGCCCTAATGGTGTTGCTTTTGCTGACATGTAGACGGATTGTCTAATTTTAAGCAAGCTTTTATATGGTCTAATTTTAGACCGGTCGTGCAGCTGATAAGCACATCGTGTAGACTGCACCGCACAAACTTACTTTTGTGGATCAGCGTATCTCCCTCATTTGCATATTTGCATAGCAAATTAATGGTGTATCTAGTGCAGTTTTGCACGCACGCTGCGCCGGTCTATCCAAATTACGTCGGTCTAAAACGTGTGGATTTCAGGCGTATATCGTTTTGGGGATATGGTGCATAGATAAGCGTGTGCATTTTTAGACTTACGCGTGCCTAACTCGTGATACTCCGGAGTAAGTGCTTTGTGAATCTGGCCCAATATCTGCAACACTTCATGCAGGTGTGCTGCTTTGAGGTGTTTGACATTAAAATAGTTGTTCAACACATGGTTATCCCTGATGTACTCCAAATACATCTGTTATTACAATTATAATTAATCTAAAGACAGAAAAAAGGGAAACACCTAAAAGTTTAAAATAATATTACACCTGGTTAACAAGACATTTTTATAAATATGGAAGAATGGCTTTTAAAATGGCAGACACATATTTATAGGTGCTCTTTAAATGCTTAAATCAATATACAGTGTATGTGAAGTATGTTGTAAAGTGCCAATTGCTCTTTACCAATAAACTGGTAATATAATACAGCCCAAATGGAAGTTTGAAAAAATTAACAAGCACCGTCTGTAGAGTCCCTACTGTATATAGTGTCAGGATGTAAACAAATACATTGTATATGGTAACATGTCACCCTTTGTGTGTACAGTGGCTGGAGAACAGGCATAACTTAGCCATAGGCAAACATCTTTCTTCCAATAATCTTAAAGCAGAGCAGTCAGACAAAATTGTGTTGGGTGTTTATTTTTTACTCCTGGCAGTACATCCAGGGAAATCTAAAATCAATATAGTCAGTCACAGATCTACTGAGCCCTATGGCAAGTTTTGGATCATCCCCTGCTGGGCACTCTCTCATTCTGTCCCATTGCAAAATTAGCTCAATGCAGTGTAGACCAGTACTGGATGATAGATCTGTGCTGAGCAATTGGCATAGGGACACTTTTAGGCTGGATTCACACCTATGCAGTTTTAGTGCTTTTTGCATTTTGCAGATTTGAACTACAGTCCATTTACCATGGTTTCCTATCGAACACGTTCTGTAGTGCAAATCTGCAAAATGCAAAACGCACTAAAACCTCATAGGTGTGAATCCAGTCTTACTCAAGTGGTTTAGCTTGAACATGTGATATGATGTCATAAGACAAACAAAAAATTATGTATAAGGAAGCATTTCTATAGCTGACTTGTATTATCTCAGTTCAGTTCTGTCATAGCGAAACATGTGCATTTATTATTTTTGTATTATAGTAAGTACAAAGTATAATGTGGCATAAGAACAGACCCAGAGATGGGCTCCATTGCAGCATCTACCACAAATCCTGTTTCTCTTTATATAACAGTTTGAAACAAGTTTTTTTCCACAGTAAAAATTGGGGCCCAGATTCACGTACATCTGCGCATTATTGGACCGGCGTAGCGCACCGCCTTTACGTTAGACTTGCGCAATTTTGCCGCGTAATCATCCTATTCTCGTAGCTTTTGTGCAGAAAATTGCGCATGCGTAACGTTATTTCAGAGGCGTAAGGCGGAGTAATAAAAATTGGGAAGGACGTTGGCGTGTTACATTGAAATGAGCCGTGACCCCATGCAAATGAAGGGCCGGCCGGCTCGCGCATGCGCGCTTGAAGGAGACCATGGTCAGTTCCGCTGTGCGCATGCTCACAACTCGGGAGCGGCGCAATCAGTGAAATTGGAAATGGACTAGGGCAACTTTGTGAACTACGCAAACAGCATAAATAGACAGACACAAATGCACTTCCTTTGCAAAAGTACATTCCTTTGTTTTCCTTCCTATACAGCAAGGTGCTTTTGTTTATTAGCGTTTGTTTATTTGTTTGTGACGTGTCTTTGAGATATTTGGGGACTGTTTTGCAGAGTGATTTTTGTCTTTTATGTGCTGTTATTTTGTTTAAATTATATTTTTGTTGGGGCATTTTTTATTTTTGCTCGTCATTTATTTTATTTTTTTGGTTCTGTTTGTGTATGATTTTGGAATGTGGGGGTGGTATTCCTGCGGGAAAAGGGGTGTCACCCTCATTTGTGGTGGAGAAGTGATCCCCAGGTCTGTGTGAATGATGTATGAATGTACAGTGACATAATTGGAGCCGCGGCATGGCGTTGCTGCTCACAAGTCCTGCATGGTGGGCTTGTGCCAATCCAATGTGATGAGGATGTGGGGTGTGTGTGCTAGGGACCACAGTGGTGTGCATGCATGCATTCTCATTGTGCCATGATTAATGTGTGTGTTTAACGTGCAAAGATGCATATGTGAGCTGGCATGAGATGGGGTCATGAGATGGGGTCCCAGTGCATATGCAGAGTCACCTTGAAGGGAAAAGACAGGAGGATGTTAGTAGTGCATGTGCCCCTTGTGATGTGTGCATCATAAGGGGGGACAGTCATGCCTGCCACCCATGTCACTCACCAACCAGCCAGCTGTCCCCATACATGTTCTGTTCGAAATCTGTGGGGATGGGGCTCTGATTGTATATGTAGCTGTCATGGGTGTCATGGGTAGTGCCATGTGTTGGGCTGCTGATGTCCTCCTGCAAGGTTGTGGTAATTCCATGATGGCATGAGGGGTGAATCTGAAGATGCGAGTCACCTCAGAATCAATCATGCCAAAGATGTCTATGCATGTGTGATATATCAAGTGAAGAGTGAGGGGCTTGTATCAGATAAGAATATTGTATTAGATTAGATTAAATTGTAAAGTTTATATAAGCAAATAAAAAAAAAAAACATCTCCCGTGCCCTCCTTAGTGCCCTCCTCAGTGCCCTCATCCTTCTTTGTTCATCTAAAGTCAGTAGTATAGCTATGTGCGACGATGCCCCTGGCATGTTGGCATACAGATTGTTGTGCAACACGTGTGACTGCTGAGCTCCTCACTAACAGTGTTGCTTTATCTAACAAGTAGACTTTTTTTCTCTTTTTAGACCAGCTTTTATATGGTCTAATTTTAGACAGGACATTTTGCTGTTGCGCACACTGCGTAGCCTGCGCTGCCCTAACGTTCTTTTGTGGATCCCCGTAAGTCCCTCATTAGCATATTTGACTAGCAAATCAATGGTCTGTCTAGCGCAGTTTTGCGCGGACGGATGCGCCTGTCTAACGAAATTACAACAGACAAAAAAAAGTAGATTTCTTGCGTATCTCGTTTTGGGGATGCCGTGCATCGAAACGCACGCGCACATTTAGACTTACGCACGCGCATCTCCTGTTGCGCAGGCGTAATCGCTCTGTGAATCTGGGCCTATATGTTTTTTTTTTCTGTCATTAGTTGATTTTTATTCAGCTTTTAGACATATGCAGATCATTTCTATCATCACATTTTTCTGTTTCCAACGAGAAGTGACAGATCATATTAAATACATTATTCACAAAAGGATACTCAAAAACAATACATGAATAGCTTACACTCTGCTAAACGTTTATTGTTATTTCAGTTTTTTCAAAATATAAATCATCATGTACAGTGTACAAGATGTTATTTAGTCAGACTTTAGTCAAACTTAACCCAACTCAAGTTTTCATTGCAGTGCATTCATTCATGGTTTATACATACACAACCCTGCGTCTGGAAAAGGTACAATGTCACTGTGTCTGGAAAAGGTACAATTTTTCACAGATTTGCCCCATCTGGCAAATGCAACACAAATTTTGTGCTACAATCAAATTAAACACTGTAAAAAAAAAAAAAAAAGCTTTTGAATTGAAATTTAAACCTTTCATAGCATTGGAGACAATAATACTCCAAGGGACTTAGTGTAACATTACAACAGAACTTAGCTATTTGGTGTCTATAAAAGCTTTAATTAGGCTTAGCTTATCAGAGATTCTTATTGCATTGCCCCCTTTGGGATATATCTAAAAAGCAGATTTATACAATGTATTCTAGGGGATTACCACTAGCAGTTCAAAAACAGTTATGGCAAATCATATTAAAATTATATTATCAACCTAGTCCACTTTGATTCTGAGCAGGCCTTATCCATGATTGATATAACTATGACTTTCTTTTGTTTAGTTTTACATTTCAGTGCATTTAAGGGCTAAAGCAGGGGTGCTAAAATGTGACCTGATCTCGAATGCAGTTTATTTAAAATTCAAAATGAAAAGCTAACAGTGAACAGATAAGATTGATTGCTCTCTCTATCTTAGCATAATTGTATTTCAGGTGAACATCAATTTACTTTAAGGGACATTTCTAAGTAGCATGCCACATTATAAATAATTCATCATCCATGGCTGCCTCTAAAATGATTTCCCCAAAACAGATTTCAAGAGAATAAATGACTTTCATTGTTTTTGTTTATTTTTAATGTTCTCTCTGTTTGTCTTTAAATTGGTTAAGGTGGATTTGTTAGGTATGAAAAATTGTCACATAACAATCACAAGAAATGTATTTTACTTCTATTGTTCACTGAATGAATTACAGAGCAAAATTGCCCTTGTATATACTATCAACAGGAATAATATCAATATAAAACACACAGAAAAAAGTGTAATGCTTTCTTTGTTGGGATTATGTTTGAAACATTTTTTACCTGCAAAATACACTGACATGTAAAGGTCAAATGATGGACTTAAAGGAAAATAATGGTGTATTTTCATTGCCTTAATTTGATTTTTTAGATTCTTATTTGCTGTTGAACAGTTTTAGTCTATAATTACATATGCCAATTTTAAAATGTTCCCTTTAGTGTTCATTTCTGTATCAGTGAATATTGCTACCATCCCTGATTAAGGGTTACTAAGATAAGCTCAGTTACACTAATAGAGAGGCTATTGATTTAATTCAAGTAAACGTGCACTGACAGAGAAGGAGCAGTGAAGCACACTGATATAAAGACTACACATACAAAAAACAAAAACAAAAAAAAAAATCAACAAGCCTTTTGCTTTAAGCCAATTACACTGAGATATATCTAAAACCTATACAATGAATATAGTTTCATGTGAAATACACTGTAAAGCAGAGAACATTAATATCAACAAAGTGCAATAATCAGTGGGGTTGAGCAAGTACAGTGACCCAGAGCATCCAGACATCAGCTAGAGTTGCCCTTTATGGCACAAAGATGCAGAAAGTGCAGTAACCAGATTTCAGCATATGGCTACTTTTTTAAAGAAAATTAACTCCAAAATGTTGCGCTCCTTTTGTTTTAGAATGTATTTAGCTGATTTCAATCAAATAAAACCATTTGGGACCTGAGCACAGACATATCTCTGTATATTAGGTTCTAATACATAGTACAGGTCAGTGATTAAAAGAGTGAGGCTGTTTGAAGTGGATGTATAATTATAAATGCAAAGTTGTTATTCTCTCTGTCCTGTAAGCCCCTTGTATTTTTTTTATTTTTTTTATTTGTTCCTGGCGTTTTTTGTGTTCCAGCAGTCTAATTTTTTTTTCTTTTTATGTTTCTGAATATTTTAATAAGAAATAGCATACATTATTTTTATAAAGATCGGTTCTATAAGTGATTACTAAAAATGTTCCATAAAACTATTTTATTTTTATATGTGAAATCACTGGAATTTACATAAAAAAAATCTCTGTTTAATTTTTTGAAGTGCAGGACTCAGGATTATTATACTTCATATTGAAGGCAATTTTAATTTTGAAAGTTTTCAAATATCTTGAAGTCTGCTTTTAACGTTAACCAAAATCCAACAAGCAAAATTGTTTTTATTTTTACCAACTGCTGTTATGCAGACCAATGCCAAACAATACTTTTAGGTAAGTTACTTACTTGCAAGCCTCGCTGAAATACTTTATGGCCCATGAAGTTTGCCAACATTCTAATTAAGGCCGCCCCCTGTAGATAAAATATATAAATTAGTAGTTGAAACACAATAAGTAATTATTTTATAAAAACATGAATATTGAGTCTTAAAATTACATTTTTTTTTCATCAGTAAACTGGTATGAATGCTCTACACCACAATAAAATAAAAGCTTTACAGTGTGCTAATTTGGATTACATGCATCCTGCTTGTTTATTTAAATTCCTGTTGAAGAGTTGTTGTATAGTTGCTTTAAAATTTAGCATCAAGGCATGTTTAAGGTTAGTAACACATAGGGACTTATTTAAAAAGCAGTGAATGTGACATACTCCAAATATTCACTGAAGGCAATTTAAAATGCATGAAGTAGGAAGCGATACCTACCGTAAATGTCCAATGTAATGTTTTATACCTTATATGGAAACCTAGTTAAAAATAAATGTATAGAGGTTGATTTACAAGGAATAGAGACTAGGAAAGTGAGATTTCACTTTAGAAAGTGTATTTACTTTACAAAGTAAATGTGTGTGAAATAAGTAAAGCTGTGGTTACTTTGAATAACCTAATGTGCCAGTAAAAATCATGTTTTCCCTCACACATAATATGGTTTACAAAGCCAATACAGCTTCAACGTATTGCCTTACATTTATTTTGCAAAGTAAAAATACACTTTACAAAGCTAACATTAACTGAACTAGGTGAACAGCAATCATTTCTTTAGTAAATTACATCCCACTTTTTAAAAGTGACTCTATAAGGCCCTAAAAAATGCTGCTGTAAGTTCTTATGAGAGAAAAAGTTGTATACTCACCCTTTCTGGCAGCCCATTTCTCTGACCTTCCTTGCCTTTCAGTTTGCAGTCTTAATCAGTCACTTGTCTGTGCCACTCAACACACTATGTGGTTACATAATCTGACTCCTACAGTATGTTACTACAGGACAAAGCAGATTATGAAGATGGCTGCTTTAGAGGTTCCTTAACCAATGTAAAATAATGATTATTTATTTTAATCACATTATTATGACTATAGAGCTAAATTTTTACTACTGCAATTTAAAACAATGTTATAGTATCCTATTATGGACTAACGTTTTTGCAAGGATATAAAAAACACAATTTTCCTCTAATAGGACCAGATAATGAATACTAGGCTGCACCCTCCCTTCAAACCTTTTGTACTGGTTCACACTTGTGTAAGTTGAAACCGAATGCGATGAGTTAAACAAAAACTAAATTTGCATGTCATCCAAAAAGTAATCCATGCATTGTGATTCCTCTCCAAATGCGATGCAATGAAAAAAAAGGTTCTTATGCGAGTTTAGAGCATTGCATTGTGAATTAAGTTTCCATAGACATCAATGTAAATCATTTTGGAATCGCATTAGATGGTTCACATACAGTATGTGCGAATTCCACCACACTATTATTCGCCACAAAAATCAGGAAGTTAACACCTTTTTTTACATTATGACTCCATTGGTTAGAACATTAATCGCAGCTATGTCCCACTCCTGAAATTTGCATTCAAATCGCAGAAAAAACATGGCAAATTTACGGTAAATTCGCACCTCAGAATGGACTGAAAAAACAAATTCACAGTGCAGCAGTGTGAGCCGGCACTTCATCGGCTTTTCGCCCCTGCTATGAGTAGGACACTTACTCCCCTGGCACCACATCCTATATTTAAGACTTGAGTCAAGCATGTCTATGGTTAGGGAGATCATCATACTTGCAAGCAAGAGGAAATGCTATAGCATTGGACTTAGGGTTATATATATGTTAGTGATTGAGGCGCACAGAGCTAGCAGGATAACGAAAATGGTGAACAGCAACAGATAATCCACTTGGGAATTGTATATATGATGTTCAAATACTTCTGTATATGCAGTGTTAAATTTCATGCTTACTCTGCTGAATATTTTGTATTGAATTTTCTCTTTTTTAAAAAGGCATATTTCTTTAACCACTTAACCCCCAGACCATATTGCTGCCCAATGACCAGAGCACTTTTTGTGATTTGGCACTGCGTTGTTTTAACTGACAATTGGGCGGTCGTGCGAGGTGGCTCCCAAAGAAAATTGGCGTACTTTTTTTCCCACAAATAGAGATTTCTTTTGGTGGTATTTGATCATCTCTGCGGTTTTTATTTTTTGCGCTATAAACAAAAATAGAGCGACTATTTTGAAAATAATGCAATATTTTTTACATTTTGCTATAATAAATATCTCCCAAAAAAATATAAAAAAACATATTTTTTCCTCAGTTTAGGCCGATACGTATTCTTCTACATATATTTCATTAAAAAAAAATCGCAATTAGCGTTTATTGATTGGTTTGCGCACAAGTTATAGCGTTTACAAAATAGGGGGTAGTTGTATGGCATTTTTATTTATATTTTTTTTTACTAGTAATGGCGGCGCTCAGCGTTTTTTTTTTCAGTACTGCGACATAATGGCGGACACTTCGGACATTTTTGACAGTGCTAGAAAAATGCATTGGATTACTATAAAAATGCCATTGGCAGTGAAGGGGTTAACACTAGGGGGCGGGGAAGAGGTTAAGTATGTTCCTGGGTGTGTTCTAACTGTATGGGGGGGTGGACAGACTGAGGGAAATCACTGATCTTCCGTTCATACATTGTATGAACGGAAGATCAGCACTTCTCTCACTGACTGGACCGGGAGCTTTGCGTTTACACACAAAGCTCCCGGTCCTCGCTCCGTACCGAGTAATCGCGGTTGCCCGGCGATGATCGTGACTGCCGGGCACGCGAGCGGGACTCGGGGGCGAGTGGGGGGCGTGCACCGGCCGCCGCACGCGCCTTCTAGTGGTTGTGAAAAGAGCCGACGTAGAGCTACAGACTCTCGTCCAGGAGAGCCGACCCGCCGCAGTAAAATGACGGCGGCAGGTCGGCAAGCAGTTAAAGTAAATGTAAACCTACTAACTAATATCTCAACATCCTAAGTATCCTGCCATGAAGGTCCCTGGCCATACATGGATGGAAAGTTGACCAGTTCATGGGGGACCAACTGAATTCATTCAATCTATGTGTGTCCACTCCCGCTCGACAGAAGTAAATTGTCAGATTGACAGATTGACTTCTGTCAAATAAAAATGTTGGGAAACGTTTCTCAATCAGAAATTGCAGCCTGATTAGTGTATTGGCCCACTGTCAGAAAACAATCCCAGAGAGGGGAGTCCTCAATTCAACTTGTTTGTGTGGATGGAGCAACTCTTTTTTATTTTTGTATTCAGCCTACGGCTAGCTTAAAGTGGAACTTTAGAGCAAAATTAAAAATGGGCAGAAATTTTATTGCAGAATATATAATGCTATGTTTCTTCTGCATTAAAGTTACTTACCTGCCTGTCCACCTTTGTACAGTGAGCTATGCATGTTTCAACTGAGCTCATCCAATTAAATCAGCCAGTGATCGAGACACAAAGGGGGCTTCCCAAAGATATCAGCGGATGGACAGGGAGCTCATTGATGCTGCATTGCAGGAGCCAATGTGAGTTGTTCTGCTTTAACTGTTCTCCTGTGTTAATCTTTCATTCCTCATAAAGACTCTAAAGCTGACAGGTCATCATTGTTGGTCAGCAGTTCGTCATGTTTACTTTAACTGATATCTCAGGAATGTAATCAAAAATACAGTTAAGTGTGCATACTAACTGCATATGTTATTTGCTACACATATGATTTAAATAATATTATTGTTGTGCTAATTACAATCAAACCAGCTTGATGTGGTAGAAACATGCCTTTTTATGTTTAAAAGTTGTTTACTTGAGACCTAAAATAGGTATTGGTTTGGAAAGTTTTTTATGTGCATAGGAAAGACAATTTGTAATTTAAATATACAGTGCCTTGAAAAAGTATTCATACCCCTTGCAATTTTCCACATTATGTCATGTTACAACCAAAAACTTAAATGTAGCACATAATTGTGAAGTGGAAGGAAAATGATAAATGAGCTTCAATTTTTTTTTACAAATAAATGTGGCGTGCATTTGTATTCAGCCCCCCTGATTCAATACTTGGTAGAACCACATTTTGCTGCAATTACAGCTGCAAGTCTTTTTGGGGGATGTCTCTACCAGCTTTGCACATCTAGAGAGTGACATTTTTGCCAATTCTTCATTGTACAATAGCTCAAGCTCTGTTATATTAGTTGGAGAATGTCTATGAACAGCAATTGTCAAGTCTTGCCACAGATTCTTAATTGGATTTATGTCTGAACTTTGATTGGGCCATTATAACACATGAATATACTTTGATATACACCATTCCATTATACCTCTAGCTGTATGTTTAGGGTCGTTGTCCTGTTGCAAGGAGAACCTCCCCCCAAGAGTGTCAACCATGTCTTGGTAGGTTTGCAGTTGTGCTATACGCTTTCCATTTTCGGAACAGTGCTTGATATATTTTTTATAACCTAAAACCTGCTTTAAACTTCTCCACAACTTTATCCCTGACCTGTCTGGTGTGTTCCTTGGGCATTCATGATACTGTTTATTCACTAAGTTTCTTTAACAAACCTCTGAGGGCTTCACAAAACAGTTGTATTTATTTTGTGATTAAATTACACACAGGTGGACTCTAGTCACGAATTAGGTGACTTCTGAACACAATTAATTCCACTAGATTATAGATAGGAGTGTCAGAGTGAAAGGGCTGAATACAAATGCATGAAACATTTGTAACATATTTATTTGTAAGAAAACATGAAAAATATTTATAATTTTTCTTCCACTTCACAATTATGTGCCACTTTGTGTTGGTCTATCACCTAAAATCCCAATAAAATACATTTGCGGTTGTACATTACAAAATGTGGAAAATTTCTAGGGGTATGAATACTTTTTCAAGACAC
The DNA here is from genome assembly GCA_029574335.1 of Rana kukunoris. Taxonomy (NCBI): domain Eukaryota; kingdom Metazoa; phylum Chordata; class Amphibia; order Anura; family Ranidae; genus Rana; species Rana kukunoris. The sequence goes on from CM056051.1 coordinate 207,407,250, forward strand.
TGTATTCACAAATAAATTCTATCAATTAATTAAATATTTTAGGAGTTGCATTTTCTTCCTGATGGAAAAATATATAGTAGACTCTTATCACTATTTCTTTCAGCTGACTGCCAAACAAGTGTAGCACATCTTTAACAAGCTTTAATCCCCAGAGAGAAATCTATTTGCTAGAGATAAGTTTAGTATTACCAAGATTCTCTCTTTGCCAGCACGTTTGCAGGCAGAGCCCTGAACCACAGTTAATCATAACAAGTAATGAAGCTACAGCCGTACCTACAATACTGTGGATTATAGAGTGTAGATCATTTAATTTTTCCTGTGCTATTGATTTGGGACATTGTTTCAGATGGGTAGTAAAAGTATTTCTCAATAAAATAATTGTTACTATTTTTCATTTATGTTTCCTCAAATATTGATCACATTTGATTCACCAATGATATATGTGGTGCATTGCACATTTTAGACAGAAGATTTTTCCAAAACAATGCAGTGAAGCGTGGTAAGTTTTATTTGAAATTACTTATAAGAGGAAAAATATATCCATTATTTCACAGATACTGTAGGAGATAATTCTTTAGCAAAAATTAGATCCTGCAGATAAAACATCTATTTTTACATGTGAAACTAGGCAATTTTTTATACCTCAAACCATGATACGGCGGCGTTGGGCTTCGATCTGACAGGCTTACGTCTTCGTACGCCTTCGGATCTACACTGCAATCTTTTTGCGGCCGCTGGGTGGAGTTCGCGTCGTTTTCAGCGTCGGGGTATGCAAATGAGCTTTTTCTGGCGATCCACGAAGTTACGAGCGTCGTTTGCAATCGCGTATGTCATTTTTTCGCTACGTAAAGTTAAACCAGCTATTAGCTGGTCTAACGTTACGCGGCCCATGTTAAGTCGTTCCCGCGCCGACTTTCAATTTTTTTTATTTTTTGCGTAAGTCGTCCGGGAATAGGAATGTCCGTAAACGACGCTACTCAAAAAAAAATGACGTAACGACGTGATTTTGCGCAATGCACGGCGGGAAATTTCTGAACGGAGCATGCGCAGTTCGATCGCCGCGGGGGGGTCTTCTCCCACTCTCCGGGGTCTTCTCCCGCTCTCTGGGGGTCTTCTCCGCTCTCTGGGGTCTTCTCCGCTCTCTGGGGGTCTTCTTCTTCTTCAGGACTCGCCGCCGCTATCTTTGTGTGTTAGCTCAATTACTAGCGGCGGCGAGTCCCCTCTTCTGTGACGTCGTCGTCTTCTTCTTCTTCTCTTCTCCAGATGTTGACGCGACGCTTCCTTCCGCTTCCTTCCGCTAGTAATTGAGCTAACACACGAAGATAGCGGCGGCGAGTCCTGAAGAAGAAGAAGACACCGGAGAGCGGAGAAGACCCCCGGAGAGCGGAAGAAGACCCCGGAGAGTGGGAGAAGACCCCGGAGAGTGGGAGAAGACCCCCCCCCCCGCCGCCGAAGATGTCGAAGGAAGCCCGCCGGGTGGTGGGCGCTTTTATCAAAGCGACCCCCCCGGCGGAAGAGAACCAGACGGCGGCGAAGAACAGCGGCACCCACCCCCCCGCATAAGCCCGTCGGAGGGGGGCGCTTTTATAAAAGCGATCATACACACCCCCCCCGGCGGGCAACTAATAAAATATTTTAATACCCTGTGTGGTTTATTTGTGTTTACACTTTGCCTCCAGGTGAATGGGTAGAGGTACAATGTACCCCATACTCATTCACTTAGGGTGGGGGGCCGGTATCTGGGGGCCTCCTATTAAAGGGGGCTTCCAGATTCCGATAAGCCTCCCGCCCGCATACCCCGACAACCAACGGCCAGGGTTGTCGGGAAGGGGCCCTGTCCTCATCAACATGGGGACAGGGTGCTCTGGGGTGGGGGGCTGCAGTGCGCCCCCTGCCCCATAGCACCTGACCCCCCCATGTTGAGGGCATGCTGCCCGGTACGGCTCAGGAGGGGGGGGGGGCGCTTGCTCGCCCCCACTCCCTTCCTGACCGGCCAGCCGGCGTGCTTTGGATACGGGTCTGGTATGGATTGTGGGGGGACCCCCATGCCGTTTTTTCGGCGTAGGGGGGGTCTTCTTACAACCCATACCAGACCTAAGGGCCCGTTATGCTCCTGAGGGGGGAACCCATGCCGGATTTTTATTTAAAATCCGGTGGGGACTTTCTTCTCAGGATTCATAACAAACTCCGCCCACGTGTAGAATTGGCGGGAATCCGCGTCGGATCCCCATCGCTTCTATGACGGCTTTGTCTCCATCGCGGCAAGCCAGCTCGGCGCTGGCTCCCGCGATGGGGCTCGCAAGTGCTCAATCTCGCCGAGAAAGGGAGTGAGATTGACACAATATCCCAGTCACCTACTGTATATATATATATATATATATATATATATATATATATATATATATATATACACACACACATACATACATGCATACATAAATATTCACACATGCACACACTGAATATATATTTTTTGTGGTTGTTACTGCACTAGATAGGAGTAAGGTATAAACCTTTTTATATATATTTCTCTAGAACTAACCTTCTTTAGTAAGGAATAGGGAACACGATACTTTTTAAATTTTTTATCAAAACTTGCAAATACAAACTACACCAGGTAATGTACACTAATAGGCATGTTTATAAAATTGGACAAATCAGATTTTACCAGTTTGTTTTGCACTGTTTCTCATCCATTTGTCTACTTTTACCATTTGTTTAACCCAACAGAGTTTTTATACGTATTGAAATGGGCATAAATTAACATCAATGCTGAAAACAAGCACCTATGTTGTGCATATTCAGGCAAAGGAAGAGATAAGGGGCCAGATTCATGTACATCGACGCATTTTTTGACTGGCGTAGCACACCTCCTTTACGTTAGACTGCCGCAATCACCGTATTCTCGTTTGATTTGCACAGAAATTAGCGCCGATGCAATGTAATTTCAGAGGCGTAAGGCGGAGTAATTAAAATTGGGAAGGACGTGCGCGTGTTACATTGAAATGAGCCGTGACCCCATGCAAATGAAGAGCCGGCCAGCTCGCGAATGCGCGCATGAAGCAGACCATGGTCAGCACCTCTGTGCGCATGCTCACAACTCGGGAATGGCGCAATCAGTGAAATTGGAAGTGGACCCGGGCAACTTTGTGAACTACGCAGACAGCATAAATAGACAGACACAAACGCACTTCCTTTGCAAAAGTACATCCCTTTGTATCCCTTCCTATACCGCCAGGTGGGCAGAGACCAGGGGCTGCTCCTCCTTCCCCGGATTACCCCCCCCCCTCCCATGAGTCTCCCCTGAGGAGCCGGGGCCGTGGCTGTGGGCGCCCCAGGCGTGGCTCACGCCAGCGGCATTAATTTGTTTTCCCCCTTTTTTTTCTCTTTTTTTTTCTCTTTTTTCCTGGAATTTTTATTTTTTTTGCTGGACAATTTTTTTTTTGTGTTGTGAATGTTTTTGGAATGTGGGGGTGATATTCCTGCCGGAAAAGGGGTGTCACTCTCAGTTTTGGTGGATAAGGGTTCCCCAGGACCAGGGAGAAGTGATTCCCAGGTCCGTGTGAATGGTGTATGAATGTACAGTGACATAATTGGAGCCGTGGCATGGCGTTGCTGCTCACAAGCCCAGCATGGTGGGCTTGTGCTAATCCAATTAGGTGAGGATGTGATGTGTCTGTGCTAGGGACCACAGTGGTGTGCATGCATGCATTCTCATTGTGCCATGATTAATGTGTGTGTTTAACGTGCAAAGATGCCTAATGTGAGCTGTCTCCTGGCTGTTCTTCCCTCAGAAGACGGGGTAACCCCGGTTAGGGGGGGATTGTCTGGTTCAGGGGTCAGGTCATCACGTATGTCAATCTGCAGGCCCTTTCTCACTGTGAAGTTGTGCAGCAGGCAACATTCACCGATGATCTGGCACACAAAGTTTGGGGAATACAACAGGGTCCCCCCAGACTTATCCAGGCATCGGAAATGTGACTTCAGGAGGCCAAAGGTGCGCTCCACCACTGCACGGGTTTGGGCGTGGGCTTCATTGTATCTTTCCTCTCCTGGTGTTTGGGGGTTTCGGATAGGAGTCATTAAATGGGGTCCCAGTGCATATGCAGAGTCACCTGTAAGGGAAAAGACAGGAGGATGTTAGTCATGCATGTGCCCCTTGTGATGTGTGCATCATGGGGGGGACAGTCATGCCTGCCACCCATGTCACTCACCAACCAGCCAGGTGTCCCCATACACGTTCTGTTCGAATTCCATTCGGATGGGGCTCTGATTGTAGATGTAGCTGTCATGGCTGTATCCGGGGTGTTTGGCACGGACGTGCCATATGAGGCCTTGGGCATCGACTATCACCTGTACGTTGATGGAATGCCAATGCTTCCGATTGCGGTATATGTGCTCTGTCTCATGGGGGTCTGGAGTGCCACATGTGTGCAATCAATGGCCCCCACAGTACGTGGGAATCTGGCAATTCTGTAGAAATCTGTCATTGCCTTCAGCCGCAGGTCATCAGTGGTGGGTTTGATGATTTGGTTGGCCATGCGTCCGAGGATTGCAGGGACAACCTGGTGCACACATCTGCTCATGGAGGATTGTGACATCCTAGCCACCACTCCACTTGTTCTTTGAAAAGAGCCACTGGCAAGGAAATGGAGTGTTGCCATGACCTTGACCAGTGGCTGCACTGCATGTGAGCGGTGTGTTGGGCTGGTGATGTCCTCCTGCAAGGTTGTGGTTAATTCCAGGATGGCATGAGGGGTGAATCTGAAGATGCGATACACCTCAGAATCACTCATGCCAAAGAGGTCTATGCGGGTGCGGTATATCCTCTCCCGTGCCCTCCTCCGTGCCCTCCTCCTTCTTTGCTCCTCTAAAGTCAGTAGTATAGCTATGAGCAAGGATGTCCCTGGCATGTTGGCATACAGATTGTTGTGCAACACGTGTGACTGCTCAGCTCCTCACTAACAGTGTTGCTTTCTCTGACATGTAGACGGATTGTCTAATTTTATACCACCTTTTATATGGTCTAATTTTAGACAGGCCGTGCATTTCTTGCGTATCTCGTTTTGGGGATGTGGCGCATCGAAACGCATGCACAATTTAGACTTACGCCGCGCATCTCCTGTAACGCCAGCGTAATCGCTCTGTGAATCTGGCCCAAGGTGTCTACAACGGAGCATACACAGAAAGAATGTGTTATAGACAATTGGCAAGTTATCAAATTGCTGAAGACAAATTAAATGAGAGACCTTATCACAGATTGTTCTCAGGAAAAAGTGCAAAATAATATAGCAAAGCTCATAGGCTAGGGAAACTATGAAAAGCTAGACCATATGTGATGTGTGCTATCTCAAATATAGGGATATTTGGAACTTAGTAGTAATTTAGACATAACAGATCCCAGATAAGTATATGGCACTTCAGTCCGAGTACATTGGATTTAAACACATAGGGGCAACTGTTCAAAATTAAGTAGGAGCTGCGTTTAATAGATAGTAAGTAGAAGATGATTCCTGGAACACACTCAAAATGTTCTGTTTTTTGGGGGGGTTTTTGTTTTTCAGGCAACCTCTGTTGTCATACATCAGTTTCTGTGGAGTGTTTTATTAATCTCTGTTTCCCAATGGTATTGGGTATGCCCCATAGCTTGAATCCACACCTTAGCCGTGAGCTCCTTTGGAGTAAACAAAACCACATGGAAAATGGTGCACAGATAAATGTTTGATTTAAAAAAAATAACAGGTAGATCTAGTAGGCATAGCCAAGGATCTTGTTGTACCAGAGAACTCATGCCATCATGCAAAACGTTTTTTTTTCTTCTGGTAAGCTTGCATCCATGGACAGGACCAGAGCATATAGGCATCTATGCGCCATTTCACGAACGTACGTACGCCTGACGCAGTAATCTACGCCGTTTAAGTAAGGCATTTTTCCGGTGTAAAGATAAACCACCAAAAAGGTGGCACATCCCATGAAAAGGTATGGATGTCGGAACAGCCATCGTTTTTACGTTGTTTACGTAAGTCGTACGTGAATGGGGCTGTGACGGCAGTGTTGGACGTGTACTTTAGGCATTCTAACGTGATTCTGAGCATGCGCACTGGGATACGTCCACAGATGGCGCATGCACCCATCATTTGCATAGGGTCACGGTTCATTATAATACAACACGCCCACTGCCTTGCTACTTTGAATTACACGGGCTTACGCCAGCTCATTTACGCTACGCCGCTGTAACTTAGGGAGCAAGTGCTTTGTGAATACAGCACTTGCCTCTCTAAGTTGCGGCGGCGTAGCGTAAAGAAGATACGATAAGCCCACACAAAGATACGTCTCTACGTGAATCTGGGCCTAAATGTGTTTTGTTGGTGTTTAGAAATTAATATTGAATTAAATTGACTGCTTGGCAGTTCACTGTGGATCAGAATGGCACCATGCCCTGAAGTGGTAGCCTGTCCTCCATAGGCATGAAGGCTCTCCTTTATTTTGGCTCACTTTTCAAATTTGTTTAAGATCATATTCACTTGTGAAGCAATTCACTATTTCCCACCAAATTTCTCCTTGGAAGGAACTAGTCATCTTCGCTGTTGTGATGCACAAATTGTTTACTCATTGGTGTTCCTGTATTAGTTGAACTATGACGTAGATGTATTAAAGTATTGGGAGCTCAACTTGCTTATTTCCTATGATCTAATTTAATTAGAGTATGGAGTGTAAAACATTCTTGTGTGTGCTAGTTATTTCCTTTGATCCTTCTTTGACCTACTTTTAAACTGCATTAAACATTTTAGACATTTTAAAGTAATATCAAATGATCTGTCTAAATCATTGACAATTTTTTAGATGTACGTCATCTTTTTTGGATAAGTAGAAGAAAAAACCCTTGATTCTGAAGGGCAATCAAAGAAACAAAATAAAGAGAATAGTAAGCGGGGGGAGAGAGGTAAAGCTCCTTGCCATATATGTATATATATATATATATATATATATATATATATATATATATACAGTGCAGAAAATAAGTATTTGAACACCCTGCTATTTTGCAAGTTCTCCCACTTGGAAATCATGGAGGGGTCCGAAATTGTTATCATAGGTGCATGTCCACTGTGAGAGACATAATCAAAAAAAAAATCCAGAAATCACAATGTATGATTTTTTTAAACTATTTATTTGTATGATACAGCTGCAAAGAAGTATTTGAACACCTGTCTATCAGCTAGAATTCTGACCCTCAAAGACCTGTTAGTCTGCCTTTAAAATGTCCACCTCCACTCCATTTATTATCCTAAATTAGATGCACCTGTTTGAGGTCATTAGCTGCATAAAGACACCTGTCCACCCCATACAATCAGTAAGAATCCAACTACTAACATGGCCAAGACCAAAGAGCTGTCCAAAGACACTAGAGACAAAATTGTACACCTCCACAAGGCTGGAAAGGGCTACAGGGAAATTGCCAAGCAGCTTGGTGAAAAAAGGTCCACTGTTGGAGCAATCATTAGAAAATGGAAGAAGCTAAACATGACTGTCAATCTCCCTCGGACTGGGGCTCCATGCAAAATCTCACCTCGTGGGGTCTCAATGATCCTAAGAAAGGTGAGAAATCAGCCCAGGACTACACGGGAGGAGCTGGTCAATGACCTGAAAAGAGCTGGGACCACCGTTTCCAAGGTTACTGTTGGTAATACACTAAGACGTCATGGTTTGAAATCATGCATGGCACGGAAGGTTCCCCTGCTCAAACCAGCACATGTCAAGGCCCGTCTTAAGTTTGCCAATGACCATTTGGATGATCCAGAGGAGTCATGGGAGAAAGTCATGTGGTCAGATGAGACCAAAATAGAACTTTTTGGTCATAATTCCACTAACCGTGTTTGGAGGAAGAAGAATGATGAGTACCATCCCAAGAACACCATCCCTACTGTGAAGCATGGGGGTGGTAGCATCATGCTTTGGGGGTGTTTTTCTGCACATGGGACAGGGCGACTGCACTGTATTAAGGAGAGGATGACCGGGGCCATGTATTGCGAGATTTTGGGCAACAACCTCCTTCCCTCAGTTAGAGCTTTGAAGATGGGTTGAGGCTGGGTCTTCCAACATGACAATGACCCGAAGCACACAGCCAGGATAACCAAGGAGTGGCTCTGTAAGAAGCATATCAAGGTTCTGGCGTGGCCTAGCCAGTCTCCAGACCTAAACCCAATAGAGAATCTTTGGAGGGAGCTCAAACTCAGCGACAGCCCAGAAACCTGACTGATCTAGAGAAGATCTGTGTGGAGGAGTGGGCCAAAATCCCTCCTCCAGTGTGTGCAAAGCTGGTGAAAAACTACAAGAAACGTTTGACCTCTGTAATTGCAAACAAAGGCTACTGTACCAAATATTAACATTGATTTTCTCAGGTGTTCAAATACTTCTTTGCAGCTGTATCATACAAATAAATAGTTAAAAAAATCATACATTGTGATTTCTGGAATTTTTTTTTGATTATGTCTCTCACAGTGGACATGCACCTACGATGACAATTTCAGACCCCTCCATGATTTCCAAGTGGGAGAACTTGCAAAATAGCAGGGTGTTCAAATACTTTTTTTCTGCACTGTGTATATATATATATACACACACAACACTATCTTTCCCTTTAATAAAATCATTAATCAATATATATGTGGTAAGTAACTATAGGGAAATTGTCCAAGGTATAATATCCTCCATAATCCAAAAAAAGTAAAAGATTTCACTAAGACAAGGAAAAAAGGTACCAAGGCAACTGAAACCCATCCAATCAATGGTATCTGACTATTGTGGGACACTGCAGAGGGATGCACCACAAATTAATATCAGCATACCACTTTCAGCTCCACTGAACTCATGCAATGTGTCAGAAACAATATGCAATTACAGTATATACACATTATAGCCATTACCACTTCCCACCCTTGGCACATAGCAGTACATCCTCAGGTTTGAGTGGTTATACCAAGGTCATGGCTACAGCTGAAGCCATTGGCCTGGTATTTTTTTGTTTGAGCTAACAATGCTGAATAATGTAAAAGCAATCTGAGCAGCTACAGAACCACTGGATCTCCTTTCAAATGTGGTGAAAGGTACTGACACATTTCACCACTTTCCAAGGCTCTTCTGTTTCACCGGGAAGCCCAGGACTAAAACCTGCAGTTTCACCGGCTGACCATAGAGATGAGGGAGGAACTAAAGCTTGTTAATCATCTCTATGGTCTATGAAAAGAGGAAACAAGCATTTTGTCACTTCTTGTTTCAGTTTGTTGTTCACAAGCTGATACTGGCTTGTAACAGCATTTGATCAAATGAATATCGGTTTTATCAAATACTTTTGAGGGCAAAGGAGAGATCTGGGGTCTAATAGACTCCAGATCTCTCCATAAAGATGATCTGTCATGGCCCAACTTTATCACAAGTGTTCATTACTTGTGATAGCAATAACTTTGATTAAAAACTTAAAGAGAGGGTGTAAATAACAAATAATTAAAAAGGTGAAAGCACATCTGTCCCCTCCATGGTCATGCGCAAAGCCTAACACAAACGTTTGTCTTGCGTATGTAAACTGTGATCGCACCACGCATGTAGGGTATAACCTTGAACATCTGTGCAAAATCAATAATTATAGCACCACAACTCATATATAACACTAAACGGTTAACCTGTAAAGGCTTTTAAAGCATTGCCTATGGAGATTTGTAAATAATGTAGTCTTATGCAATTTTAAAGTGTGACAGGTTTGGTATCTATTTACTTGCCATAACATCATCTTTTATATTTTACAAAAAAAAAAGGGTATTATATTGTGTTTGGGTGCACTAAAATTCATTAAAGTGTATTTTTTTCCAAAAACATTTGTTTCCCCCAGGCTTTTGCTTTCAGAAAAAGTATAATCTTTGAGTGCTCGAATTAATTATATAGTAAAACATGCAGATGTTTACATGTATGAGAGAAGTGTCAGAATTGTCTTGGGCAGCTAGTGGTTAAATGTTAATAGTGAACACAGTCAGCTAGAAAACCTATTGGGGGTGATTTACTAAAACTAGAGAGTGTCTGGTGCAGCTGTGCATTGTACCCAATAAGCTTCAAACTTCGACTTGCTCAATTAAGCTTTGACAAAAAATCTGGAAGCCTATTGGTTTCTATGCACCAGATTTAGCATTCTCCAATTTTATTAAATCAACCCCAATTAATGGCACCGTGATGATCAATCCTCAATCCCTAACAGACCCCCATACTGACCTGCTCTAAAACATGCCTGTGTGAAGTATTGTGGCAATAGCCTTTGTTACCTATATGTAATTTTAATAACCAAGGTGATGAAGACAAAATAACTATTCGAAACTAGCAATAAACACTGGAATATAGTGACTGTTTTAAATGTGGACCTTATCACCCAATTCTCTGCCTGATGAAAGAAATAATGGCTACTATGATCCTATATTATCTTCAGATGGGGGTTACAGCACATAGCACATTCCATATGATTGGCTGTGCAAGATGACAGGTAGATTCAGTAAAGGATTGACAGACATGCATGGCGGCCTAAAGGATCCTGGCAAAAGTACCGTATTTATCAGCGTAAACACGTGCCGGCGTATAAAACGGACCCCAATTTAAAAGAGAGGTTTCAGGATTTTTTTTATTTTATGGTCAGTGTCCATCTGCACCCTCAATGCAGCCTAATCTGTGCCCATCTCCAGCCTAAATGCAGCCTATGTGCCCATCTCCAGCCTAAATGCAGCCTATGTGCCCATCTCCAGTCTATGTGTCCATCTCCAGCCTAAATGCAGCCTATGCGCCCATCTTCAGCCTAGATGCAGCCTATGTGCCCATTTGCAGCCTCACCATCTCTCATGGAGTGAGGGAATCACCGAGCCGCCATCTCCTGTTCACTCGGCGGCAGTCACATACACAGTCCCACCTCTGCCAACAGCATTGGACCAGCTCCTGTGATTGATAGAACACTGGTCCAATGCCGGTGGCGGAAGCGGGACTGTGTGTGTGACATTATAGCCAAGTCGAGTGAGAGCTGAGCAAACAGGAGATGACGGCTCGGTGAATTCCGGCGGGCTCGGCGACACTTGTCCCCCTCCTTCTCCTCCGAACCCAAGATACACTATCGGCGTATAACACGCACCCGTGATTTTCCCCCTATTTTCTAAATACGGTAATATTAAAAGTAACTGTAAGTGACTTAAACAATTTGGATCCATCCAGAGTACTGTACATTATTGTTATTTGCATATGCATAGAGAACATTGTAAACTATAATACTGTTTCCCATTTTGCTCTCTTTAATCTCACAGCACAGCAATTGTGCACGCTAAGTTTGCCAGGCTTATAAAAAAAAACCCTATTCATATTTGTAAAAGTTTGTTAGGAGTTTACAGAAACGTCTGAGTGACCTTACCAAAGTGAGCAAAGAATATTTAATAACAGAGACCAGTTTAGCCATACAAGTCCAGGTGTTCTATCATAAAAGTAGCATCTTTTAAAGAAAGAAAACAATTTCCTGAATTGGTTTGATATCTTACTGTAGCTGCCAACATACAATAGTATCTTCAACAAACACAAAAGAATCAAAGGTTTTACTTCAACCTCGTGTTGATTGCCACTTTTGAAAACGTTTTTTTTTTTTTCTTCTACAATGAATGATGGTTATTGTATTATTTAAAAAGCAAGAAAAGTTAATCTAAAAAAATTGTTTGAAGTTTTTTTTTTTTTTACTGTTTTGTCTTCAAAATAACTATTTGAAAAGATGCATTTCATCAGCTGAGCTCTAATCAGGTTTTCAATGCTATGCATTGCTGTTACTGGCCATTTTAATCTGTACAGAGGGATATGGCAAGCTGTTTTTAGACAGCAACATAAGGAGATATTTAAAATTAATGATGATGCAGAGTGAGCCTGATGTGGTTTCTGGCCAGTTGGCGAAAACACCAAACCCACTGTAACATTCACCTTGACACCTTTTGAACCAAATCTATTTGTTATTTTGTATAAAAAAAGGTATGGGACACATTTGTATAAACACCAGTTATAATAGACACACTTGTCACAAATTATGCCATAACATTAATCTTCACTTTTAACAAAGCATGTAAAATTGCAAAATGCTGACATGCAATAACTACTACGTTCTGCCAAAATTGCATAATTTCACACACAATTACAACAAAGAATATATTTTATAGCCATAGGAACTGAACCAAAGATTGGACCGGTATACATTCAAAATATGCATACAAGTATACTTTAATATATGCACAGAAAGATAATTACAGTAAAACCTTGAATTGCGAGCATAATTCATTCCGGAAGCATGCTTGTAATCCAAAGCACTTGTATATCAAAGCAAATTTTCCCATAAGAAATAATGGAAACTCAAATGATTTGTTCCACAACCATTTGTTCATAGTCCATATAAAAAGATTCTAGCAATGTGATAGGTTGTGTAACCATAAAATGTCCATGCACAAATGGAAGCCTCAACAAGGGGATTAGAAGCAAAATGCAGCAGGAGCTACAGAGTATAAAGAAGAGAGAGGCCTCTAAATGTAGCAATATGGTTACATTTAATGAAGGTACAAAATTTAGCAACTCACATGGTTGATGATTAAAAGAGGCCCATCTAAGTATGCAGGAATCTGGGGTAAAGTTGTCTGCAATCGTGACTGGGAGAACTACTATGCAGTAGAGCATTCTGAAAGCGAGGCTTGAATCGCTCGTAGAGCGCAGTGTGGAAGGGACGACATCAATGGTGGTGAGGAGGATGGTCTATGTGGACATCTTTACCCCAGATACCTGCATACTTAGATGTGCCTGTTTTAATCGTCAACCATGTGAGTTTCTAAATGTTTCACCTTCATTAAATGCAACCATATTGCTACACTTAGAGGCACCTCTCTTCTCTTTTATATTCAGTTGTGACATGATGCTACTTGTATATCAAGACATCGCTTGTATATCAAGTCAAAATTAATTAAAAAAATTAGCTTGTCTTGCAAAACGATCTCAAACCAAGTTACTCTCAAACCAAAGTTTTATTGTATATGAAATGATATAAAGGGATAAACCTGACAAAAAAAAAAAAAAACACTAGATAATTTTTCTGAAGAAGCTAGTTATCCTCAAATCTCTTCAAAAAGCTTTTCTTTTCCCATGGCATGTGTTCTTTAGATGTCTATCTACACAAGTTAGTGGACTATAGAGAAATAACAATATAAGTTATTTTCTACAAATAGAATTATGACACAGTTTCTGACAACGGCTTGCCTTCTAGAGTCCATAATGTGTGTCCTGCCTGTCCCAACCATTGCTGGTACCCAATGTGATTTTATTGCTAATAGCTTCAAGCTTTACCTCCAGAACCCCTTGGTTCAAACCTACCCTTTTTTAGTGTGTTTTGCAAAAACGCTCTACAGTTTATTTAATATGGTTTCCCATGGATCTAGTTCACATCTATGCATTTTGAGGTGTGTTTCTTGGTAAGGATCAGGGACTTTTTTCCCCACAGCAAACTGCATTTTGAGTGTAACAGACTTCAATGAACCAGTACCAAAAATGCAAGTGTTTGTTTTTTATGTGTTTCTGTTTTTTCTTTGGCTAACAGGAAAGTATGACAGTTCTGTTCATGTAGTGCGACTTTGATGCAACTTTTCACTACCTAGCACTCAAGTAGCATCAAAGTCACATCAGAGTTGCACCAAAGTAGTGCAGGAACCTTTATGTGTCCAAAGTCACATTTTAGGGTTAGGGTTAAGGCCGCGTACACACCATTAAATAAATCCGATCAAATCGGTCTGACAGAATTAATGGAATTATTCAATTTAAGGGTACACAAGAAAGGCTTCAAGGTGAAAAAAATGTAATCAAGGAGAGGAGACAATCCTGATGTGTTCTGTTGGTAATTAAGAAGGGTGGGATAGCATGCTGTTTATATAGACATAGACAGTGGATGTGGAAAATAAAGATTATATTGGACTTAGAGCCAATGTGAATAAGGACTAACTTCATGTAGATCCATACTACTTTGTAAAATACATTCTCTGCATTTTGAACAGGACAGGGCCCTTAATTTTTTTCCACTTGTAATGGATAATGTTTAACCTCTTCAATACCAGGCACCTACACACCTTACTGCCCAAGCCAATTTTCAGCTTTCAGCCTTGTTGCAATTTGAATGACAATTGCGCAGTCATGCTACACTGTACCCAAATGAAATTTTTATCATTTTGTTCACATAAATAGAGCTTTTGGTGGTATTTGATCACCTCTGCGTTTTTTTTTTTTTTTTGCGCAACAACTAAAAAAAGACTGAAAATTTGGATGAAAAATAAAGTTTTTATTTTTTTCTGTTATTTTTTTGTAAATAAGTATGTTTTCTTCTTCAATTACGGGAACTGATATGGCTGCACTGATGGTCACTGATAAGGTGACACCGATGGGCACCAATGAGGTGGCACCAATGAAGTGGCACTGATGGTCACTGATAAGCGGCACTGATGGGCACTGATAGGTGGCACTGATGGGTGGTGCTGGTATGCGGCACTGATGGGCACTCATAGGCGGCACTGATGGGCACTCATAGGCAGCACTGATGGGTACTTATGAGTGGCACTGATGGGTACTTATGGGTGGCACTGATAGGTGGCACAGATGGGCACTGGTGGGCACTGATAGGTGGGCATTGATGGGCATGGATGGACACTGAGAGGTGGCTCTGATGAAACTGATGGTGGCATTGCTGGGCATCACTTTTTTATGTTTTATATGTTGTGCCTATGTTGCGAGTCAGTGCCCATTTGTGGGCACTGATTGGCATCTATTGAGAATATTTTTTAACATGTGGATGGCCATAGGGTACATACCTGGCCATCCACATGTTTCCCCCTTCCCTGGTGGTCCTGGTGGCTTCCCTGATGGTCCAGTGTGGGCATCCACAGGGGGGCTATGCTGAGAAACAATCAGCGAATACCCCCCCGTCAGAAGAGCCGCCGATCAATGGCTCCTGTTTACATTGTGTTCAGTCGTGATTGGACAAGGCTGATCACATGGTAAAGAGCCGTGTGCCGACATCTTATCCTGCTGGACGTCAATAGACGTCCACTCAGGATAACATAACCACTTCTCAGAGGTCAAACGTTTTTAATGGCATAATTTTGTGTTTCCCTCCTTGGTGAAGCCAACCTAGTCTAGGGCAACCAATGAAGTGAGGTAGAGAAATAAGCAATTAGTCAGTATCTTTGCAAACATGTTTAGGCCCATGTCAATGAAGGAAATAAGCCTGTGGTACAAAAGGTGGGGTAATTTCCCTATTCTGAAATAATCATTATGTAAGCATGTAATAGGTAATGGGAGAAGAAATTTTTACTTGCCAGAAAAATAAATGTCTGTAAAAACCAATTGGGTTGGAACAGTTTTTTAGTAGAGAGTTTTAAGCCCATCAGGACCTGGACTTTTCCCAGTTCCATCTGGCAAGGAGTTTTTTCATTTAAATTCAATTTGAGTAGTTTATATGCATCTTGAATGCTGAGATCACTTTTGGAAGGTCACATTCATTCAAATACTTTTGTATGATACTCAGTAAAGCTCAGTGTGGGAGCTTTGACAGCTGATCGGAGGTTGGGACACAACTCCATTCACACAACACACAGGAACAGAGCTGAGGCTGTCAATGAACTGGAGCTCTCTCCCTTGTCATTTTTTTCTTTTGGTGTCAGGAAAACTTGTCAGAAGAGATTCATGCTGACAACAGAGGAATGAAGCAGCAGTCAGAAGTGACACTTGGTGCTCTTAATTGAAACAAGTACGCACTACAGAGGGATATGCTTTGTTCATATTTTATGTCTGAGGTTTACAACCACTTTAATCATGTTTGGAGAACTGTATTAAATGCCTTAGTGAAATCTAGATACACTGCATCCATAGGTCTTTCTCTATCCAAATTGCAGCTCATCTCTCAATGATTAAAAGGTGGGTCTGGCAAGTACAGTTCTCCATAAATGCATGTTGGTTGCCACAAATGATAATTTTTTTTATCAGAAAATTCTTACATATGGTCATCTATCATGCCTTCCAATAGTATACATACTCCTGCCCCCTCTACTTTGAACTGTATTGTAATTGTACTGCCCCCTCTACATTTTAAAGTGCTGTGAAAACTGCTGGTGCTTTATAAATCCTGTATAAAAAGAATAATAATAATAATAATAATAATAATAATAATACTGCTGCTGTCTCTACTGCCAATGAGAAGGGAGAGACCCAGGAGAGCCAAGGTTCTTGTACACTTTGCTGGATTAAGATGGGGCTGTTTTAGGGGGGTAGGGGGGCTGCTACATACAGGTTTTTTACCTTCATGCATTCCATGCACGAAGGTAAAAAAACCTTGAGCCTTTGCAGCCACTTTAAAAATTAGAAACGATGGTCTGGTTATAACATGCAGTAGCTACGTTTTTGAGAACTTTCGAGTGTAAGCCATCCAGTCCTGGTGATTTGTTCATATTAAGATTATCTAGTCTTTTGTGAACAGTGATCTCTGTCAGACACAAGGGTACATTCAGTATAATGTTAGCAATACTGTGTTGTTCATTATACCCCTCATTTTCATTCTTGTAAACTCAGGACAAGAATGTATTTATTGCAGTTGCCTTCTCCCTGTCAGTTGAGACTCACGTTTATGAGGGCAATATGTTCTGACCTCACCTTTATACTATTTATTTGGAACTTGTGGATTTTTTTTCTCACTCATCTCAGCATTGCGTCTTTTGTAATCTAATTTAGTTGCCCTGATTGCACTATTGTTTGTGCTTAGTCACCCAGATTTAATTTTTGTTCTTTTATATATGTCTTGCCCAGTGGAATGCACTGATGAATGATAGTTTTTAACCTCTTCAGCCCTGGAAGATTTTACCCCCTTCTTGACCAGAGCACTTTATACAATTTTGCACTGCACTGCTTTACCTGACAATTGCGTGGTCGTTCGACACTGTACCCAAACAAAATGTGCGTCCTTTTTTTCCCACATATAGAGCTTTATTATGGTGGTATTTTATTACCTCTGCGTTTGTTATTTTTTGCGCTATAAACAAAAAAAAGAAGTGACCATTTAAAAAAATTTATATATATTTTAGAATTTTTGTTATAATAAATATCCCCAGTTAAAAAAAAAAAAATCTTCATCAGTTTAGGCCAATATATATTCTTCTACATATTTTTGGTAAAACAAATTAGCAATACGTGTATATTGATTGGTTTGCAAAAAACGTATAGTGTCTATAAACTTTGGGAAAGATTTATGGCATTTTTATTATTATAATTATTTTAGTAATGTCGGTGTTCTACGATTTTTAGCGGTATTGAAACATTGCGAAGGACAGGTTGGACACTTTTGACAAATTTTTTGGACCATTGACATTTATACAGTGATCAGTGATATAAAAATGCACTGATTACTGTGCAAATGACACTGGTAGGGAAGGGGTTAACACAAAGTGGCAATCACAGGGTTAAATGTGTTTTCTATTAATGTGTTCAAACTGTATGGGGATGGGACTGAGTAGGAGAGGAGACATATCTCCTCTCCTCTGACAGCACAAAATCCCTGTGCTGGCTCTTGTGGACGCAATCGTGGGCAGCTGGCAACGATCGCAACCGTCAGCCACATGCATTGGTTCCCCGGTGTGCGGCACATATGTGCCCTCTGGTGGCTCTTGAATAAACCCTGTACAGGATTTCATACAGGGGAGCCATTCGCCCCATATATATACATGAGCCGCTGTCTGGAATCGGCTAATAGCCCCTTAAAATACTCTCTTCAGTTTTCTATTTTGCAAGAATGTGATTCCATTTAGTGACATGTATTATGGAGCACAGCTTATTAAACGTGTCTCCTTTAAAATTCAGAGTACTTATCCTACCCTTATGTGTCATTTTCCAATAATGTATGTCAAATGTAATTACTGTGTGATCACTGTTACCCACTTATCTGCAATAAGCTCTGTGTTGTTTGTAATTGGTACCTTTAAATAGACTATCCCCTCTTCAGTCCATCATGAATACTGCTGCCATACTCATCCACCTTACAAACTGCTCAGCATCTCCTCTCTGCCAATCCCTCCATTGGCTGCCACTCACCCAACAAATTCAATTCAAAATACTAACAATAAGTTACAAAGCCATTCATAATTCTGCCCCCAGCTACATCACTAGCCTAGTCTCAAAATACCAAAATAATCATCCTTTTCATTCCTCCCAAGACCTCCTGCTCTCTAGCTCCCTCATCACTTCCTCCCATAATCGCCTCCAGGACTCCCAAGCCTCTCCTATTCTCTGGAATACCCTACCCGAATATGTCAGACTATCTCCATATCTATCTACTTTTAGGCAATCCCTGAAAATGTTTCTCTTCGGAGAAGCCTACCCTGCCTCCACCTAACATCGGTTCTTTTATTTTCTTCATCAGCTCATCCCCACAGTTTTTACCCTTTGTATCACTTGACCCTCCCTCCTAGATTGTAAGCTCTAAGGAGCAGGGCCCTCTGATTCATGTATAATAATAATAATGATAATAAAGCTATATATGGCTGAGTGGAGGAATGAAAAGGAGCAACATGTGTGCATGAAGGTGGTCTAAAACATCTAAAATATCCCAAAATTCCAGAAAGGTTACTTTAAGTCCTCCATGGTGAGACAAGCGTGAATATAGGCCACCTAACTTAACTGCACAGACATTTATCCCAGGTGAGAGCACATCTACTGTAGTGGAGGGTGCACACATTGCTGAAATGTTTATGCCACTAAATGGTGGATTGCAAAAATAATAATAATAATATTAAGGGCTTCTCATTACTGTGGATTATTACTGCTTTGTTATCACATTTAATAGTGATACACCAGACTTGTTGTGGTTTCCATTTATATATTTTTGTATATATACAGTATATATATATATATATATATATATATATATATATATAGTTCTTGTTTTTTATTTAAATGAGATCACATTGTATTATTTGTGGAGTTAATATTGCGTAGCGTGGCACCAGAAGGTTAGTTATTTAAATACACATACATATGAGAGTGGGGTAGGTGCAGGTGATTCACATTTTGATTTGATATGCATTTATATAGCAGCTTGTAAGATTCTCATTCTTTCGTCTCTATTATTCTTTGTGATGTTTAGCAGCACTGACAGAGGTTGATGACACATATACACAAAAAACTATTTTGTTTAGTGACTGCATTGATTGTTTTGCATTGGTTTATGTTCATCACATGAATGCTAAGACTAAGCAGCCACATAGTAGTGTTCTGTACAGTTCAATTTCATTGTATGTAATTATAGTGTTCAGCGCATGAGTAACTACATTTAGCAGTAACACAGTTATCCAAGTAGTAGAGTCCAAGACCCAGGGGAGGACATAAGTACATGTTACGAAGTTTAATTACTAAGGAATTATTAGAGCAAAGACTGCAAGGTTATGGATGAATACAAATTTGGGAGAAACTCAGGAGACAACAAATCATACCTCTAGGTGGACTATCCAGAGGAATCCTGGGGCAAAGAGCTCTAAGGATTCTATCAAAATTCACTGGTGATACTGCTGCGTGATCCAACACTTAGTTATACAGTAATTCAGATTGCCCAATCGAAAACGTACCCAACCATGGGACTTTAAATGGCACTTAAACACGACTAACACACAATTAGCAATTATCTTAACGGATAAAAATTGTTTGTTTTAAAAATATACAAACTTCATAAAAATGGAACAGAGATACGGCATGCATATAGACTGGTCAATGACTATCATCCATAGTGAGTATGATGATATGCAGTGTCTTCTGTCCCCTGATGCGTTTCAGAGAAACCGAATCTTCTTCCTACTCATCAGGATTGACATATAGGGTAGATAGGCATCTCATTGCTAATCTCTTAGCTGTGGAACAAAGTGCGGACTGGTAATGAAAGGCAGGATATACCATAAATATAATTAAGATGATTGGCTTAAATTGATCCTATGTGAGGGATTCTAGAAGGTCTTGTAGCCCAATATTCATTCTGCCTTAGCTGCCTAGATCTGATGGTTAATAAATATCAAGTGAGAGCAGTGAAGGTGTCACAATCAGGCATCGGGCTTGAAGACCAGTTGCTATAGCAGTTGCAGGACTACCACTGACCAGCAGGATAGGTATACAAGCAGTCAATCTGGCAGATGACACAGGCTCACCTGAGGTGCAGAGTCTAAGTACTAGCCGGTGTTCACCAGAGCTCCTGATGGTAGAGATGGATTTAGCTGCATGCTAGTACCAGGTCGCGGCCCTCAGGTTTGCCCCACTCGGGTGAGAGCAAGCTGGGGTCCAGTAGTAGATGAGCAGAGAAGGATTGAACAGCAGGGTGGTCAGTAAACAAGCCAAAAGGTTGGTAATGCGTTATTGCAGGTTGGGATCAGGCAGTAGAGTAGTCAAGGAACAAGCCAAGGATCAATCACGAGTGGTAGTAAAGTGGTAGCAAAATACAGATGGCAGCAGGGAAGTCAAGGGCAAGGCACTGGCTGAGAAGGCACAATAACCTGGCAAAGCGGATGTTCTGAGACATGGCTTATATAGGAAGTTCATGGGAGGAGCAAGGAGTTCAAGGTTCAACAGCAATTAAGACAAGACAGGTTGTCCAATGTTTTAGATAGGATTGTCCAATGGATCAGGCAGGGAGATGTCCCGCATATCAGATATCTCAGTGGAAAGAGTCTATGCCAGACAAAGAAAAGGTCGCAGGTTCAAGCCCAGGTCCTGACAGAAGATCTATGGAGGTTTGGATATAGATTGCAAGGTCCTTCTTTTTCTGCTTTGACCACATTGCCTAGCCTGGTAATTATCAACTGGATGTACCACTGATGATCTTTGATGACTGCTGAGAACATACATATAATATCAGATGCTATAAGCCTCCTGTCTGCAAATGTTGGCAGTTGCTGTGAACGACAAACTAGGTGAAATTTCCCTCTGAAATGGGAGTGTTGCAACAATGACTGTCTGATGCAGGCTGCAGCACCATCCTACAGTGTTCATGTTGGGCAGTGTTGTATCTGTGGACACTTAAGATTTCATGATTTCCTTTCTTTAGCTAGTCAGCAGATTCCTAGGGTTCTTTTCTATGGGTGTTTGTTTTGTGTTCTTCCCCATTTGTCAGGAACATACTAATGAGAAGGGGTAACATCTCTCTGTGGTTGCAGAGCTTTTGACTAATTAATTAGCCCATTAATTAGCTATATTGCTCTTCTCTGGACCCTCTCCAGTTCCAGCACATCCTTCCTGAGGACTGGATTTCAGAACTGGACAGCGCATACTCCAGGTACAGCCAGACCAGAGTTTTGTAGAGTAGGAGAATTATTGTTTTACCATTGGAGTTAGTCCCATTTGTAATGCTTGCCAAAATTCTGTTTCAGCAGCTTGGCATTGCATGCAAGTTCTGAGCCTGTAATCTACTAAGACCCCAGGTCACTTCCCCCAGAGGTTCTCCCCTAAGTGAGTAGATTGATTTTCAATATTTTTGGCATCCAAATGCATTATTTTAAATATTACAACATTAAACCTCATTTGCCATGTAGTTGCCCACCCCATTAGTTTGTTCAGATATTCTTGCAAGGTTACCACATCCTGCAGAGAAATGATTGCCCTGCTTAGCTTAGTATCGTCCGCAAATACAGAGATTAAGCGGTTGATCCCATCCTCCAGATCGTTTATAAAATAAATTAAATAGGATTGGTACCAGGACAGAACCCTGGGGCACCCCACTTTCCACACGGACCATTCTGAGTACTCCCCACTTATCACTACCCACTGAACCCGCCTCTGTCGCCAGTTTTCAATCCATGTACTCACCCTTTGGTCCATGCTGACAGACCTTTGTTTTTACAGTAAACATTTATGGGGAACTGTGCCTTTGCAAAATCCAGATACACCACATCTATGGGCCTTCCTTTATCTAGATGGCAGCTCACCGCCTCATAGAAGTTTAATAGATTGGTTTGGCAAGAATGATTTTTCATGAATCCACGCCGATTGCTGCCAATTATACAATTTTCATTACTAAAATCTTGTATATAATCCCTTATCATCCCCGCCAAGAGCTTGCATACTATTGGCATTAGGCTAACTGGTCTGTAGTTTCCAGGGATATATCTTGGTTCTTTTTTAAATATTGGTGCTACATTTGCTTTTCTCCAATCAGCTGGTAACATACCAGTCAGTAGACTGTTCATAAAGATTAGGAACAATGGACTGGCAATTACTTGACTGAGTTCCTTAAGGACCCTCGGGTGCAAGCCATTGCAGTTTTGGTTACTGAATCCCCCTGTTTCCCTCGTAAAGACTGAGGAGAAAATTACATTCAAAACATTTACCATTTCTCCATCATTTTTAACCAGATTCCCTTCATAATTCTTTATGGGGCCAATACGATCTGACCTCCCTCTCTTGCAATTTATATACTTAAAGAATTTCTTGGGATTTTTTTTAACTCTCCTCCGCTATGTGCCTTTTGTGTTCTATCTTAGTTATCCTGATTCCACCCTTACATTTCGTATTGCATACTTTGTAAAGATGGAATGCTGATGATGACCCCTCAACCTTATGTTTTTTTGAAGGCCTTATGCTTTGCTTTTATAATCATTGTTACATTGGAGTTAAAGGGGTTGTAAAGGAAAACATTTTTTTTCATAATAAGCATCCTTTACCTGCAGACATTCCTCTTTTCACTTCCTCATTGTTCATTTTTGCTCAGAAATCACTCTATTTCTTCTCTGTTCTGTTCACTTCCTGCTTGTCTGATTGTTACTCACCATCGTGAAGGGAGGCTTTACTGCGGTGGTCAGTGACGTGCTCGCCCCCTCCTGGGAACTACATCTGTGCAGCATGATGCTCTCTATGTGTTAGGCGGCGTACAAACGACCGAGATTCTCGCTAGAAACCTGCGAGAACCTCGCTGGAATGCAGCTTCCAGCGAGGTTCTCGCAGGTTTCTAGCGAGAACCTCAGCCGTGTGTACGCTCTCGGCGAGCATCCCGTCGGGAATGCCGTCGAGCAGAAATAGAGAGCATGTTCTCTATTTGCTCGATGGCCCGCCTGGATGAATGGCTTGTTGCCATTCCCGACTGGCGGGTCGCCAAATCTGACGGCCGGCAGAGAACCTCGACGGGCGGAACGATGTGTTCTGCCGGTCGAGGTTCTCTGCCGTGTGTACGCGGCTTTAGAGACTTCAAGGAGGTGTGAATTACTGGGCGTGCCACAATGCATACTGGGAAATGTAGTTCTTACATGAACGAGTGCCGCAAACCAAGAAGTGAATGAGAGAACAGAAACTAGAACGCCGAAGGTGAATATAGATGAAGAAATTTAATAGGTATTTACTGTTTTTTTTTAACAGAATCATTACACTATTCTGTCTGTCTACTTTGCAGACATTCAGTTTAGGCAAAAAAAAAATTTCCTTTACAACTCCTTTAAGCCACCCAGGACTTTTATTAGCTCTTTTTTATTTTCTTCTCATTGGGATGTACTGGCTAATACACTTATTTGATATGTTCTTAAAGCACTCCTATTTTTCCTATGTGTTCTATGTTTCCAGGATTGTATCCCATTTATTATGTTCTAGCTACCAATAAAAGGGTAAAAAATATATATATATACAATCCTATGCCCATGGTTAATCCAAAGGAAGGCATAAAACCTCAGCAAAGCATTAACCAATTTGTTCCAGCAGGGGAAAAATCTTGTCTGATCCCCAAGAGGCAATCAGTTGTTCCCTGGATCAACTTTACCTATAAATATTAGTATTCAGTTATATTATTAGTTTCTAGGGAAGAATCCAGGCCTTTCTGAAAACAATCTACTGGGCTGGCCAGAACCATCTCTCGAGGGAGTGTATTCCACATTTCACAGCTCTTTGTAGAGAAGCCTTTTCATGTTTGGAGTTGAAATCTCTTTTCCCCTACAAAGTGTGTCCTCAGTGATGACCTTAAAGTGAATAACTCAACACCAAGTTCATTATATGGACCACGTATGTATGTATACATGTTGTTCATATTCCCCCTTAATCTTCTCTTACTCTCCTCTTCTCAAGAGAGAATAATAATAGTTCTTGTTTTTTTCTGTACTTCCCCTTTAAATGTATCCCCTTCAATGGCTGTATTTTTTAAAAGAAATAGTTTGGGCAAAAGAACAGGTCCCATATACAGTATTTCAAGAGAGCTAACCCTCAGGAGCAATTAAAAGCCCAAGACACCAATACAAACCACAAGCAACCTCTTTATTTCACCTTCTCCATTTACTCTTTTGCATTTTGTAGAAAATTCATCCAAATTCCAAACTCAAACTTTAACTTGTTCCTAGCTACAATCTTTCACCCTTCCATACAAAAAAATTATTGGTTTTAAGTACAATTTATGGATATGCATGCTTAATACCTACACAATATAATATTTAATGAAATGTTTTTAAATGCATATACAGTATTTTATTTGATTTTTTTGTGTTTTAAATGAAGACTCTATTGTTAATTGATAGTATACTTTGTGTCAGGTCGCCCGAGGCCAGGTGACAAGTGCACCCCGTTGGGGTCAGGGATGCACTACAGGGTAGTAAACCCTATAGCCGACTGCTATCAGAGAGGAAGCGTGAACCCAAGATCGCCCAGGGCGTGGAGTCTAAGACCCAGCTTTGTGTTCACCAGAGACTCTAGTGGTGAGGATGGCCTTCGCCGCAGCTGGATCCAGGAAGCCACCCCTGAGTTCCCCTAGGTCACGGTCCGCAGGGAGAGAGGGGAAGCAGCAAGCAAGACAAACGGTAGTGATAGGTAAGCTGAGGTCAGGGCAACAGGCAGACAAGGGTAACAGAGGGATAGGCAAAAGGTCAGGGGCACAGGCAAACAGGAGGAGTCAGGGACAAGCCAAAAACGGTACACAGGAAGGTAATCGTAGCACACTGCAGACAGGAACTTAAGCAAACAACACTGTTGAACAGCACTACAGACCTACAGTGCAACAGTTAATGTAGATTTCCTGGGATGGCCTGGGTGGGGCCATACAGGAAGGAGAAGTGATAAAAAGTGAACCAGAACAGGGTCAGGCCTCTAATGAACAGATGGAAACAGGTAAGCTGCCAGACTTTATTGCATATCCATGACACTTTGCATGTTTAAACACAACTAATGTGTTTTCAAAATTCAGATAGAGATGGCATATCAGCCTTTTATGGCCCTTTAGTTAACCAGATTTTATTGCATAGTAGTCCTCCATTTTATAAAGTCACTCAAGATGTTTTTTCTTTTGGTGTTCTACTCCTCTCTTTATTTTGCCTCTTGTAAACCAATGCCCGTTGGTATACATCAGTCCCAAATCAATCCATCTGTTATATTTTCCCTAATTCATTATGCTATATTACACAAATCGCTTCACCATCTGCAAGATGTAGGTCACCATGATCATTTGCAAAGCTTTGCTGGCTAGATTTATCAAATATTTTGCAATTTATTAGATTTGTATAGCCTTTGATTTATGCATATTTAACTGTTTTTATATTTTACTCAATTACTGCAGGTAAATGCTAGATGTTAAGCTTATTAAGGGTGCTATTTTTCTTTGACCTTGACTGTCTGCTGCAACAAGAATAATACAATTTAAAAAAAAATATATTTAAGTAAGAAATAAACAGCAGGACATTAACCATTATTTACTGAGCACATAACATAAAACAGGCAAAGAGAAAATGCAACTTGATAAATGCACTGCAATTGTTTTATTTATTCCTGTTGATATGTTGACCAGAACAAATCAAATATTCAAGTTGTTTATAAAGAAAATAACGTAAAACTTAAAAAAAAAAAAAGGGCACTAACATTAAAGTGGACTTGTACCTGTCATGTACCTAGGTGTATTCAAACCGGGATCTTCCTTGTCCCACAGCTGCAGTTTTACTTGTGCCACAGAGGAGCTCTGCAGTTATGTCCTGTCAGTTTGAAGCATTACCTTGAGCTCACTAGCCCCACCTGCTGCCAGCTGTGGACAATCTACAATTAAAGCAGCCCATAAATAGCAGTACTTACAGTCTCTCAGTGCCCATTTGTTGGACTAGCTCCCTGAGTGTTGTGATAAGCTTTGTGACTCTGATTGCCATGTGTGAACTTCTGCCTGAATTCCTGACTACTCTCTAGCCTGCTGATTTTGTACTTCAGCACCAGTTCATGTATGACCTTTGCCTGCCTGACCATTTCAATTGTGTACCGCTTTGCCTAACTGACCTGCCTGACTAGATTTTCGCCTGAATCCTCAGCACACAAGCTCCACTTCGGACATTACCTACCACAGGTACCTTACATTACAAATGGGCCACAATGGCATCATCTTTCTTCCCTGGATGCCAAGTTAGATGATTTTTTTTCACAAAAAGTCTTTATTAGGTGAATAATAGTGCATAATACATTGTAAATATTACCTCATGTAGGCAAAGAGAAGAGAAAACTATGTTGGCAAAGATGTTATACATCAATACAGTCATTACATACATGAACTTTGTTCTATGCTTATATCTTGCTTGCCTGCATCTTCTGCAATGGTCCAGACTCCTGCTCCAATCCAACCCACCTCTTCTGTACCACCCAAACTTCCCTTGCCTGACAAATTTGGTGGTGATACTGAGGACTGCAGAGGCTTTTTAAATGTTTGCCGTTTGCATTACCTCAACAACCCTGGGACTTTTAGCACTTTGTCTGCAAAAGTGACTTTTGTAATTTTCTTGTTAAAGGGGAAGGCCCTGGCCTGGGTCTCTCCTTACCTATAATGCAATGATCTTGTGCTGCAAGACGCTGACAAATTTCTGGCTTCTTCCCAGACTGTATTTGACAAGCCAGATAGAGCGTCTGCAGCCGAGTATTCACTTTTGGACATACAGCAAGGTACTAGGTCTGTGGCACAATATGCTATTGAGTCCTGTACCCTGGCTGCTGAGACTAATTGGGACTCAAGGGCATTACATGCAGCCCTCCGAAAAGGTATTTTATATTGCATCAAGGACAAATTAGTGTATATGGATTCCCCAGAAGACCTTGAGGAATTCATAGAGCTGTGTGTTCATCTGGATGTCCGGTATCATGAAAGATGCCAAGAAAGACTTAGAACTCGTAAGCTTCCTAGGCCAGTTTACCGTTTGGCCCCTAACTTCCAAGCACCACCTTTGCCAGAACCTGAAATCTCAGTTGAACACCAGGCACCTGTGGAAGCCATGGAAGTAAGCCATCTCCACCTAACACAGTCAGAGAAACAAAGGAGGCGTGCATTGGGCCTATGCCTATACTGTGGACTTAAAGGACATTTGTTATCTGTCTGCCCTTCCCGTCCAGAAAAAGGTAGGGTCTAACCAGTGTTGGAGGAGCTGGAATAAACCTTACAGGTATATCCTCCAAGACCAGGATTACCATTCCCGCAATTATGCAGTTAGTCTCTAAGCTTGTCTCATGTGAGGCTTTTGTGGATTCTGGAGCTACACTTTTGCTATAAATTTTTTTTAATCCCAATTGTTCCAAAGTCTGGATTCCTGAACATCACCACCCTAAATGGACAACCGTTGGGCGATGGCATTGTAAAATTTGAGACTACGATGATTACCCTTCAGGTAGGCGTACTCCACAATGAGTAAATTGTCTTATCTCTTGTTGATTCTCCACTTCTGCCCGTTATCCTTGCTTACAACAACACAACCCTTCTTTTGATTAGGGAAATAGAGAACTAACCTCTTGGGGGTCGCCGTGTTTTTTCAACTGTTTGTCTCAACCCAAAAGACTTTCTGGTTGTCTGTTGGCTTCCGTGGCCATCCCACCTTCCTTGCCTCATGAATACCATGAGTTTGCAGACATATTTTGCAAGCAAAAGGCAGAGGTTTTACCTCCACAACGTTTTTTTGACTGCACAATTAATTTGATTCCTGGAGTATCTCTTCCCAAAGGAAGGACCTATCCCATGTCTTTATCTTTTTTTTTTTTTTCCATAAAAGATTTTTATTTATACAAAATATAGCATGAGATACATGACAAGGTAATTATCACAAAACAGAAGAACATGAAGACAGCATAGTACAAAACACTACAGAAAGGCATCAATCAACATGTTTTAGACCAAGCATGAGGTGCAGCAGGGTAAACAAGCGGAAGAGGGCGGAGGATCTTAACTTCCTATTTTCCCCTCCCCCCACCCCCCCCCCACAAAATGCAAGAGGGGGGGGGCAGTGCAAGGCCTCAATCTCGGTCATCATTTAAAGTGTGTCATATCGTGGAAGAACTGGGGACAAGTGTCTTTGTGAAGAAGAAGAAAGAACAGAAAGGAAGGAGCGGGGAAGGAAGAGGGGAGAAGAGAAACGGAAGGGGGCAAAGAAATCCGAAGCAGGAGCACAAAAGGGAGTGGACAGGGAAAGAGAGAGTAGGGGAATGGGTCCATGCCTGCCCCCCCCCCCCCCCACCATACCGATGGGAGGAGGGAACTCCATCATATCCGTTGATTCAAGAAACATATTGGCGGTAGCGGTCAGTGGTAATAAAGTGGTTCCAGCAAGCCCAAGTAAAGGAGAACTTCTGCACTCTGTCTTGGGAAATGTGAATCAGCTCCTCCATTTCTTTTATTAAAGAGATCCGGGCCAGCCATTCTCTGATTGTCGGAACATCAGTAGAGCGCCAATGTCTGGGAACGCAAACCCTGGCAGCATTGACCATGTGCATGGCCAGGGACTTGAAATAGTCTTTTTTGGGGATCGATGAGTGATGCAAAAGGAATTGAGAAGGAGTGTAATCCAGGGTATAGGTAGTGACATGTGAGATGAGGTCATGGACCTCCCTCCAAAAAGGTTGAAGGGCGCCACACTCCCACCACACATGAAGCATAGTCCCTACGCCCGCACCACATCTCCAGCAGGTGTAGGGGATATTAGGAGAGAATTTATGGAGGCGCGATGGGGTTCTGTACCACTTGGTAAGCACTTTGTAGCCATTCTCTTGGACAGCCACATTCGCGGAGCACTTATGAGCAAATTCATAGATAGTGTGCCAGTCCTCCGCAGACAGGGAGGCCTGGAGGTCTTTGTTCCAGGCGAGCTGCGGCGGGGATGGTGTTTGCGACTGGCCTTCCATTAAGAGGTTGTACAGAAGAGAGATCAGGTGCCTTTGCGGCGTTTTGCGGTGGCACAGAGACTCAAATGGTGTAAGTTGTCGTGTCCAGAGCGATTGGTCTGCCACTGACGTGAGAAAGTGTCGTATCTGTCTGTAGGTCCAGAACGAAAAAGAAGACGTCTTAGAGCTGGATTTCAAGGTTTCAAATGACAGAGGTCTCCCAGCTGAGAAAAACTGGAGGGCTAGTATGTCTTCAAAGGGCCATTCCTGACTCAAGAAGTCCTCCGACACACCAGGCGGAAAATCAAGATTTCCCCGCAAGGACGTCAGAGGGTTCGGTTGGGAAGACGGGGGGCCTAACGTTGAAGTTTTCTTGAAGACCAGGAGTGAGGGGTAAATGAATGGATGGGTCCGTAAGGATTGGGGCCAGTTCCTGGAAGGTAACCATGGCAGTAAATGTAAGGGGCCTGATGAGAAGTTTCTCTCCAGGAAGACCCATAGCTTCCTTGAGGCGTGGATATTCCAATCCGCTATCCTCGTGAGATGACATGCACTTTGGTACTTCTGGAGGTCTGGGAGACCTATGCCACCTCTGGATTTAGGTAAAGTGAGTCTGGAGTACTTTATTCGTGGTTGAGACCCCCTCCAAAGGAAGGTTGAGCATGCCTTCCTATATGATGTGAAGAAACCCGAAGGTAATGAGATGGGTACAGACTGTAGCAAATAGAGTAAGCGTGGCAAAATTATCATTTTAATCAGGGCCGAACGACCGAACCAAGAGACATTTAGACCCATCCAGTCTTTAAGGCATGATTGAACTTTAAGAAGGGCTGGATGGAAATTCTTAGAGTACAGATCCGCTAGGTTGGGGGGTATTCGGATACCCAGATAAGTGAGTGAATCCTGAGTCCATCTAAAGGGGAAAAATTCCTGACAGTGCGACACTTCCGTGGAGGGAAGGGAGACGTTGAGCGCTTGGGATTTCGTGTGATTGATTTTCAGGTTTGAGAGGGAGCCAAAGTGATCTAGATCTTTGAAAAGATTGGGAAGGGAGATCCTGGGGGACCGCAGGGACAAAAGAACGTCGTCTGCAAAGGCAGCTACCTTGAACTCTCTTCCCCCCACGTTGATCCCCAGAATATCTGGGTTTTCTCTCAACCTGTTAAGGAGGGGCTCTAGTGTAAGGATGTATATCAGAGGCGACAAAGGACAGCCCTGTCGCGTCCCATTGTTAATGGGAAAGACGTTCGACAGGTGGCCATTGACCTTAACCGCGGCCGAAGGACCCGCATACAGGGCCAGAATGTGCGACATCAAGCGGGGCCCCAGGCCCAAAGCTACTAGCACCTCCTGCATGTAGTCCCAGGCCACCCTATCGAACGCCTTCTCGGCATCGAGAGAAAGAAAAAATCCTTGAGTCTTTGAAGACGTGAGCCAGTGGTGCAAATTCAGGGTGCGGATGGTATTGTCCCTGGCCTCTCGCCCAGGGACAAAACCCACCTGATCTAATGAGACAATACCCGGGATCAGGGGCGCCACCCTATTAGCAATTATTTTAGCGTATATTTTTACGTCCACATTTAGGAGCGAGATCGGACGGTAGTTGGCAACCGCAGAAGGGTCCTTGCCCTCTTTTGGGATCACCGTTATATGGGCTGTCAGCATGTTGCCGGGCTTGTTCTGAGGGTCAGATAGGGCATTAAACAGGTTCAGGAGCCTAGGGGTGAGTACCTCGCCAAAAGATTTGTAGTACTGTAGAGAAAAGCCGTCCGGGCCTGGGGCCTTCCCGGGCTTCATCTGCTTCACAGCCATTTCCACTTCCGCAGCTGTCATGGGGCTTTCCAGGGCAAGCGACTTTTGTGGGGAAATTGGTTTGGGGCTATATCGAGAAAGAAAGTCCTTAATCTGCAACTTCCTCGAGGAGATCTTGGACTGAGAGCGGGCTTGGGGATGGAGATTATATAGCTTATAGTAAAAATATTGAAATTCTTTGGCAATGTCTTCATTCTTAACTAGACGGGCACCATCCTGGCTGTGTATATGGTGAATCGTGGAAGTAGGCCTAGAATTTTGCACCGTGCGCGCCAGAAGGCGCCCGCTTTTGTTGCCCTGTTCGTAAAAAATCCTCTGCCCGAGAATATAACGCCTCTTAGCGCGCTTGCCCAGTTCCTCCATAAGAGAGGTCCTAGCTTGTGTCAATTCTTGTAAAGTGGCCAGGGCCTGTGACCTCTTGTGAGATGCTTCAAGCGACTTAATCTTCGCTATAAGGGAGTTTGTGTATTCCTGACTTTGTTTCTTGGCTTTTGAAGCCAAGGCGATCAGTTCTCCCCGAATCACGCACTTGTGAGCCTCCCAAAGGGAAACCGGCGATATCTCCGGATTGGAATTCTCTGTGAAGTACTGTTGAATGCGCGTGCGAATTTGGTCAGTAACAGACAGATCCTTGAGCAAGGAAGGATTCAGCCGCCAGGTCTTAGTTCTAGAGGACACTTCGGGAAAAGCTAAGGTGATACTAATTGGGTGGTGATCCGACAAAAACATTGGTTCGATTGTGGAATGCTGGAGATAAGTCAGGTACGATTGGGATAGGAAAAAATTATCGATCCTAGAATACTTTTGGTGGGGGGCCGAAAAGAAAGTATAGTCCCTATCTGAGGGAGAGAGTGTGCGCCAAACATCATGTAGGGACAGAGTCTGGAGGCTTAGGTTGATCTGCCTCAATGCTTTATAGGTCAAGATGGAGGTACCGGTGGAGGAGTCCAACAGGGGGTTCAAGGGGACATTGAAGTCCCCCCCTAGAAGCAAGAGACCCGACTTAAAGGAAGCCAAAAGGTCACATGTAGTCTTGAAAAAGGCCACCTGATGGTCATTGGGACAATAAATATTAGCAAGTGTGATAGGTCTAGATTTGTAAGACCCCTTAAGGAAGATGTACCTACCCTCTGGGTCAATAAGAGAATCACCCAAAATGAAGTTCGCATGTTTGGACACCAGAATAGAGACCCCCTTCGTTTTGGAGCCGGGGTTAGTGGCATGAAATGCGGTCCGATAGATATGGTTAGAAAGTTTGGGGATGGCGTCCGAACGGAAATGGGTCTCCTGTAAAAAAAGAAAATGGGCTCCATGTTTGGAGAGCGAAGATAAAACCTGAGATCTCTTTTCTGGTAAGTTGAGGCCTTTAACGTTGAGAGATACACATTTCAAGGATAGGGGAGGCATATCGTATGGTCAGTGCTGCAGGGTCTGGTAACAGGGAGATGAGGTAGAGAACGCTAGGCTTGAGGATCTGGGGGTCAGAAGGAGGAGAAACGGGGGGGGGGAGGGATAGGAGCGGGACAGGAAGAGGAGAAGGAGGGACAAGGCAGAGAAAGTATAAACCAGAGGTGATATTAGGCCTGCTAAATCACCTAAAAAGGGGAAAGGTCTGGAGGGTCAGCAAAAAATCCCAGAGGGACTGCTGTGTGGGAACGTAATCAGGGACAGAAACCTCAAAGGGGGAGCGATCCAGGGATCAAAACTGAGATGCGTGAAAGATAAAAAGAGTATTGTGGGGAACCCGTGAGTCGTAGAAAGAGGGAGAGCAAGGCAGTCCTATATAGTGTGCGGAGCATAGGAGCTGAGATGGGTGGCAAGCATTGTATAAAACAGTGGTATCAACAGGGAAAAAGAGAAAGCACTGCATACATAATAAACAAGAGCAAATAAGTCTAAATAAGTCTATACGGTACCAGCATAGAAACAACATGTATCGCCACAGCGCCCTTATGGGCGTAAAATTACTAAGAGACAGAAAAATTGACATATTAACAAGCATCTCGCCCATGTGGTAAAGAGGGTTGAAATGAATGTCTGCAGGACCAAGTACATCAATCAAAACAAAACAAAACAAAGCAAAAAAAAACACCAAAAAATACAAGTAAAGCTCACCTACCACCTCCCTGCCGCCCCCCACCCCCGCAGATAGCAAAAAAAAAATAAGA
Organism: Rana kukunoris; assembly: GCA_029574335.1. Taxonomy (NCBI): domain Eukaryota; kingdom Metazoa; phylum Chordata; class Amphibia; order Anura; family Ranidae; genus Rana; species Rana kukunoris. The sequence continues at coordinate 207,440,405 of CM056051.1, forward strand.
CAAAAAAAAAAAAAAAAATCAATCTCCAAGGGGAGGGCGTAGGGAGCATTGGATCCAACACCAGGTCATTGGGGTCGGGGATCCCCCCCACAGACTCAGCAAACGTGAACCAACTGAGTGTATCTCTATCGGGGGGTAAACGGAGAGAGGATGGTAGCCGGGGGCTAGGGGAGTGGGGAGAAAGGGGGGAGAAGGGGGGTGGAGGAGAGGAGGGGAAAGGAGGAGGGGAGGGGAAGGAAAGGGGGGTGAAGGGGGGTTGAGGAAAGCAGGGGGGGAGGGAAAGGGGAGGGCCGGGATGGGATGGGGGAGAAGGGGGGGCGGGGGTCCGCACAGAGATGGGTAGAGTACAGCGGGCAAAAGTAGGTCACATAGCATCAGCGGTACCCTATGATTACCCTTGTGAAGACATGGGAACCGAGGAGGGGTCCTGAAGACCAGCCGACATACATTTGAGAAAGATACAACAGACCCGCGGATTTCAGAGGCAATACATCGAAAGGCTCAGATCCAGATGGAAGTCCAAGTCTGTAAAAAGAGAAAAAAAAAAAAGGGGGAAGGGACGGTGGAGCACAAACGGTGAAGGAGAGACAAAACACCAAAAAAAATAAAAAAAGTTAATGCGGGGAAGGAAGTCTCACATCACGACCCTCGGTCTTCAAAGCACGGGGCACGGGGGGAAAGAGAAAAAATAAGTAACAAAACAAAAGAAAACGGGCAAAGCAAAAGGGAGTTAAAATACATGGTCCCGACATCTCACTTGCAGCATCGAGTCAGTGTCCGCCTTCAACGCGTAGAGGCACATCTAGTCGGTAGCTGCAGCTTGTCAGAATAACATTCCAGGTATGCAGGAACACGGGGGGCTGAAACTTGGAATTCAAAGAGAACAGAGTGGCGATACATAACAAGGAAGTGATCTGTGCATCAGGTCTCAATTCGGTCTCTACCCCTAGGTGGAGTCGAGGGGGAGCCCGGGTTGTGATGGTAGAGATCGCGTCTAGAAGCATGATTTCCTGGGGAGGACGGACCCGCCCTGTTCCTGCGGGATCTGTGGCGCTGAGCTTTCGGGGACGGATTCATGGAGACCGGGAGCCATGGTTCCGAGGGGAAGTAGAAAGTATACCAGTCCGGAAGATCCACGGGAGGGAGATCGAGCTGCTCACAGAAGTTGTGAAGGTCCTCGGGTGTGCGGAGGAGAGCGGAACGCCCCCTGGAGGACGCCGACAGCGCAAATGGGAATTTCCAACGATATTGTATGTTTCTTGCACGTAGGACCTCCAGCAGGGGGCGCAGGGCGCGCCTGTTCTGAAGCGTGATCTGAGACAGGTCTTGAAAAAGTTTCACCTCCACGCCATCATGGAGGATTCGTCCTCTCGCTCTTGCTTTGCGAAGAATCTTTTCCTTGAGCTGAAAGTTAATCACATAACAGATCACGTCTCTAGGGGGTTCGTTGTCCCTAGGTGGGGGACGTAGCGCACGATGGGCTCTCTCCATCTCAACGGGCGAGTCTGCCGGGCGTTCCATTAAGTCATTAAAGATAGCATGGAGCGACTGTTGCAAGTTCCCCGGTTCCACACTCTCGGGGAGACCCCGCACACGTATGTTGTGCCTCCGGCCTCGGTTGTCGAGGTCCTCGACGTGTCTGTGGAGCTCCAGGAGGTGTGGGAGCTGGGAGTCATAGGTACTTTGGACTTGGCGGAGTGCCGCCGCGTGGGCCTGGGTAGTTTGTTCCACCTCATCAATCCGATGGGCCACTGCACGGATCTCCGTTTTGAGATCAGCCACCGCCGCCGTAACAGCATTTTTAATGTCCGCGGTCATCGCTTCCAGGTCCAGCAGGCTAGGGGGATGTGTGTGTCCCGCAGACGAGACTGGCTCCAAGGGCTGTATGCCGGATTCCAGACTAAGCGAGCTCGGGGTTTGGGCCTGTGAGGCCGCGTGTGCCGCCATGCGTTGTGTTCGGAATATCTCCGGGATGTTCCTGTTCAGCTGCGCGCTGGGCTCACCTGTTACCCTGGACGTAGACGAGCTTCGGGTGGCTCTGCTCATGGCGAAGGGTGAGTTGTGGGTTCCCCAAAAGGCTAGGTTTTATCCCTGGATCGCAGGAGCTCAAGGCTTAAGCTGCCATCTCGGTCTCCGTCCAGGCCACGCCCCCCCCGTGTCTTTATCTTAACAAAAATCCATGGAGGAATACATAAAAGACAACTTAGAAAGAGGATTTATCCGACCCTCTTCTTCTCCAGTAGGGGCAGATTTTTTCTTTGTTATAAAAAAAGATGAGGGTCTTCGACCATGCATAGACTATTGAGGGTTAAATCAAATCACTGTAAAAGACTCCTACCCTTTGCCTCTAATTCTAGAACTGTTTGATGTATTTAAGGGAGCCGTTATGTTCTCTAAGCTGAACCTCCAAGGGGCTTACAATCTGATTCGAATTAGAGAAGGGGACGAGTGGAAGACAGCATTCAACTACCGTAGTGGACATTTGGAGTATCTGGTTATGCCATTTGGACTGTGTAATGTGCCCTGCTGTCTTCCAACGTTTCATGAATGAAATTTTTCACAATTTCAGCAACAGTTTTGTGATCATCTACTTGGACAACATTTTAATCTTTTCCAGGACTCATCTAGAGCACATCTCACATGTAAAGCAAGTTTTACAACGAGAGAAAACCACCTTTACACAGAGATTGAGAAAATCAGTTTCCATCAAAGCCGTATTCCTTTCCTTGGATACATTATAAGTGCTGTTGGTTTCCAAATGGACCCTGAACAACTTTCTGCTGTCTTGCAATGGCCCCAACCGACCACTGTAAAAGGGCTCCAAAGCTTTCTAGGGTTCCCAAACTACTACAGAGGCTTTGTGAAAGGCTGCTATAATTGAGAAAGGTACAAATTGCAAGGTGTGGCCCTCAGAAGCTAAATCAGCTTTACTGCAATTAAAAGACATGTTCAGCAAGACTCCAATTCTTCAGCATCCAAATCCCGATCTCCAGTACATTGTTGAGGTTGATGCCTCCAAGGTAGGAGCAGGTGCCATGCTGTCCCATAGACAACCTAAGTCTGGTATAATCCATCCAGTGGCGTTTTTTTCTAGAAAGTTTTCTCCAGCGGAGATGAATTATGATGTTGGGAATCGAGAACTACTGGTCATCAAATTGGCATTGTCTGAATGGCGACATCTTCTGGAAGGGGCTCCCAAGCCTTTTTCTATCCCGACTGACCATAAAAACATGCTGTATCTTCAGACTGCTAAATGTTTGAACTCACGTCAGGCTCGATTGGCTCTGTTTTTTTTTTTATAATTTCAAGTTTATTGAAACAAATATAAGCAAAACAGTACACAACAAAAGCAGGTATAACTGCCTGCAGAGCGACAATAAGGCAGAAAGTGACAAAAAAAAGTATGTAATGAAAACATAAACATGGTCACATAGACAAAAATACAAGTATATCATTACTCGCGTTTTATTAATGTCTGTTTCTGAGTGAAACATACGTCAATCAAGCTAGCCAAGAAAAAACAGGCCAGCAAGGCACAAAACGTCTAAAAAGCCTGTTAAGGGCTCATTTATGGAACAGCCGCAGCAAGCTGGATCTAACAAGCAGCTGCCACTGCCCCTGAAGTGTAGAACCAAGGAAAGAGGGGGGAAAAGAAAGAGAAGTTTAGAATATAGAGTAAGGTGTTAATAATCATTGCACAGCAGATGTACCTAGTGTCAAACACCTAAAGAGGGATCGCCTAGTCAAGTGTCTGCGACATATTGTCAGAATAAGCGCAGGAATACCTGAATACCAGCCAAGGCTGCCAGATTTTGTGGAATTTTTCAACCCTGTCAGTCGACGGAGTTAAAGTGTCTTCCATGACATAAATGTCTGACACACTCCTTAGCCATTCAACAATGGACGGAACCTTTTGTGATTTCCAGTACAGTGGAATTAGAGACTTTGCTGCATTCAGCATATCTCTCGTAAGAGAGTTTTTGTATCCCCTCAGTGAAACATTTGTAATATGAAGTAGGCATGTAGCTGTGTTCAAAGTGATACTAGTATCTGTAATTTGCTTGATTAAAAGCTTAACTTTCTCCCAAAACTGCATTATGAGTGGACACTGCCACCAAATGTGGAACAGCGTACCCCTACCACTTCCACATCTCCAGCAGGAGTCTGGGATTTGTAGGTTCCATCCATGCATCTTGGCCGGGGTATTATACCAATGAGTCATCATTTTGTATGATGTTTCTTGCATTGTAGTGCTTATCTCACTATGAGCTCATCAGCGACCTTGTGTTCTGAATTCTGTAACCATGCATAAGCCTGAGAAGTGGGTTTCACACAACGGGTTCCCTCTAGACAGATTGACTCCAGGGCTGTGGGGGATCTGCGGAACTTGTTTTTCTTTGTTGACCTACCCAAATAACTACATAGCTGCAAATGGGCCCAAAAGGGCAAGTGTGGGATATGCAAATCTCTTTTAAGTGTGGCCCAATCCTTTACAACCCCCTCATCAAAGCAATCCCCAGCTAAAAGAGGCCTGAAATTGTTGGTAGTCCTAAAATGGGGGCTGCTCACACCCGGTTCAAAGTCCGGATTGTCCTTCAATGGGTCAGAGGGCTAGGCTGAGAGGTGACAGTTTATGGAAGACACTCAGCTTGCAACCAGCTCTGTTTTTTCCCCATTTTAATTGTTTTCTTTCTTATGTTACTGGACATAAAAACAAGAAAGCTGATTCTCTTTCCAGACAGTTTGCTACCTCAGAAGAAGATCAACCCACCGAGCAGTATATAATCCCTCCTCATAAAATTGAAGCACAGATCTCTATGGCTCTTACACAACAGTTACAAGAAACCCAGAATCGTGTTGTCCAAGGCTTGAAGATACCACCAGGTCGCATGTTCATAGCCCCTAGCCTCACAAAACCTGTACTTCTCTGGGCACATGATGGTGTGTTATCCAGTCATCCTGGTGTCACCACTCTTAAGACTTTGCAGCATCATGTCTGGTGGTCTCATATGAAAAGAGATGTTACTGACTATGTGGCTGCCTGTCCAACTTGTGATACTAATTAAGTTCCCCGCACATTGCTTACTGGACTGTTACAACCACTTTCGACACCTCGACAGCCTTGGACCCTTTTTTCTATGGACTTCATTACAGACTTACCCAAGTCCAAGGGCATGACTGCTATATGGGTCATAGTGGATCGCTTTTGCAAAATGTCTCATTTTGTACGGCTTTCCAGGTATTAACTACAGCAGAAGGAACTGTTTATCCTCTTCCTTTACCATATTGTGAAATATCATGGCATACCTACCAATGTCGTCTCAGACCGTGGATCCCAGTTTGTTTCCCGATTCTGGAGAGCGTTCTGCAAGAAACTGGGAGTAACTCTCTCACTCTCTACCTCACATCACCCTCAAACAGATGCTCAAACCAAACACATGAACCAGACCCTGGAAACCTATCTTTGACATTATGTCAATGCCTTACACTCTAACTGGTCTGAGTATTTGCCTTTGGCTGAATTCGCCATTAACTCCCATTGGCACAGTGCACTTCATACCACACCATTCTACGCAGCCCTAGGCTATCACCCTCATACTATTCCTCTACTTCAGCTTTCTTCTGGTGTACCAGCAGCAGATGAAAAATATTCTGCTACATTGGAAAAATATTTGCTTATTACTACGCAAGTAAGCAGGCAAGTCGGCACTTTTTTCCAACAAAGATGCCATATACCTCCATATGTGGTGGGGGACAGAGTTTGTATATCAACCAAATATGTGAGGCTGAAACAACCTTCTACCAAATTGGGCTCTTGATTCATCTGTTGAAATTGCCCTCCTCTCTCCGGATACATACGTATTCCATGTTTACCTCCTCAAAAAGGCAATATTCAATCGTTACTCCAGAACACAACAGCTACCTCCTCCTGCTCTTGTTGATGGAAAAAAATGAGTTTGAAGTCTCTAAGATTCTTGATTCTAGAAGACAGTGTTGTGGCCTATGGTATCTGGTTCATTGGATGGGATATCCCATCACAGACCGTTCCTGGGTCCCAGCCAAAGATGTTCATGCTCCTATTTGAGACTTCAATGCCTCCTTTCCCACTAAGCCCCACTGGGCCCCCGGAGGGTCCACTGGGGAGGGGGCCCCGTACCTGGGTGTTTTTGAACTGGGATCCACAGAAGAGCTCTGTCAGCTTGAAGCTTTACCTTGGACTCATTAGCCCCACCTGCTGTCAGCTGTGGACAATCTACAATCAAAGCAGCCCATAAAAAACAGCACTTCCTGTCTCTCAGTGCCCGTTTGTTGGACTAGCTTCCTGGGTGTTGCGATACGTTTTGTGACTCTGATTGCCGTGTATGAACTTCTGCCTGAATTCCTGACTATTCTCTAGCCAGCTGAATTTGTACTTTAACGCCAGTTCGTGAATGACCTCTGCCTGCCTGACCACTTTCTGGATTTCAAATGTGTACCACTTTGCCTGATTTGTTGCTGACCTGACTTGCTTAAGGTTTTGCCTGAATCCTCAGCACACAAGCTCCACTTCAGACGTTACCTACCACAGGTACCACAGGTACCTTACAGTACCCATAAAGGATTTTTTTTTTTTAGGGAATGCATAGAAAAAAGGACCATTTTTCCTAACTAGGTCCGGGAATAAATCCACCTTTTCTTCAAATTTCTCAAAAAAGTATGTGACTGTGCCTAGGCACCCCAATGCATACATCCTTGCACCTGTATATTTGCAATGCAAAATAATCTAAGGTATCTTGTCTCTGACTGCTAGTCACATGAGACTTGAATTTTTGCAATTCCACTGCTGTGCTCACAGTTCTTACAAGTTCTCCTCTGGCGCCTGTTTGTGGCTATCCATGGTTTCCCCCTGGGGAACTGACAGCCTCCCTTGGAACGTGGGCTGGGGACGGAGTTGTCAGCATCTCAAGGTTTCTGGAGGGTGAAGCCCTGCTGTCGTTGGACACCTTACGCGCTCGGTATGGTAGTTTTCCATTTGACTTTTGGAGACATCATCAGTTAGCAACTTTTATCGCCAAATGTACCAGACTAGCGCAGATTAGAACGGACCTGAAGGAATTTGAACGTCTATGGGTGTCGACTGCTCCATTGTCCCATATGATCTCTGTACTATATGGGATGTTGGAGGACGCATTGACTAATCCACAACCTCACTTTATTAGAGAGTGGGAAAGGGACCTGCAATCCGACTTCACTGATGAACACCTTCATCACCTTTACCGCTTAACCCACAAGAGCTCTGTAGACGCTAAAACCCAATAAAACAACTATAAATTGCTGACACGGTGGTATAGGGTACCTACTACCCTCGCTAGAATCTTCCCTGCCGTCTCCGACAGATGCTGGAGGGCATGTGGGCAGAAGGGCACATTCCTCCACATTTGCCCAGTACTCCGTCCGTTTTGGGACATGGTCAATAAACATATTTCTGAGGGCCTGGGTATTGATATTCCAGCACTGCCTAAGCATTTCCTGCTCCATGTCCCCCCCATTCCTTTGTCCCAGTACAAATGCAGTGCTCTCCCCCACCTCCTCAATGCCGCAAAATGTCTCATACCAATCCACTGGAATAGTTCGCAAATTCCTAGTGAACAGGACTGGCTGAGGAAGGTGGGTGAGATCATGGAAGCAGAGAATTGGCTAGCAAATTGCAGGGACACCCTCGAGGAATTTGACCTTACCTGGGCAGAGTGGAAGACCCACGTACATGACACAGCCATGCTCTCCTCAAGTTTGGATGAGGCACTGCTTGCCTTAGCAGATCCCTCCTTTGGGAGACTCGTTCAGGCGCGCCGTCAATCAGAAACCCTTGACCCCACATAGATGTGGGTTCCTCCCTTCAGTGAGGCTGGTGGGTGCCGATCTATACAGTAGGTGACTGGGATATTGTGTCAATCTCGCTCCCTTTCTCGGCGAGATTGACCACCTACGAGCCCCATCACGGGAGCCAGCGCCGAGCTGGCTTGCCGCGATGGAGACAAAGCCGTCATAGAAGCGACGGGGATCCGACGCGGATTCCCGCCAATTCTACACGTGGGCGGAGTTTGTTATGAATCCTGAAGGAGAAATCCCCGCCGGATTTTTAAAGAAAAATCCGGCATGGGTTCCCCCCTCAGGAGCATAACGGGCCCTTAGGTCTGTTATGGGTTGTAAGGAGACCCCCTACGCCGAAAAAACGGCGTGGGGGTCCCCCCACAATCCATATCAGACCCGTATCCAAAGCACGCCGGCCGGCCGGTCAGGAAGGGAGTGGGGGCGAGCGAGCGCCCCCCCCTCCTGAGCGGTACCGGGCAGCATGCCCTCAACATGGGGGGGTTAGGTGCTCTGGGGCAGGGGGCGCACTGCGGCCCCCCACCCCAGAGCACCCTGTCCCCATGTTGATGAGGACAGGGCCCCTTCCCGACAACCCTGGCCGTTGGTTGTCGGGGTATGCGGGCGGGAGGCTTATCGGAATCTGGAAGCCCCCTTTAATAAGGGGGCCCCCAGATACCGGCCCCCCACCCTAAGTGAATGAGTATGGGGTACATTGTACCCCTACCCATTCACCTGCAAATAAAAAGTGTAAACACAAATAAACCACACAGGGTATTGAAATATTTTATTAGTTGGCCGCCAGGGGGGGGGTGTGTATGATCGCTTTTATAAAAGCGCCCCCCTCCGGCGGGCTTCTGTGGGGGGTGGGTGCCGCCGTCTGGTTCTCTTCCGCCGCCGGGGGGGGCGCTTTGATAAAAGCGCCCAACAACCGGCGGGCTTCTTTCGACGTCTTCGGCGGCTGGGGGGTCTTCTCCCACTCTCCGGGGTCTTCTCCTGCTCTCCGGGGGTCTTCTCCGCTCTCCGGGGGTCTTCTCCGCTCTTCGGGGGTCTTCTTCTTCTTCAGGACTCGCCGCCGCTAACTTTGTGTGTTAGCTCAATTACTAGCGGCGGCGAGTCCCCTCCTCTGTGACGTCGTCTTCTTCTTCTCCAGATGTTGACGCGACGCTTCCTTCCGCTGTTATGCCGGGCGCGCGGCTCGCAGCGAGTTATATAGGCCTGTCTTGTGACGTCGCAGTCCCATCATGCTCCGGTAGGTACCACGTGCTACCTACCGGAGCATGATGGGACTGCGACGTCACAAGACAGGCCTATATAACTCGCTGCGAGCCGCGCGCCCGGCATAACAGCGGAAGGAAGCGTCGCGTCAACATCTGGAGAAGAAGAAGACGACGTCACAGAGGAGGGGACTCGCCGCCGCTAGTAATTGAGCTAACACACAAAGTTAGCGGCGGCGAGTCCTGAAGAAGACCCCCGGAGAGCGGAGAAGACCCCCGGAGAGCAGGAGAAGACCCCGGAGAGTGGGAGAAGACCCCCTAGCCGCCGAAGACGTCGAAAGAAGCCCGCCGGCGGCGGAAGAGAACCAGACGGCGGCACCCACCCCCCACAGAAGCCCGCCGGAGGGGGGCGCTTTTATAAAAGCGATCATACACACCCCCCCCCCGACGGGCCAACTAATAAAATATTTCAATACCCTGTGTGGTTTATTTGTGTTTACACTTTTTATTTGCAGGTGGATGGGTAGGGGTACAATGTACCCCATACTCATTCACTTAGGGTGGGGGGCCGGTATCTGGGGGCCCCCTTATTAAAGGGGGCTTCCAGATTCCGATAAGCCGATAAGCCTCCCGCCCGCATACCCCGACAACCAACGGCCAGGGTTGTCGGGAAGGGGCCCTGTCCTCATCAACATGGGGACAGGGTGCTCTGGGGTGGGGGGCCGCAGTGCACCCCCTGCCCCAGAGCACCTAACCCCCCCATGTTGAGGGCATGCTGCCCGGTACGGCTCAGGAGGGGGGGGGGCGCTCGCTTGCCCCCACTCCCTTCCTGACCGGCCGGCCGGCGTTCTTTGGATACGGGTCTGATATGGATTGTGGGGGGACCCCCACGCCGTTTTTTCGGCGTAGGGGGTCTCCTTACAACCCATAACAGACCTAAGGGCCCGTTATGCTCCTGAGGGGGGAACCCATGCCGGATTTTTCTTTAAAAATCCGGCGGGGATTTCTCCTTCAGGATTCATAACAAACTCCGCCCACGTGTAGAATTGGCGGGAATCCGCGTCGGATCCCCGTCGCTTCTATGACGCACTCGCTGGAATGTGCTTTTACTATTCCAGCGAGTGCGAGATATCGGCAGCCTGTCGCCGAGATTCAGCGCGATGCTGGCGTGTTAAAAACACATTCTCGGCGGCAGGCACTGTATGCCTTCTTGTCTCTTGCTTTATCCACTTTTTTCCCCTCCTTTCTTAGCTTTCGATCTAATTTTCAGATCTTTTTTATTTTTTCCCTTTCTTCTTTTTCTCTTCTCTCTTATTCTTTCGCCCCCTTCCCTTTATTGTTTACTGTGTTGTTATGTCTCCTGGGTGTTTTATCCCCTTTTAATTAGGGCTACAGAGACAGTTTCCAGTTTGTTTGAATACCTTTGTCTCATCAAGTCTATTTCATATGGTATGTAATGAGGGGAGTTATTGTTGTATCTACCCGTGAGTGGGGACAAGTGGCTCTCCTACTCCCCACTGATGTGGGGGGTGATCTGCCCATGAGGACCGAATGTCCAGGGCAGGCGGATTGTCCCTCTGTCCCTATACTGTCGTTTGCTGTTACTCCTAGTTGAACTGGTTGTACAAGCTCAGACTGGGTGCGCCCCTTGGTGTCCCTCACCCTTCCCGTCCCTCCTCATTTCCCCTTGTCCTTTGTCCATTCCTCCCTACTCCATTCCCCCCCTGGTTATTGTACTTCCTTCTGTTTTTTTTTCCTATTTGGCTATGTTGTATTGTGCAACTGTCAATATTTTTTTGAAATTGAAAATAAAGATTTTGAAAAAAAAAGAAAATGCAAGAGGTTCAGCCAACTTTCTCCTCTTGGAACATAGTGAGGATGCATCCACAGTTATGACTAAAAATCACAGGGCTGGAAGTGAAATTACTATAACTCTTCAGCACCAACTCAAATGGTTTGCTATTTATTTTATTAGTAATGTTAGTGAATGCTGTTTGTACAAGGGGAATTGTCTGAAATATGAAATAACATTCAGGATAGTTCTTAAATACCAAGCTAAAACAAAAAGGGACAAGTGGTGTTAAATTATCTTTTTTTAAATACTATTTAAGCATTCCTGATATACATTCAGCCTTAATAATGCAGATGCAGCCCAGCTTGCAGAAATCCAGCAGACTTTGCAGGGAAACATAGGACAGTCTAAATTCCATGCAATGATGTTTGCATAGTTTATTGTTGAATGGTTTTATTGCATTGTATATGTTATTTCCTTTAAAATTTGAAACAAACAGAATTTCTTTTTTAAATCCATGCAACCAACAAATTGTCCAAATTGCTTGCACAAGTCATGCTAAAGAGCAGAAAAATTAAGGAACAAGGGTTCGTTAAAGCACAGATTTTTGTAAGTCCGGTAAGGAGTTTGGAATGTCTGAGTTGAGATGATTCACTTGGTGGAATTTTTCTAAAGTATTAATAGGAAATGCACAGCTAACATATAATAAAGGTGAGAGCTTGGACGCATATCCAAAGACAAGAAAATCTAGTACTGACCATCGGTAGAACACCACCACCCCACCTTGTTTTTTCTCTTCTCATCACCCTTGCCACTTACCCTCTTCACCTACACCCATTCCCTCCAATTTAGAGGGACCTACATGTGCTTAGACAGACCCAAGAATGGTGCCTCATCCCCAGGCTTAGGCCTGCCACTCCCCAAGAAAGACCAGGCAAAGTTATATAACTTGTGACATATTTGAGTTAACTACGAAACAACGTTATCAGGCTCTACTAAGCCAGCTAATATTCTATGTTAAATTTGTAGTATCCTATGTTTTGTAGCCTAACTATTGTTCATATTCTATTACGGGGGAAAAAAAGAGAGGTTTTCGGAGTATCATTTTTGGAAAACAATATTGCACTATATTGGTATTTCTATGTTTGGAAAAATCATCTGGATCATTATGCGAGACAGCTATCACAAGGAGAGAGAGTTGAGGAGAATCTGATAGTCAGCTTTGTCCTATTTTACTGGTGGGCTTTTTATACATTTATATAAATCCTCCTTCCTTCTCTGTTCCTCAATCAAACACATTTGGTCCCATAATGTAGTATAAAGTTATTTATTCAAAACAGTATTGCACACTTACATTAAAATTAGCAGTCAAACACTTCACATAAAAGTCAGATGGAGCTGCAGCTTCCATCCCTCTCTCTCTTTCCTTGTCCTCCAGAGTGCTTAGTCTTCCGACTCTGCCCAACGTGTATCATCACGATCACATGAATTTCTCTGGGGTTCTTTTAACAGTGGTTTTCTTTTGTGCCACTCTTCCATAAAGTCCAGATTTGTGGAGTGCACAACTAATAGTTGTCCTGTGGACAGATTCTACCACCTGAGTTGTGGACCTTTGCAGTTACCATGGGCATTGTTGTGGCTGTTTCTCTGATTAATGCTTTTCATTCCTGGCCTGACAGTTTAGGTGGGCATTCATGTCTTGGTAGGTTGGCAATTGTGCCATACTCTTTCCATTTTCAGATGATGGATTGAACAGTGCTCCGTAAGATGTTCAAAGCTTGGGATTTTTTTTGCTTTAAACCTCTCCACAACTTTATCCCTGACCTATCTGGTGTGTTCCTTGGCCTTCATGATGCAGTTTGTTTACTAATGTGCTCTAACAAGCCTCTGAGGGCTTCACAGAACAGCTAGATTTTAGTTATGGGTTTTACAGTAAAGGGGGTGAAGACAAATGCAGCCCACCCTTTTCAAATATATATTTGTAAAAAATATTATATATAATTTTACTCCCACTTCACAATTATGTGCCACTTTGTGATGGTCTATCACATAAAATCCCAATAAAATACATAACAATTTTTGGTTGTAACATGACAAAATGTTGAAAATTTCAAGGGGTGTGTATACTTTTTCAAGGCACTGTACGTATTTAATGTAAACCTCTATTGTTATTCCTCTTTAGTTGGGTAAATGCTGGGCCACTGCTAAAAGACTATAATGCCGCGTACACACGATCATTTTTTGTGATGAAAAAAAACGACGTTTTCTGTGAAGTAAAAAACAACGTTTTTGAAACGTCACTTTTCAAAGACGATGTTGCATACACACCATCGTTTTTTTCACAAAAAGCGAGGTTATGTTCACCACTCTTTTCCATTGAAGCTCGCTTCATAACTAGCTTCTGGGCATGCACGGGTTGAAAAACGTTGTTTTAAACGATGTTTTTGCTACACACGGTGACTTTTTGTGAAACAAAAAACGACATTTTGAAAAACGACACAAAAAATTCAAGCATGTTGGAATTTTTTTTTGGTAGTTTTTTTTAAGACAAAAAACAACGTTTTGCCCACACACGATCAATTTAAATGACGTTTTAAAAAACTTCGTTTTTTTCATCGCAAAAAACGACCGTGTGTACGCGGCATTAGGGTTAAACCTAGTAAGTCTATTAACCACTTCAATACCGGGCCATTGTCATATGACATCCACAAAGGGGATCTCCAATCCCAGGTGGACGTCATATGTTGTCCTAGGCTTTGCCGGGAGATATCTGAATGATGCCTGCAGGAATCATTCAGATATCATTCTCTTCTGCCAGCGATTCTGTGCAACATAAGAATGATCATAGCAGCAGTTCCACCGCTTGATCATTCTTACAGTCGGTGGGAGGGGACGTCCCCCCTCCCGCCGCCATCCTTTGCTTCTCCAGGCTCTCCCGTGCCATTGGGGGCCCAGAGAAAGTATCGTCCGGCGCTGGCAGGAAGCATAGAGATGACTGGTGACCAGATGGTCACCAGTCATCTCTATGACCGTCGGAGGACCCGGGTGCGATGTGATGACGTCATACCTGGGTTCCCGTAAGTAAACAAAGCCGCGATTGCGGCTACTAAGCAACACTGATCATGAGATAGGTGAATATTTTTCACCAATCTCATGCTTTCCAGCCTGGAGGAGAGATGCGGGGTCTTATTGATAAAGAAGACCTGTCACACACATTCCTATTACAAGGGATGTTTACATCTCTTGCAATAGGAATAAAAGTGATAATAAAAAAATAAATTAAAAAAGTTTAAAAAAATAAATAAATATGTAAAAAAAAAAAAATTAAAACGCCCCTGTCCCCAGTATCTCGCGCGTACAAGCGAACGCTCACGCAAGTCCCACAGACATATGTAAACGCCGTTTAAACCACATATGTGAGATCCCATTGAAAACGTCTGTTGATGACGAAACGCGTCTGGGGGACACGCAGTGACGTCACCACGTAGGGGGAAGGTATCGCTCCGTTTGCCGGCCGGCTTATACATGCAGATTTACATGTTTTTATATGTGAGTACTTACTTGCTTTTATGAATAAATTTCAAAACGTTATCACACTATGGTATACCTTTCCATTACTTTCACGCCCGGACTGTGAGCTGCGCTATACCATTCGACTGCCAGATTGACTCCTGATAATCGTGAGACTCGTGAGAATCTACTGGAGCCTCTGGTAGCCAGGGCCGTGGCTGGGCTGTATCCATCTGCTTTAACTCAGCTTGCCTCTGGTAAGCAGCCATTACATAGTTGGTGAAGGGATCACTTTCAGTCACACAATTTTTCTTTGTGGTGTGAGTGATGGACATTTATGTATGTGCAAACATATGAAGGAGACATCATTGGGTTCACAGTCACAGCGGTGTTATCAAATGGACTTTCCTTTATGTCACACTGCATATCTTAATTGATGTGCAATATAGACTGTTGGTTCTATCTAAACCTGTTGATATATGTTGCATGGTTCACACTTTTTTCTAAACATTTATACAGTGTTTGGTGTATACCTCCTATTGGCGCGGCTTTGCTTTTGTTTTTTATATGTGTCCTAGTGTTATCACACGACAGCTGCAGCCTTAAAAACATCAACGGTTTTATATGTATTATTTTTTGAATTAGCGCAGTTTTTTGTTTATTATATGTGAGGTATCGCCGCGTGCGTTAGAGTGCCAGCAACAATTCTAGCACTAGATCTCCTTTTTAAATCTAAACTGGTAACCTGTAAACATTTTCAAAGCGTTGCCTATGGTTTTTCAAGTACTAAAGTTTGGCGCCATTCCATGAGTGTGCGTAATTTTAAACCGTGACGTGTTAGGTATCTTTTTAATCGGTGTAACATAATCTTTCATATTTTACAAAAAAATTGGGCTAACTTTACTGTTTTGTTATTTTTTTAATTCATAAAACATTTTTTTTCCAAAAAAAAGGCGTTTGAAAAATTATTGCCCAAATACCATGATAAAACATTGCAATGACCGTTGTTTTATTCCCTAGAGTATCTGCTAAAAAACGTATATAATGTTTGGGGGTTCTGCGTAATTTTCTAGCAAAAAAATGATGATTTGTACATGTAGGAGAGAAGTGCCAGAATAGGCCCGGTATGGAGGTGTGTATAAAAGCCCTGTATTGAAGTGGTTAATACCTATCTGGAATAATAATTTTTTTCCAGAACTCTTAAAATTTTAAGGTTTTAGGAGATGGATAAATGTGGATATCCTGGACTTGCTAACATTTGTATCAATATCTTCAAAATGCTATATGTCCACAGTCCGGCCTAGCCTCCACCAGGTTAGTAAGACTTATTGCAGAAGCATATCTGATTCTTCTAAATACTGCTGGTTTTAACAAATTGGAACTGATCATGAAAGTTTTATGGTTTTTCCCTACTTCTCCTTGCTTCCCCCATAGTACCCATTTTTGGCTGCTTTTTCCGCATGGTGCATCAGATGGCACTGCATGTGGTCCATGGATGTTCCTTTGCTCACACCACCAAGCAGGCAGGCTCCACCTGCATATGGCCGATGGATGGCTAAATCTCTCTCACAAAGAACACCATTCCCCCAAATGCCAGGGCCCATGATCTCAAGGCAAGAGGCTAGCATTCATTCCCCTCCAAAAGCCTCTGTCCTGGCTGAGTCTGTCACAGGGTCCAAGATTGTAATGAGGCCATATCCCACAACTTTATAATTTGATCAAGTATGATTGCCTTGTAATATGTCCTGAGCTCCGGGACTCCAAGAACAGCATAGGCCCTGAAGAAATATAAAACGTGTGGTAGTAGGAACATCTTGCCGAGGGCTATGCAACCTGCCCAAGAGGCGCTGACAGCGAGAAGTGATTTGACTATATCCTTCAATATTTGACCCAGAAGAGTGATATTGGTATGAAAGAGCAAAGTAGAGGGAGAGGTTAGCTAAATGCCTAAGTAGTTCATGAAAGAGTTGGGGTCCCAGGAAAAAGGAGAAGAGTCTGTAATAGCTTACTTAAGTTGGGGGGATAATGAGACACTCAGCATAGCTGATTTAGCGTGGTTCAGCTTGTACTTCAGCTTGGATTCATAAGCCAGATGATTATATCATCGGTATAAAGGCTGATGTTGTGGGAGGCTTGATCAACTGATACACCAGTGATGTATGGGTGCGATCTTATGGCTTTTGCAAGGGGATCGATTATTAATGCAAATATTAGAGGGTACAGGGGGCAGGCTTGGTGGGTCACATTAGTGATGGGAAATGGAATGGATATCATATCTGACGTGAGGACTCTTGCACTAGGTGTGAAGTATAGGCCTAAAATAGCTTGAAGGAAGGAGCCATGAATGCCAAACTCTTGGAGGACTGATTCCAGGTACAACCAGTTGACCCAATTAAATGCCTTCTCTGCATCTATAGAGAGAAGCAGAGAAGGTGTTCAGTGTTGCTCTGCCCAGTAAATGAGATCTATGAACATGCGGTTTTCATCTGAGGCTTTCCAAAAGGGGATGAAACCCACTTGATCTGGGTGGATGAGACTGGGCATAAAGGTTCCTAGGCGGGTAGCTGGTAACTTAGTAACTTGAGATCGCTGTTGAGCAGGGATATGGGGGTGATAGTTAGCGGGCTCCTTAAAGGGTTTGCTTGACTTGGTTATCACTTCATACTGTGATCAGTACCTTACATGGATGGAGGGGAGAATGTTTCCCTGGTGTTTCTGCTCGAGAGCTAGAGCTTTCTTCCAAAGTTCACAGCAGATAGAATTAGACCATCCCAGCAGGACCTCCTCTGATACTGTTACTCTGCATCTCTTGCAACCTCCTTCTGAATTCCTCTTCCATGGTGGCTGGTATCTGTACCTCTCCTCTCCTTTCAGTTGGTGCTGCTGTGACTTATGCTTCTGCAGCACCTCTTTGCTGTAGCCAATTTGCATCCACAGCCATTATAACTAGGTCTATGATCTCCACTGGAGGGTTAGGACCATAATGTGCCAGTCTTATTTTAACAGCCCGATCAAAACTTGCCTCTTCGGTGTCCTGTCTGTTACGCTGGGCCTTTTGGTAATGTTGGGTCTTTCAGCTCTATCAATTTCAACTAGTTCTGCGATAATGTCCCTCTTCTTACGGTTGTTGGCCGGTCGGCCCTGGTTCTCCAGTAAGTCCTTGAGGGTAGAGAGCTTTAGCCGTTCATACTGTGCTTCCATTGTCCTGTGTCCTCTTGTAGCTGTCCTTCTGGCTGTGGGAATCATCCCGCTGCTTGCTACCAGTGTAACAGCACCCCAAGTACTGTATGAGATGGGTTAAAGCCGTTTAGGACATTCCCTTTCTGAACACCAAGGCAGCTACCAGACACTCCAATAAGCCGAATAAGACTCCATACAAATAATTCTCCCCCAAAGACGAGACAAAGCTCTGTGTTGAGGTTCAAGCAGGAATCACAATCTTTATTGAAAGACTACAGGCTTATATACAGTAAAAGAGGAGGTGCATACATATCCTGCTCATATTACTCTGTGACCAGACCTAATTGACATCAGCTAATTAACAAATCCCTTTAAGCAGCCAAGATGACTCAGAGACATGACCTTTAGGGACTTTTACATTGAAATTCCTGGAATGGCCAAATAAAGAGTTATACTTCCTGGACATAGCCCTCACAGTGTACAGGGGATAACATCTTCATATGTCTTGAGAGACATTGTTAATGAATATTCCTGTCCCATTTTAAGTAGTCCAAGATATATTTTCTCAGTCACCCTATGCTCCTAATGGACACAGGGTGATTTAAACATAATAGGTGCATGGGGATCTGAAGCAAGGGTATTCCATACTTTCTAAGGGATTCTGAGTTCCACAGCCCCCCCCCCATTACACTGCTTTAAGAGATTCTGATGGTATCTCTCCAGTGGACAAAAACCTGTTAAAGGTATTACATAAGTGGAGCGCTAAGTGATAAGCGTATAGTTTGTAGTATTCGTTGACAAAACCGACAGGTACCAGGGGTTTATGGGTAGGAAGATCTTTAATTGCCATGAGAATTTCTTGGGTGGAGAATGGTTGTGATAGGGAAGCAAGCTGGGTGGGTGATATTGAAGGGAGTTGTAGAGGTAAAATTACATTTTTCAGAGAGTAACAGATTAGAAAGTTTAGCGTAAAAGGTGCTGAATTTGTCAGCTATCTCTTTTGGATTTATGAGTTTATGGTGTTGTTAGTCTAAGATACAGTATGCTTGATTGTGTGGCTCTACATTTATACTGCTGGGCCAGGAATTTCCCCGGATTTATTTCCCTGGGAGTACCAGGTACAGTGTTTAAGGTAAAAATCATGACTCTTGTAGGCAAGAGCGAAGGTCGTTCCTTGGAGTTAGCTTGGGAAGGGTTTTGTTTATTCATGGATTCAATCTTTCAAATGCGATCTAGGAGGGTGTTAGTAGTATGGGTTTTCTTTTTATTTTCCTGAGTGCCCAACTTCAGAAAGATACCACTTAGGACAGACTTGTGGGCATTCCAGAGTATAGAAGGGTTACTAACAGTTCCCAAGTTAAAGGCAAAGAAAGAGGATATCTTGGATCAAATCTGTTCTCTGGTCTCTGCAGTGCCTAGTACTGAGGTATTCATGCTCCAGATGGTACGTCTGGGAGCAGAAGGGGACATATATATGGTGATAGATACTGAGGCATAGTTGTACCATGCAATAGGTCCAATTGCGGACCGGGTGTTTTTTTTTTGCAACAGGGCTTTGGAGGTCAGCAACATATAAATCCTAGAAAAAGAGTAGTACCGTGATGACACCTCCAGAGGTCATAAAGGTCCTTATGGGAGAGCAATGAGGATAGTGCTGTGGATTTCCTGCATTTTGTATTAGATTAATCTAAGTGGGGGGTCTATAACTTTGTTAAAGTCACCACAGATTACAATTTTATCTTTAGGGTATTGTTGAACTTTTTGCAAGGTGGTCTTATAGAAACATTTCTAGTGGGTGTTTGAGGTGAAGGTATTGACAATTATGAAGGGGAGATTATTAAAGGTGGCTGATATGATAAGGTATTTGCCTGAAGGGTCCTGATCAAGATGGGTGAAATTGAAAGATACTGAGGATTGAACCACAATCATGACTCCCCACAATTTTTTGTCAGGCCGTGCTTGGAAACAACGGGGAAATTAATTGTGGGAGCATTGGGGGGATTTATGCTCCGAGAAGTGCATCTCTTGAACACAAAGAATATCTGCCTTCTGGGAAACAGCTTCTGTTGAAGTGCTTGGCATTCAAGAATACGGTCAGAGGTTAAGGGGAGGAGCAAAGGTGTTGCAGTTAAAATGCCAAATACAAGAAAATGGCTATGAGCAGGTCAAGATTCTCTAGGGCAGTGGTTCTCAACCTGGGGGTCGGGACCTCCTCGGGGGTCAAATGATAATTTGCCAGGGGTCACCGAACTCTGGGCTATTCCTGAAGCCCGCACCACTCTCCCAGCCTTTTTGCGGCCACCCAGCAGGGCCGTCCCTGGAGCCCGCAGCCGCCCACTCAGCCTCTTTACAGACACCTATTCAGTTCACAGCATGGCTGGGGGAAGAGACTAGAGGTCAGCTGACTGGTGAGGAATGTGAAGTGGAATGGGCTGGAGGAGACCCCATCTCCTGATTTCAGCCATAGGTGTCACTGCTGCGAGACACCACAAAGTCAGAGACACAGTGAGCGTGATTATAGATGCCATTAAAAGGACACAGGGAGCGCTAAATGTCTGTGGTTTAGGCACAAATTACTTGTCATGCCTTGGGTGCTGACAACCCATGCTACAAAAATAATTTTACTGTTAGGGGTCCCCATAATTTCGGAAATTTTATCAAGGGGTCACGCCACTAGAGGGTTGAGAACCACTGCTCTAGGCCATAAAGGTCTTGATCTGAGCACACAACAAGAAAACATTTCTAAATGCAATTATAAGTTGGAGTAACAAGCTAGTTATTATTGCATGTATAATAAATGTTTGCTGATAAACAAGAAACAGGGGATGTGCTTAGCAGTGGAGCATGGAAGGGCAATCATAAAGACATTCATTCCTCCACTGTTACATCAGAAAAAAATAACATTTACCTTATATATGTATCTCTGTAGCAGAAAGGGACAAATATGTCTATGGTGGAGCTTGTGAGC
The DNA here is from genome assembly GCA_029574335.1 of Rana kukunoris. NCBI lineage: Eukaryota > Metazoa > Chordata > Amphibia > Anura > Ranidae > Rana > Rana kukunoris. The sequence goes on from CM056051.1 coordinate 207,460,920, forward strand.
CCCAAGGGTTGGAGATTTTAGAAGACAGTTGTTTGATACCCTCTTTGGGAGTCAGCATTGTGACTTGTTGATTACAAAGTTACCAGCAGCTTTGTGGGGTGATTTTTTTCTCAGAGGTAATCAGAACAGAATATTTACGTACTTGGGAGGCAGTAGCTGATATATTATTGTAGAGTGATATCTTGGTAAATGGTTCAGGTAGAGAGTGTAATGAGTTTGCTGAATAATTTTTTCTTTAGCATGAAGAAGTGTACTCTTGTTAAAATATCTCTGGGGACAGATGCTGGTAAGTCTTGTAGTTTGTGTATTCTATGCGCACGATCAATTTGCATGTCATTCACTGTTAGCGACGAAACAAGTTTGTGAAAACGTTTGTGGAGATATGACACTATTTCTGGGGTGGCGAAAGAATTCAGGGACCCCCAATCTTAATGTTGTTCCATCACAACCGATCTTCAAGATCTGCGACTTTTGAATGTAGTGTGAGGATAGCATTGGCTTGGTCATCCTGTATGTCCACAATAGTATTATGAGCTTTAGTTGCCTCAGATAAATGCATCTCAATATGGTTCGTACATTCTTCTACAGAGTCAACTCTGTCCTGTAATTGATTAATGGAGATTTTTAATTCCCTGTGGAGATCAGCCTGTGGGGATAGCAGCATGGCTTTGAGAGAATGCTCTGATGTAGGTTGGTAGTTAGAAAAGCAGTTAGAGATTACATGGCTGGCAGATCTGCTGTGGAACTACATGTCCCAGCACCATACTGTTTAACAGAAGGCTGTTTATCAGAGTGAGCAGATGAATCTGCCAGTTGCTTACCTCTGTCTCCTGTGGAGTTGAGGTTCTCATGATGCTGATCTGCTGTGACTTCCATGTCAGAGGAGGGATCTGAGGCAGTGTTGTGGTGTTCTGGCAGCCGCTCTGGGTCTCCTCTCTCTCAGCCACTACAATGTTGATGGCTCTACTGTGCGGGCTGCATAAAGTAATCTAATAGCCAGCGGGGTCCCTTGGGGTGAGTTTTCTTTTGGGACATAGTCCAGATGCTGTCCTGGATATGTCACCCCATTCTGGAGGGTTTGTGCCAGATATTAAGAAATAGAATATGCATGTTTTGTAGCATGGCGGAGCAGAGCAGAAGAATTAAACAGGTATCTTCCGTAGCGGCCAAGCCATGCCCCCCTTTTATACATCTTTTATGCCACTTACATGTATTTCAGGTCATTTCAAATAGACACAGATTTAAAAGTTACTTTTTCTAGAGCATTACCTGTTGCCCGTAGAATGATGGTTTGAAATGGACCTCACCTCACCCACTGTCTCTGTCAAAATAGATTACCAATTGTAATATATATATATATATTGTACAGGACGTCAGGGATGGGTCCTGGATGGACGCTACATAGCGCTAATATTTGGAATCTGGTCCCTTTAAGCGCTGGTTCAGGAGGTCACCCAAAGGGGGTGAGAGGTTCCGGACAGATAAAATGGATCCAGAGAGGATGGGCTTAAAGTCCTCTCTGTCTTCTTTTAATGATATTTGGGGGTCCGGGATTTCGGAGGCTCTGAAGCGACAATTGGGAGGAAAGAGAGCCTCCCCTTCTGACCCCTGGCTTCAGGCACACAAGGGGTTAACCACTTCCAGGAAGTGAGTTAAAAGGAAAGGAAGTCCTGACAGAGGGTGGAGTAGTTTTGGGAGAGAAGCTGTGTCTGCAGGGAAGGACTGGAGGACTTCTTACTAAAACGTATGTGCCTTTCTTTTGTTTGTTTTGCTGTGCTGAAGAGAGACTTATCTAATTTATGCTGGAAACAAGCAGGACTTTTGTTGTGACATTTTTGTGCTGAAGAAAGCATTATTTTGTTTTGTTTTGGTCGCCAATAAAGACCCTTTGCTTTACTGACACGGTTTATGCACTTGTCTCGCTGAGCTAAAGAACCCCTAAAGTTCACAACTGGTGGAGAATGCGGGCAGAGTGCATTTGCAGGCGCAAAAACCGTTTAAAAACTGACATTTAAAGAGACAGTGTACTTATGGCATGTCTTGGGTGAAGTCAGCTCAGACATTACAAACAGTACGCAACGACATGGAAGAGGTCATTAGGGCTTTGGCACAAGCCACCGTGACCCAGCAGCAAGCCACCGTGACCCAGCAGCAAGCGTCACCGGACGCCAACCGTCGCCATGAGGAAGCGATGGCTCAGCAGCAGCAGGCCCTGGCACAGGCTATAGCTGCGCAGCAGGAAAACACACGGCTGCTAGCCGCCCAGTTTACAGCCCAGCAGGAGTCCACTTAAGCACAGGTGGCTGCCTTGCAGGAGGCAGTACAGCGGCTGGCTCAGGGACAAGAGCAATCGGCCGTTGCCGTTAGCAACCCAGTGTCTGTTAGAGCCAGCCATTTCTTGCAAAAACTAACACCCAGCGATGACGTGGAAGCCTTTCTGACCACCTTTGAAAGGATAGCAGAGAGAGAAGCATGGCCCCAGGACCAATGGGCCGGCATTATCTCCCCTTTTCTCACTGGTGACCCACAAAAGGCCTATTTTGACCTCCCAGCTGAGCACATCAAAGACTATGAACGTCTAAAAGCCGAGATCCTGGCCCGCCTGGGGGTGACCACAGCTGTCCGGGCTCAGAGGGTGCATCGGTGGCGGTACAAATCGGACCAACCACCCAGGTCCCAAATGCACGAACTAATTCAGTTAGTTAAAAAATGGCTGCAGCCGGAGAAGTTGTCAGGTCCACAAATGGTGGAACGGGTGGTGATGGACTGGTACCTAAGGTCCCTACCAGATGACCTACAACGCTGGGTAAGCCATGGAAACCCTACTAACGCTGACCAGCTGGTCGAGCTGGTCGAACGGTACACCGTGGTGGAGGACCTGCTTGGGCCTGCCAAGCGTCGGGAATTCATGCCAAGGACACCCAGACCAGCCACTACCCCGAGGAGAGAAGCCTGGCCAGATGTTGGCGTCCTCAGATCTACACCGTCTGCCATAGAACCATGGAGGTCGGTTCATGTGCCAAAGATGGGAGACATTCAGTGTTGGCGATGTCGGTCCTGGGGGCATACCCGGGCACAGTGCCCGCTCCAGGAGGAGCCTATGGATTGCGGGGCTGCCCGAAGAAGCTCTTTCTATGCGCAAAGAGCGTGTGCCACACATCTTGACCTGACTTCCGGACAGTTCGAGTGTGAAGTGTGGGTAAACCACCTTCCGGCAAGGGCTCTACTGGACTCTGGTAGCATGGTCACGCTGGTACATGCCCGGGTACTTGGAAGGATTGGTCCAGTAACTAAGACCCTACGGGTAGTGTGTATCCATGGGGACACCAAGGAGTACCCCTTGGTCCCAGTAACTGTGTCCTATGGTCAAACCTCGATTACCCAGGAGGTTGGGGTGGTAAAAAGCCTGATACATGATATCATAGTGGGGCGGGACTGTCCAATATTTTTGGAATTATGGAACCAGGTACAGACGGGTCTGCCAGGAGAACTAAGGACACTGGGTTCGGAAGGGACAGAGTCTGGGGGATCCGGGCCTGAAACCTCCACAACACACCCCTCTAATGTAGAGAGACTTGTTGAAAATCTTAGTTCTAATAATATTAGTCTGGTGTCTGGTCTGAAAACCGAGTTGACCTCTGAGGGGGGGGGGAGTCTCCCCGTTACAAGTCATGCTGGGGGAGGATGACGAGGAGCTTACCCCGGTTGAGGAGGGTGAGGGGGAAACATCCCAAAGGCCAGTGCATCCAGACCTGGACGTACCCAGGGGTGCGTTTGGCACCTCCCAGTTACAGGACCCTACCCTGGTCAATGCTCGAGAGCAGGTTTCTGTCATTGATGGGGTTTCACAGATACAAGATGCAGACCAGAGGTTTCCTCATTTTGCATTAAAGGGGGACCTAGTCTATCGTGTGGTTGAGAGCCGAGGGGAACCCATAGAACAGTTGCTGGTCCCTCAACCTTATAGGCGGATGCTCCTTGATCTAGCCCACAACGATGCACTAGGAGGACACCTGAGGGCGGAGAAAACGGAGGCCAGGATAACCGACCGGTTTTACTGGCCAGGGGTGAAGGCTGAGGTTAAAAGATATTGTGAGTCTTGTCCTGTTTGCCAGTTAACTGCCCCAGTGCCTCGCTATAGAAACCCCCTAGTACCCTTGCCAATTATTGACGTCCCGTTTGAGCGGATCGCTATGGGTCTTGTAGGACCCCTGGTAAAGTCAGCAAGGGGGCACCAATACATATTGGTCATCCTGGACTACGCCACTAGATACCCAGAAGCAGTCCCGTTGAGAAAAACGTCCTCTAAGGCCATTGCCCGGGAGCTATTTCAAATGTTCTCACGAACTTGGTTCCCCAAGGAAATATTAACGGATCAGGGCACCCCTTTTATGTCAAAGGTGATGGCGGACTTGTGCAGGCTGTTTCAGATTAAGCAGCTGCGGACGTCCGTCTATCACCCGCAGACCGATGGCCTAGTTGAGAGGTTTAACAAAACTCTGAAGTCTATGTTAAAAAGAGTCGTCCAGAAAGACGGGAAAAATTGGGATATGTTGCTCCCTGCCCTATTGTTCGCTATCCAGGAGGTACCACAGGCATCCACGGGTTTCTCACCATTTGAGCTAGTGTACGGACGGAGGCCCCGGGGGTTGCTTGATCTGGTAAAGGAAACATGGGAAAGTGAGTCCTCCCCGCACAAAACCGTGGTGGAACATATTTCTCAAATGCGAGAAAGGGTGGCTAAAGTGATGCCGCTGGTAAGAGAGCACATGCAGAAGGCTCAGGATGCCCAAAGAAGGGTATATAACCGGTCGGCTAAAGTGAGACAGCTCCAAGTAGGTGACAGGGTATCTGTCCTAATACCAACGGTAGAAAGCAAGTTCTTGGCCAAGTGGCAAGGTCCGTTTGAAATAGTGGAGAAAGTGGGTGAGGTAAACTATAGAGTAAACCAACCAGGGAAAAGAAAACCCTACCAAATTTATCACATAAATTTGTTAAAGCTCTGGAAAGACAGAGAACCGGTGTCTGCAGTGGTGGCGGTACAGTCAGGGGTACAGTCAGGGGACCAGGTAGGGATCGACATGGTGCAGGTTGCAGCTACCCTAACTAGGCCCCAAACCCAGCAAGTAAAAGAGTTTCTGCAAAGAAATGGGGACATGTTTTCAGGGTTGCCAGGACTCACCAACGTCATCGAGCATGACATTGTGACCGAGCCCAAGGTGACAGTCCGGCTTAAACCCTACCGTATCCCAGAAGCTCACAGGGTGGCGGTGTCTGGAGAGGTGAAAAGGATGCTTGAACTTGGGGTCATCGAAGAGTCGCAGAGCGAGTGGTCCAGTCCGATCGTATTGGTGCCCAAACCCAATGGTACTCTACGCTTCTGCAACGACTTACCCCATGCCACGGGTAGATGAGCTGATTGAGAGGTTGGGTCCTGCCAGGTACATCACCACACTGGACCTCACAAAAGGTTACTGGCAGATTCCCCTAACCAAAGAGGCCAGAGAGAAAACAGCTTTCTCTACCCCGGAGGGTCATTTCCAGTACAAGAGAATGCCGTTTGGTTTACACTCCGCCCCCGCCACATTTCAAAGGGCCATGGACAAAACTCTGCGTCCCCACCAACGGTATGCCTCCGTTTACCTGGATAACATTGTCATTTTTAGTACGGATTGGGATTCCCACCTTCCCCGAGTACAGGCAGTGGTAGACTCCTTGAGAAGGGCAGGGTTCACCATCAATCCGGAGAAGTGTGCGGTTGGAGTGGAGGAAGCCAAGTATCTTGGATATATTGTAGGTAGAGGGTTAGTGAAGCCCCAAATGAGCAAAGTAGAGGCTATACAGGGCTGGCCCCGCCCCCTAACAAAGAAACAGGTCAGAGCGTTTTTAGGCCTAGTTGGGTACTACAGGAGGTTTGTCCCCAACTTCACCACCATTGCGGCACCTCTGACTGACCTCACTAAAGGCCGAAAGTCCGTCATGATCAAATGGAATGCCGAGGCTGAAAAGGCATTTCAAATGCTTAAGACAGCACTGTGCCAGGACCCGGTGCTTGTAGCGCCGGACTTTTCTAAGGACTTTATAGTGCAGACAGATGCCTCAAGTGAAGGGCTAGGAGCAGTTCTGTCTCAAGAAATCAACGGAGAGGAGCATCCAATAGTTTTCCTTAGTAGGAAACTAACGCCAGCTGAGAAAAACTATGCGGTGGTGGAACGCGAATGTCTTGCCATCAAGTGGGCTTTGGACTCCCTACAGTATTTTCTCCTAGGCAGGAAGTTTCGCCTCATATCAGACCATGCTCCTCTTACGTGGATGAGACAGAACAAGCACACCAATGCCAGGGTAACTAGGTGGTTTCTGTCTCTGCAGGAGTTTAACTTTGTGGTGGAGCACAGACCCGGGAAACAGCATCAGAATGCCGATGCCCTCTCCTGAGTCCACTGTATGATGGCGAGTGGTGCCTCCAACACCTCCGCGTTGAGGCAGAGGGGGGGATATGTACAGGACGCCAGGGATGGGTCCTGGATGGACGCTACATAGCGCCAATATTTGGAATCTGGTCCCTTTAAGCGCTGGTTCAGGAGGTCACCCAAAGGGGGTGAGAGGTTCCGGACAGATAAAATGGATCCAGAGAGGATGGGCTTAAAGTCCTCTCTGTCTTCTTTTAATGATATTTGGGGGTCCGGGATTTCGGAGGCTCTGAAGCGACAATTGGGAGGGAAGAGAGCCTCCCCTTCTGACCCCTGGCTTCAGGCACACAAGGGGTTAACCACTTCCAGGAAGTGAGTTAAAAGGAAAGGAAGTCCTGACAGAGGGTGGAGTAGTTTTGGGAGAGAAGCTGTGTCTGCAGGGAAGGACTGGAGGACTTCTTACTAAAACGTATGTGCCTTTCTTTTGGTTGTTTTGCTGTGCTGAAGAGAGACTTATCTAATTTATGCTGGAAACAAGCAGGACTTTTGTTGTGACATGTTTGTGCTGAAGAAAGCATTATTTTGTTTTGTTTTGGTCGCCAATAAAGACCCTTTGCTTTACTGACACGGTTTATGTACTTGTCTCGCTGAAAAACTTGAACAAAGTCGCGGGCCAGCATTGAACAAATGAACCTTTTAACATGGACCCAACCAAGATTTGCTTTAACATTGAATATGGAACAAGCATATTCATTTATTAAATAAGATTTAAATAATAATTTTTAAAATAAAATAACAATAATAAAATCAATCAACCATTCAAGCCCATGTCTTGGAGTAGCAAGAAAAAGTGCATAAAGAAAACGTTAATTATTGCTCAGTTTTCTGCACACTGATCTAATCTGATGTGCCCAAGCCAGATACCTGGCATCTCTTCTTGGATGATAGTTCATCAATGTCTGGGCTCAGGCTTTGAGCTGAGGAAATCCTCAGTATCGAGCGAAGATGTTCATCAGTCAGACGTCTCCTGTGAGATGTTTTGGTCATCTTCATCGAGGAGAAAAGTTGCTCACATATATAAGTGCTGCCGAACATGGAGAGCATCTGAGCAGCTTGGGTGCGGAGCTAAGGCATTGTGTCAGGGATGAACTGTGGAAACTGTGCGGCGCCCAAAGCATCATACTTTGACTTCAGCATGTCATTACACTGGAGTTCAATTAGTTCCATTTGGAGGTTGGTTGGTGCGTTTTCCACATTAACTGCGAAGGGAATACTGAGCAGTTCAAACCTACATTTCTGGACATCAAAGTCGGCAAATCGCCGGCTAAACTCAGCGCCGAGTACACTGAGTTTTTCAGCAAACTGTGCGCATGGGAACAAGTTGGTAAAGAACTGCGTTTTCATTGGTTTGGCAGCAGGGAAAATGGCCAAGGTTTCCTTGCAGCATCTCATTCTCCCACAGCACAGTTTAGTTTTAAAAGCCCTCACTGCAGCGTACATGTCTGTGATGATCCGCCCCTGAAGCTGCAGGTTCAGCGCATCAAGATGGCTCCAGATGTCACACAGAAAGGCCAGCTCACACAGAAACATTTTCTCCCGAAGCTCTTCTGTGTCCTTCCCTTTGCGTTCCAGAAACTGACATATTTCCTCATGCAGCTCGAAACATCTATTCAGTACTTTTCCTTGGCTTAACCATCTCACCTCCAGAAAAGACTTAAACTGGCGGTGATTCAGACCTTTGGCTCTTATAAAGTTAACTACTTGTGTTACTGTGGTCATAACATGTTCCATCTTTAGGGCTTTGCCACACAGTGATTCCTGATGTATGATGCAGTGATAAACAGTTAGTTCACCTGCACAGTTCTCTTCCTGCATCTTCTCCCGGACCCTGCCCACCAGTCCACTTGTTTTACGGCACATCGCTGGCGCACCATCTGTCGTTAATCCCACGAGTTTATCCCACAACAGCTTTATTTCAGTTACGCATTTGGAAACCTCCTCAAAGATTTCCTTTCCTGTGGTTGTGCCATCCATTGATTTGAATCCCAATAGCTCCTTCGTAACACACATATTTGAGTCCACTCCACGGATGAAGACTGACAGATGAGCAGTATCAGATGCGTCGCTGCTCTCATCCACAGCAAGGGAGAATGCAACAAAATCTTTTCCCTTTTCCAAAAGCTGGTCATACAGATTGGTGGCAAGATCACATGTGCGATCAGCTACTGTGTTTCTGCTCAGGCTCACGTTTAAAAAAGGCTTGCTTTTTCTCTGGGCACACGGTGTCACAAACTTTCAACATGCACTTTTTCACAAACTCTCCCTCATTAAAGGGCCGGGCTGATTTTGCGATCTCTACTGCTACAATATAACTAGCCTTTACAGCAGCCTCACTTTGTGATGTGGCTTTTTTGAACATATTCTGTTGTGAAACCAAACTTCTTTTCATCTTCTCCACTTTCTGACTCTTTTGAGTCATGTCCAGGTCCTTGTACTTGTCATGGTGTTTTGTTTCATAGTGTTGTCGAATGTTGTACTCCTTAGTTATAGCCACGTTGACTCCACAAATCAGTAAACAGATATTCTGTCTCCCACCTGTCCAGAAAGTTCCTGTTGTCTGCCTTTCTTTTTGCCATTTTTGGGAAGGGGTTCCACAGTGACAGTTGTAGCTTGAGATCGCTATGACTTCTGTCACACAGGAGAGGGCGTTTCTGGGACCTGTCCTGATTGACGCACCAAAACAACAGCAAGGCATTATGGGATTTGTAGTATTAGCGATGAATGAATGCGCTGTATAATACCGGCGGGCTAGCCCTAGTAGTCATTTGGTATAGCCTCGCGGGCCAAATATAATTACACTGCGAGCCAAATTTGGCCCGCGGGCCAGAGTTTGACACCTATGGTCTAAACGGTAGATAAGACAGGAGCCACTAGTTGAATATGTCAATATTGTTACCTATGGATTGGATGGTATTTATGAGTTTATACTGAGCTGTTAATGTATTACACTGCTAGAGTTTTTTTTCCCTTCTGATTTTTTTTGTTATGTTACTATTTCTGGCAGCTATCTGTTTCATTGCTGTGAAAATATATAAATTTTTCTAAATTTTATCTGATGTAAAATAAACTTTGTGACAGATTTACTAGAATGTATTTGCTTAACAAAGCCATATACTGTACAGTGATAGAAAACATGTTGAAAACAGATTGTGGGCTGACATACTCTTTAAAACACCTTGCTCTTTTGATAAAAATAAATAAAATTAAAAAAACATTTTATTATGTAATATGTATTAAAGTGAAAATGAAAATGTAATTGACATGAGATAAGTGCAGAACATATTCCATGAGTAACTGTAGATTTTATTGAGCAACTGTAGATTTTTATATTTGTGAGGCATGTTTCCACATGAACTGTAAGTATAAATAGAGAATATGAAAGGGAATGGTAATGAGATTTAGTGAAATTGCAATTTTTCTACATGAACAGTTAAGAATAAAGTAGATGCTCTGCATGCTGCTCATTACATAAACCATTTTTTTTTTTAGAAGGTTGATTAAGTTAAATGAGTTTGAAATTTTGGTTCTATTTTGACTGATGATTGATACATTTATTTAACCACTTGCCGACCGCGCTATAGCAAAAATACTGCTACAGCGCGGTCAAGCTACTGTGACACGACGTCCCTGGGACGTCGTCGTGCACTTCCGCGATTGCGCGTCCCCTGGGACGCGCTCGCGGAAGTGTCCGTGCTCGCCGGGTCTAGAAGACCCGGCGCATCACGGATCACGGTAAATTGCCGATGATAGCGGCCGTTTACCACGTGATCACGGCGCCGTCGAATGACAGCGCGATCACTTGTAAACAAACCGGCGTCATTTCATGACGCCGGTTCCTCCCTCTCCTGCGTCTCCTCTCTGTACCGTTCGGTACAGTGTGCAAGGAGAGGGGGGGGAGCGGGGTGTCAGCAGCTGAGCTGTGGCTGGATCTGTGACAAATGCAGTCACAGATCCAGCCATCCCTCAATCCATCCCAGCTCTGCAGTACCCCAGTACCCTGCAATCCCCAGTACCCAGCAATCCCCCAGTACCCAGCAAACCCCCAGTACCCAACAATACCCCAGTACCCAACAATACCCCAGTACTCAGCAATACCCTAATACTCAGCAATACCCCAATACTCAGCAATACCCCAATACTCGGCAATACCCCAATACTCGGCAATACCCCAATACTTGGCAATACCCCAGTACTCAACAATACCCCAGTACTCAACAATACCCCAATACTCAACAATACCCCAATACTCGGCAATACCCCAGTACTCGGCAATACCCCAATACCCTGCATGATACTTTGCAATACCCCAATACTCTGCAATACCGCCTATGGGGATTTTTAAGTAGCGAAGTTCGGCGCCATTCCACGAGTGTGCGCAATTTTGAAGTGTGACATGTTGGGTATCTATTTACTCGGCGTAACTTCATCTTTCACATTATGAAAAAAATTTGGGCTAACTTTACTGTTTTGTTTTGTTTTAAGCACAAAACAGTTTTTTTTTAAAAACACACGTTCAATAAATTTCTGCGAAAATACCGTGCGAGATAAAAAGTTGTAACGGCCGCCATTGTATTCTCTAGGGTCTTTGCTAAAAAAGCATATATAATGTTTTGGGGTTCTATGTAATTTTCTAGCAAATAATGATTTTTACATGTAGGAGAGAAATGTCAGAATTGGTCTGGGTGTTCCAGAACACCTGATGGTGTTCCCTGCATGTTGGGCCTCTGTGTGTAGCCACGCTGTGTAAAAGTCTCACACATGGGGTATCGCCATACTCGGGAGGAGTAGCAGAATGGGTTTTGGGGTGTAATTTGTGGTATGCGTATGCTGTGTGTGAGAAATAACCTGCTAATATGACAGAAACAAGTTTTTTTTTTTTTTTTAAAGAATTTTCAGTCGTTTTTCTTTTATAGCGCAAAAAACCCAGAGGTGATCAAATACCACCAAAAAAAAGCTCTATTTGTGTGAAAAAAAGGCCAAAAATTTCAAATGGGTACAATGTTGTATGATGGAGTAATTGTCATTCAAATTGTGAGAGCACCGAAAGCTGAAAATTGGTCTGGTTAGGAAGGGGGTTTAAGTGCCCAGTGGTCAAGTGGTTAAATAAAGACAAAAAAGTAATATTATACTTGCCAAGTACAAAAAAGAAAGGAACAGGTCAGTTCAGATAATGAAGATGATATGAACAGGACACTATTCAAATGGCCATTACAACATGTATCCTATTGTACTAAAATTGAACGTATAGCTTTTTTTTTACAGTATGTACTGGTAATTACCAGTGTTAGTCTTATTATTTTTACTTTTTTGTGAACATCACATTTGTATCTACTTATTCTTTCACATAATTGCAGATTAGCCACTAGAGGGATATCTTTATTTTAGTGCAATCACTGCATTCTAAACAGTTGTTAATATACATTATACTTGTGAGAAAGAGCACTAAGATAAAAGTATAATGTAACAATGCAAAGCAGGAAGCAAAGCACACTTCTTAAATGCACTGTCCTATGTACAGTACATATTTATTCATTAACATTTTTTTTCTTCTAGATAGTAAAGCCCAATACTCTCTCCCATCCCCTCAAAAATGTCTAGATCAATTTTAAAACAAATGTTATACTCTTAAGCTTTCCACATGTTATGATTGGATGGTGCAATGTGCTTTAGATCTACCAACTACAGTTCTTTAAAAAATAATTCATACCTTTTGAAACTTTCCAATTTTTTTCATGTCACAACCAAAAACTTTCATGTATTTTATTGGTATTTTGTGCAATGGTACCAACACAAAATGGCACATAATTGGCAAGTAGAAGGAACATGATATATGGTTTTCATTTATTTATTTTTACAAATAAATATGTGAAAAGTGTGGCGTGCATTTGTATTCAGCTCCCTTTACTCTGATACCCCTTCAGAAGTCACCTAATTAGTAAATAGAGTCCACTTGTGTGTAATTTTATCTCAGTATAAATATAACTGTTCTGTGAAGCCCTCGGAGGTTTGTTAGATAACCTTATTAAACAAGGAACATCATTGCAGTTTGCGAGAAGCCATCTGGGGGACACAGCAAACAAGTCGAAGAAGGTGCTATGGTCAGATGAGACCAAAATGTAACCTTTTGGCCTAAAAGCAAAATGTTATGTGTGGCGTAAAACCCTGAACACACTTTCAGCAGGTCAGTAGGAATGGTCCGAACACCCCCGGTTCAGTTTGCACCAGAACATGCGAACAGGCAAAAAGTTTGAGCGAACATGCAAACTCTATTAAAGTCTATGGGGCAAGAACATGAAAAATCAAAAGTGCTCATTTTAAAGGCTTATACAGTATGCAAGTTATTGCCATAAAAAGTGTATCAGGTCCCAGGTACTGCCCAGGGGACATGTATCAAATAAAAAAAGTCCCATTCACCATTGTACACCTACCTATTGACCAAAAAAAACTGTCAAAAAGTAAAAACCACAACATACAGTTTAAAAAAAAAGTGACCCGCAAAGTACATCCATCGTCAATAATGCCATCCGACAGACCTGAAAAATAGAAAAAAAAAAGACTGCTGTCATTTGGCTTTGACAGCTGTTTTATAGGCAATGGCGGGGCCACCCACTGACATAACCAGATGACCCCACCCACCCTCTGCTATTACATGATGTCAGAAGGGGTGGAGCCTCCCGTTTACATCACTGCGTGGCCCCGCCCTTGCCTATATAACAGAGAGGCCTCTCATCAAGGCAGAGTTTTTTTTCGGGTCCGTCGGGTGGCTGATTGAAAATAGGATGGACACTATGGGCATTTTTTTTTAAAGGAATTATAAAAAACTGTCTGTTGTGGTTTTTACTTTTTGACTGAATTGATTTTGGTGAATGGGTAGGGTTACAATGTACCCAAAAAACATTCACATGGGGGGTGGGATCTGGGGGCCCCCTTTCCAGATGACGGTAAGACCCCAATCGCAAATCCCAGCAACCAATGGCCAGGGTTGTCGGGAAGAGGCTCTTGTCCCCATCTAAAGCTTTGGGGTGTCCTGGTATGGTTTAGGGGGGAGCTCGCTCATACACACCTTTCCTGGCCAGGCAGGCATGGAGTTTTTCTTAAAATCTATTCTAGACCTGAAGGGCCTGGTATGGATTTTGGGGAGGACCTCATGTCGTTTGGTTCTTAATTCTGTCATAGGGTTCCCCTAATGCACTGTATTGACTGCACTGTATATATATATATATGGAGGCCCATATATATACACACCATATTTATCGGCGTATACCGCACACTTTTTCCCCCTTAAAATCAGGGGAAAATCGTGGGTGCACGATATAGGCCGATCCTCGCTTTTTCTGAGCGCTGCCGACAAAGCCCAACAAAGACCGAGCTGAGTGTACTGCACACTCGGCTAGGCTTGGCTACACTCGGCTCCGCCCGCAGCCATGCGAGAGAAGCCAAGAGTGGCTGAGAGGAGCCAAACAAACAGGAAGAGAGGAGCCGAATGGCTCTGCATAGCGACGCGCCAAATCCGAAACATGGCTGCAAGGTGCAGATGGACACCCGGACACCTGCAAGACCGCAGACGGATGCCGGACGGGCATCCAAAAGGTACAATATTTTTTCCCCCTTAAACAACCTTTTTTTTCACAATCGACCTGTCTAAATTAGGGGTGTGCACTATACGCCGGGGAGCGCTATACCCCGATAAATATGGTATATATATATATATCTATATATATATATATATAGATATCTATATATATATATCTATATATATATATAGATATCTATATATATTAGACTGCCTGCACTGTATAAATATTCTACACTGACTGCATTGTATATATAGTCTACCCTGAATGCATTGTGTATTATATATACTGTATATATATATATATATATATATATATACAGTATATATATATATATATTAAACTGCCTGCACGCCACTAGCTAACTTGCCTAATCTAGCTCAAGTTCTCTCAATCTCGTCCATGTATCACAGTACATACGGCCACTGTGTAAGCAGCCTTATTTAGTGTGGGGCGTGGACTTAGTCCCCTGAGCCTTGATTGGCCAAAAGAAACCCTGTGCTGTGATTGGCCAAAGCATACATGTCAGGCGCATGCTTTTGCCAATCAGCAGACGTCAATGCACTGCGATCTCGCAGTGCAAAATGGGATGCTCTGTGGCACAGTTTATTTGCAAACAAACGAACACCCAATGTTTGAGTCAAACTTACGTGTTTTTGTACAGGTCAAAAGGTCGCCAATGTAAAAAACTGAAAACGCTGGTACACTGCCAAAAATAAGCACATGTACTTTTCAGATGACAAAATGTTCAAAAGATTAAATACATTACTAAGAAGCTAGAGTTTTCATTAATGCAGTTTTATCATCTATTTTAAGCCCCAATAACGTATATACACCTTATGTTCAAATACTGCATTTTTTAAATACAGTATAAACCAGAGAAGCTGCTTCTACCCCAGATGTCTTGAATATAGACAAAAATGTCTTCTTTCCACTGCATCACAGTTTTGGGCTTTATACTTTATTTTAGAAAAAGAGAAAAGCTGTGAGTGTATATAAAGTGCAAATCACTGGTTAGAATAGTTTGCTTTTGGCAAGAATTGCTATGTTCAGTTTTGCTATCCTAACAATCTGTGTCCCTTTCTATGCACTGATTACCTGGCTTCTGTAGGACTGTTCTGCCTATTGCTTGTATCATATGCAAAATTTTAAATTTAAAATGGTGTAAGACATCATAATGTGTGCTCATATGTCTTTTGTGGTGTGTGTTTAAGAAATAAATCTGCCTTTTTGAAGGTTGGAAATAAAAATTAAGGTGTGCCAGTTTGTCATCAGTGTGGGAAGTCTGGAGAAGCCAGTTCAACTTTGTACATCTGCATGAAGATGAAAAGGTGGAATGCCATTAAAAAAAACAGGTAAGAGGTGCTCCAGTGGAGATTAACATTTAAAGCTTAAAGCGTTTTTTACCCTTAAAAAAATAATAAGAATACAGATTCTGTTCCCTAACACATGAATAACAGCACAGTGCTTGTGCTGTGTAATTTGGCGCCTTCTGTTACCTAAAAATAACCTGTCTGATTCTGCCCTTCCCTTTGTAAACTGCTCTTGGTTTATCATGGCTGCTGAGCCTTGACACCATGGTCAGTTTACGTGCCTCCGTCATCCGCAGCTTTGCTCTCTGCTCCAAGGCGGTCCCTTCCCGACACCAGGAAGAAAGGGGTCATCCCACATGTCATCCAAATCATCACTCTGGAAGTTGTCAATCACTGATACCCACTGTTTCAGACATTTCTCAAGAGACTTTGACCTAACTGTGAACTATAAAAGTTCTGTGAAGCTTTTTATATATATATCTATATATATAGATATAGATATATATAGATATATCTATATCTATATATATCTATATCTATCTATATATATATATATATATACAGGTCATTCTCAAAAAATTAGCATATTGTGATAAAGTTCATTATTTTCTGTAATGTACTGATAAACATTAGACTTTCATATATTTTAGATTCATTACACACAACTGAAGTAGTTCAAGCCTTTTTTTTTGTTTTAATATTGATGATTTTGGCATACAGCTCATGAAAACCCCAAATTCCTATCTCAAAAAATTAGCATATCATGAAGAGGTTCTCTAAACGAGCTCTTAACCTAATCATCTGAATCAACTAATTAACTCTAAACACCTGCAAAAGATTCCTGAGGCTTTTAAAAACTCCCAGCCTGGTTCATTACTCCAAACCGCAATCATGGGTAAGATTGCCGACCTGACTGCTGTCCAGAAGGCCATCATTGACACCCTCAAGCAAGAGGGTAAGACACAGAAATAAATTTCTGAACGAATAGGCTGTTCCCAGAGTGCTGTATCAAGGCACCTCAGTGGGAAGTCTGTGGGAAGGAAAAAGTGTGGCAGAAAATGCTGCACAAGGAGAAGAGGTGACCGGACCCTGAGGAAGATTGTGGAGAAGGACCGATTCCAGACCTTGGGAGACCTGCGGAAGCAGTGGACTGAGTCTGGAGTAGAAACATCCAGAGGCACCGTGTACAGGCGTGTGCAGGAAATGGGCTACAGGTGCCGCATTCCCCAGGTCAAGCCAGTTTTGAACCAGAAACAGCGGCAGAAGCGCCTGACCTGGGCTACAGAGAAGCAACACTGGACTGTTGCTCAGTGGTCCAAAGTAAATTTTGCATGTCATTCGGTAATCAAGGTGCCAGAGTCTGGAGGAAGACTGGGGAGAGGGAAATGACAAAATGCCTGAAGTCCAGTGTCAAGTACCCACAGTCAGTGATGGTCTAGGGTGCCATGTCAGCTGCTGGTGTCGGTCCACTGTGTTTTATCAAGGGCAGGGTGAATGCAGCTAGCTATCCGGAGATTTTGGAGCACTTCATGCTTCCATCTGCTGAAAAGCTTTATGGAGATGAAGATTTCATTTTTCAGCACGACCTGGCACCTGCTCACAGTGCCAAAACCACTGGTAAATGGTTTACTGACCATGGTATTACTGTGCTCAATTGGCCTGTCAACTTTCCTGACCTGAACCCCATAGAGAATCTGTGGGATATTGGGAAGAGAAAGTTGAGAGACGCAAGACCCAACACTCTGGATGAGCTTAAGGCCACTACCGAAGCATACTGGGCCTCCATAACACCTCAGCAGTGCCACAGGCTGATTGCCTCCATGCCACGCCGCATTGAAGCAGTTATTTATGCAAAAGGATTCCCGACCAAGTATTGAGTGCATAACTGAACAGAATTATTTGAAGGTTGACTTTTTTTTTTATTAAAAACACTTTTCTTTTATTGGTCGGATGAAATATGCTAATTTTTTGAGATAGGAATTTGGGGTTTTCATGAGCTGTATGCCAAAATCATCAATATTAAAACAAAAAAAAGGCTTGAACTACTTCAGTTGTGTGTAATGAATCTAAAATATATGAAAGTCTAATGTTTATCAGTACATTACAGAAAATATTGAACTTTATCACAATATGCTAATTTTTTGAGAATGACCTGTATATCTATAAGGGGTTAGCTCGGTAGCGGGGGGGTGTGACCCCCTGGATGGGTTCACTACACACTGAACTATACAGAGAGGCAGCCGGAGACAGTTGAAAACAAAGAGTGTGGTTTATTCTTCCATATTGCTGGAAACAAGTGCAAGCTTTCAAACAGCATAAACAAAACAAAACATAAAATAAACCCTGGCCACTTGGGGTGTCTACCTTTACCACACAGGAACCTATCTATGGAGTCTGGCACAGCCTACTGCTGGGCAGACACTGCTGGTCATACAGCAGAGAAACAATAGTCTTTTTGATTTTTATTATCACACAGAAAAATCAACAACCACCTCACCTCTTTCAGAAGTCTTTCTCACTGCTCTCCTTAACTCAAAAAGCCCCAGGATGCAGCAATCAGTAGTCATCCTTTGGATGACTTATAGAGGCCTTAATTGCCTCATTCTGAACAGTTTTCCAAAAAAAAAATACAGGCTCATATTCCTGTTGAACCTTGATACCAAATTACTGGCTAAAATTTTGGCTCACCAGTTCTACCCCATTATAGGCCACCTAATCCAATAAGACCAAGTAGGTTTCATCTCTCGACGACAGACAATGACAATGTGCGGGAGTCATTTTACTGCTACACTTAGTGAGCAAACATCAGATTCCCCTCAATTTATTATCCCTAGACATAAGAAAAGCTTTTTTCCTTGGAACATTTACAATGCATTCTGCGGAAATGGGTTTTGGTCCTAATTTCCTTGACTGGATTATGTCTCTATATGATCACCCGCAAGCTTATATCAAATATTCTGGCTTTAGTTTGTAACGGTTCCCTATTACTCTTGGCACTAGACAGGACTGCCCACTCTTCCCCCTACTTTTCACTCTCCTTTAGTGTTATAGATATGGACGGGCACATACAGTATAGACATTAGGGGTGTTAAAATTGCTTCCTTGAATTACAAGCTGTGTTTATTTGCAGATGATGCAATAAGGTTTATCACCTCTCCTCACACTAGGTTGCCTGATCTAATTAAAACATTGGAGTGCTTCTCTACAATGTCAGGCCTAGAGGTCAACCAACACAAGTCCATGACACTTAATGTGTCCCTACCTAGGGCAGTGGCGAGTCATCTTCAGGAGGCCTTTGCCATTTTAGTAGGCCACACATTTCATTCCCTATTTGGGGGTTAAGCTGACCAGTGACCCTTGCCACCTATATCATTCAAACTATCTTCCTAAAAAAGGTATAGTTGCATGATAGAGTGTTATTGTTTACATTATATGGACTCATGCCCTACTATGCTCTCGCTCTTGCACTAATTGGTAAGAACAAATGTATTGATTATATGTATTATCAGAGCAATTGTACAATACAAAATGTTGATTTAAAAAACTATCTTCCCATGGTCACCTTTGTGTATCCTAGTTAGGCTGCCCATTAAAGTGTCTTTGTTATCTAAGATTCTGTATATTTTTGGGCCCTTCCCATAGTGATACCCTTCTACTATTTCTGTGCTCTACAAAGCCAAGTACATACATATATTTGTGGACCTGTCAAACCTCATGTCCCTAGAGCTGTGCTTTTAAGTGGCAATCTGAATGATGGTTGAGGATACCTTATTTTTCCAAGTATTATAAAGCAGTTCAATCAGCCTAAATGACTCTTTATCATGCAACCAGCGAGGTTCCACTATAGGTGAGTCTTGAAGCTGTAGATAATGACCCGGTCCCAATTGGCAATATACTGTGTCTGCGTTGCTCGGAATGAGGACATATTGACAATCCTGTGATCCTCCATACACTCACATTGTGGAAAAAAACTCAAAGATTCCTTCAAACTAATGCCCCCCCCCACTTTCTTTATATATTTACCCATCCTTTTATCCAGCCTATGTTGACCCAGCCACATCCTGGCTTTGGAAGCACTTAGGCTTGACTTAGAGCAAGAGGATTGGAATGGTATAAGGGCAACAACTAAATCTTAGGGATATAGGTTTTACTGCATTGGTACTTGGTTCTTGCAAGAATATCCAAATTTCTGTCATCCTATCACTCTACTTGCTTCTGGGGCTGTGCAGAAAGAGGCAGTCATGTTTATGTCTGGTGGACATGCCTGATCATGCAGCAATTCTAGTCTGAAGTCTTCAGGATGTTATCCTCTCTGGTCAAGTTACTCCTGTCATCTGACTTTTGGCTTGTTAAACCATTGTACTTGTGATTTAACTAGGGCCCAGCTGAAACTCGCTATAAAAGTTTTGACCACATCTAAACAAATCATTGCTAGGAAAATAAAAAAGAATGGCAGCACATACAAAGTAAAATCAAAAAAAGTATTGAAAACCCATAAAATCAAGAGAATATGACAAACGTCAATCAAAAAAAAAGTGCTCAGTGGACGTGTTTCACACAGATGTGCTTACTTATCCTGTGATGAGTAAGCATGCCTGTGTGAAACATGTCCACTGAGCACTTTTTTTTTTTAATTGATGTGTGTCATGTTCTCTTTATGGATTTTCAATAAATCCTTTTGATTTTACTTCCGGATGTGCCACCATTTGTCTTTGTTTCCTTTGCATTTCCCTGGCTGTGGACCATCCAGGCACCCATATCTCTTCAGCAGCTCATCAGATCCTCAGAGGTGGCTTTGAGCATGTGCTCCTAGCTCTTTCTCTTAAATGATTGCTAGGGCCTGAGAGTCCCTTGCACTTTGTGGCTTGGAGACTAAGAACAGAGTCACACAAGCTATGATACATAGTGTAATTGAGATCACGATACTGAATAAAATCCCCAAACATCTCAAACTTCTTCCACCAAGTGATGGAAATTACATTGGTAGTGGGGACTTGAACATTACAGGTGGTGATGGAACTCTGAGGAATGAACCTAGAGCAGTGATGGCGAACCTTGGCACTCCAGATGTTTTGGAACTACATTTACCATGATGCTCAACTATACTGCAGAGTACATGAGCATCATGGCCTGGAGATAAATTGCAGATCATTACATGAATTACATATCAAAAATGTATCCTCTTAAAAACTAACTTTAGAAAATGTATAATTTTAAGGTTATTAAAGATGTTCATCTTTTTGCTAGGAAGTTAATTCTACATGTAATTCATGACAAAGGTTATAAGTCCTTTGGGTCCTTTTATGATGATACTAAAATGTGGAAATATTTCACTATAAACGATTTCTGAGCCCTCCACAACCTTTGCTCCTCTAAGAACAGAGAAATATTGAGAATTCAGAAACTTTTTTGGAGGAAGATGATGTCAATCCTGATTGTACCACACACAATTTGTCCTATAAGAAAAAAATCCCAAACCTTTCCATCAATTTAAACACCCATATGTTGCCGTTTGTACAGAAGGCCATACATGATATCAACAACCTTTCTGCCTCTCAGTCCTGAGAATTTGGAACACACTATATCAAGCATAACTAAAAAAATGTTATCAAATTATTGGATTAAGGTGAGAACATGGTGATCATGGATCAATAGGATTATATAAGTATGTGTCTTAAAATATTGTCTAATAGTGTTTAGTACAGACTTATCCCAGAAGGCAAACTTGCAATGTATTACAAAGAATTTAGAAACATCAGTAACAGAGCAGTTCATGTTGGACTTATTGATAAATACACTTGGGATTTTTTTAAATTAACTGGTTAAGGACCGCCGCATGTACATTTACGTCGGCAGAATGGCACCGACAGGCACATCAACGTATATATACGTTGGTGCCTTGAGGGGGTTCAGGGGTCCGATCGGCTGAGTGATCCGGGATGAGGGGGCGGCTATTCGTTTTTGTCCACCCCCTCCGGATCGCTCCCTGCCAATCCGCGCGCTCCCCCGCCTGCACTTCCTCCTCCTGTGGAGGAAGGAGGAAGCGATGTGATCTCTCCCCTCAGCCTTTTTTTTCAACCACCGCTGAGGAGAGATCACATCGCACAGTAAGTCTGCACAACACTACACTGACACACACTACACATAGTCACATTAACCCCTTGCGATCACCCCCCCCCCCCTCCCCCTGTCACAGTGTCACTGAATGCAGTAATCATACATGTATGATTACTGTATTTAGTGTCAGTGTGACAGGCAGTGTAACAGTCAGTTAGTGTTAGGTTCAGGGTAGCCCCCGTACCCCCCCATATAAAGTTTTAACCCCTTGATCACCACCCTAGTTAACCCTTTCACTCCCTATTGCCAGCGTCACTAAGCGATCATTTTTCTGTCCGCTGTATTAGTGTCGCTGTTCCTTGTCTTCTTTAAACATCTGGACATTTTCAACCGGACAGGTCAGGGATTTATTTACGCAGGAAATGGCTGCATCCACGGTAGGGAGTGCCCATTTCTTTGCAAATTCCTCTTCCATAGGATAGAGAATAGTGAACCTTTTAGGAGGGATACAAATCCTATCAGGTCGAGCCCAATCCTGAAAAATCACGCTCTCCAGAAGGGGGTGAACCGGAAAAGACGCACCACACAACGGTGCCTTCAAGGAACCTAAAGAGGATACCGCGGGGGCTAATTGTTCTGACACTGGAAGTTTAAAAGCAGTGCGAACCATATCTGTCAGAGACTGGATCCACAGGCTCTCTGCTTGAGAAGCCGAAAAAATTTCATCTACAGTGGAACCCACAATGTCTGAACCGTCGGGACTCGGGTCCGCTTGATCCCCCTGTGGGTCCAATTCCTCCAAAGAGAGGACCTCTGCATCTGAAAACACCAATCTAGGTGACGGGGATCTGGCCCGTTTGCCACCTGGCAAAGAGCGGGCAATTAAAGCAGTTAACCTTTCCTCTAGCCCACCCAGGGTGGTCGCTAGCATTTCTTCCGTAACGTAAACGGGAATGGGTTGATTGGGGGCCGCCTCTGCCCCTAGCACCCTCAATGGCTCCTGCAACATGCTGTTCGGTGGTCTATCTGGTGAGGGTGGGACCGCTAGAGCCTGGCCCAAATCCTCTGACCCCGATGGAGACCCCTTTAGTTTTTTGGTACCTTTTGCAGCCTTAGCTGGTCCTGATCCCTTGGGAGCCATTGCACAACCTTGAGACACCCCTAAAGCCAACACCCAACTGTTGTAGCTAGAAGTGAACCATTAATAAGAACAGGCTATGTTAAAATTTTCCCAAATTTTCATATGCCCGAGAAGGTGGCAATACCGAGGAAGTCCTGTGAGTATTGCCACACCAATGCCTGTTAGCTGGAGCCCAAGGTTGCACCGACTCAGATACTGCCAGATCTAAGGCTGAGTCCCTTTAAGAAAAAAAAACTATTTTTTTTTTTTCTGGTCAGTATGGAGCTAAGTCCAGACCTGAAGATCCACAAACCCCCACTGGGTGTCACTGTATAGCCATAAATGGCTCAGCTGCGCGCTCTGTGTCCTCAGCCTCCTCTGCCTTCAGGAGGGAATGACTAGCCAGGAAATGCTTAGACCTGACGCTGCTGGCCCGCCCCCCCCCCCACGCACGCTGACACTGTAAAAGGCGGCGCGCACGCGCCCCCCCACGCTGAAACCAACATGGAGGAAGTAGAAAGCAGAGGAGAAGCCTGGACCAGCGCTAGCAACCCAACATACACCAGGCAAGCCACTAATCTTATTGTAGTGCACACATAGAGGAAGCTGTCCCCATAGGCTTCCTAAGAAACAGGAGTTTTGCCAGCATTTCCTCCTTATAGCACGTGGGGCTGCAGTATCATACTAACAGGCAGATCTGGGGGAGTAGCAAATACATATCTTTAAAAGCATACATATACCTACATGTTATCTGGGTAAACATTAGTACATCCCATCCTGCCTCAAAAGACATAGTGGAGATAGTGGCTGATGCACAAGCATACCATTAGCCCCCAGAACCCCCAGGGGGATACCTACTGTCGAACCAAGTCCCGCAGGTTCCCTCTTACCTGCTCCACGCCGCAGGGTATTGCAAATGCAAGAGGCCCAATCTTCCCCCATCTCCGTGGGTATTGTCTTGGACCTTCAGGGACCGGGGTCCTGTGTTAAGGAACCCACACACCTGGACCTATATAGCATCCCGGCATCAGTAGCGTTTAATTCTTGGAAGAGACTAAGGCACTGGAGCCCAGAATCCAGTCCTCCAAGGAGAGGCATTATAGGCAAAACCCCACTCCAGCAGGGCCCGGGTACCGTACACCTTGGCTTTGAAGCACTTCGGACGGATCCGGCTAGCTATCCTGGGTCCCGAGACCTCCGAGGGACAGCTAGACGTGACCAACACCTAAGACACTGGCGAAAAAACTGAAGCACTCCCAGTGGGAGGGGGTTATATAGGGAGGAAACTTCCTGTGAAATTGATTACACCAGTGTCCACACCTGAAGGTACCCATATAACCCAAGTGTAATGGCTATGCGCTCTGTGTCCTGTGATGTACGATAAAGAAAAATATATTTAACTCTCTGGGGCACCCCATAGTGTCAGGAATTAACTAATGTGGAACACGCTAGTCAACTGATTGATGACTATTAAATATCTTTTGTATCATCCCTGTTCTTGTATGTTCAAGAAATTAGAGACTTACTGAAAATACCTGAAGATTTAAAAATCCCACAGAGAGCATGGCTAGTGACTTTGGACATAGAAGCATTATATAGCTTTATTCCACACCAATGGAGCATTGCAGTGGTGGCTAAATGTCTGAAAGAAAAACAACAGTCTGCTTGGCCTTCTAATGCCTTTATTTGAAATCTATTGAAATAAATTGTGTCTCAGAATGTGATCATGTTCAAGGGCTCCAACTTTCTCCAGGTGCAGGGGTGCTGATGGGGACTCAGTGTGCCCCATTGTACATTAAACTGTACCAGGGGGTGTGGGAGCGCATTTATTTTTTGTTCATGAAATATCAATGGACATGTCACATTTTATCATGGTACAGGTACAACAACAACATAATTATAATCTGGACTTGCAAGTGATCAGGGTTGGAAGAATTGATGACTCTTTGGCAAAAAGATTACATGAAATCTATGATGGAATGTAGTTAGGAAATAGTCATCTTTTTAGACATCCAGATTATGGTGGGCAATGATAGTCATTTGATATTAAATTTGTTCAGAAAACCTTTATCAGCAAATACACTGCATACCTTTGCCCACCTGTGAATACTATTTCTTATGAACAACACTTGCAGTTGAAGAGAAACTGCACATAGGAGGAGGATTTGATCAACAGAGGGTCCATTTTCAGAAACAGAATCTACTCTCCAACAAATACACATTGGGGCTGATTTACCAAGCATGTGCGCCATGACTCATGGTGCACAAGCAGGAGTAAACCTGTTTTTGACATTTACAAAAGAGATACACTGCCAGTGCAGTGTATTTCTTCATTTACTAAACTGCCTAATGCGCCCAGGAGAGGGCGCACAGCACGCCAGTACAGAGCTGGCGTACGGCATTTAGTAATGTAAACATCGGGGATTTGGGCGGGAGTTTATGAGGGGAGAGAGGGGGGTGATGCAGGGGAAGTGTAGTGACATGTGTTTAAACGTGTGTGGCGGGCCGAATTGAAAGCGAAAGTGACTTTTGAGACCCGATCCCCGTGCGCTTGCAAAGTACGCCAGAACCTCGGAAGGTTCATTTGCATACTGGGCATGCGCAGAGGGAGATTTCAGGGAATGCCGTGCGCCTTGTCAGTACGCCGAGAAATTCTTGCTAAATACCAAGCGGCGTAGCAGTGTTTGCACTGCTTGAAACGGCGCACGGCAATCTCCGGGCTGTTCTCGGGCTGCGCTGACACTGAAGGGGAACTCCGCGCCCAATTTCAAATTTGAAACCCCCCCCCAGGGGTATACTAGGCTCTCCGGCTTTGGTCCGGAACGTGAGGGGTTAACCCACGCCAAAAACGGCGTGGGGTTCCCCCCAGATCCGTACCAAACCTTATCCCAGGCACGCAGTCTGGCCGGACAGGAATGGGGGTGGGGACGAGCAAGCTGCCCCCCCCTCCTGAGCCGTACCAGACCACATGCCCTTGACATGGGGGAGTGTGTGCTTTGAGGGAGGGGGGCACTGCCCCCCCACCCCAAAGCACTCTTGTCCCCATGTCGATAGGGACAAGAGCCTCTTCCCGACAACCCTGGCCATTGGTTGTCGGGGTATGCGGGCGGGAGCCAATCAGAATCTGAGAGCCCCTTTAATAAGGCGGCCCCCAGATTCTGGCCCCCCACCCTATGTGAATGAGTATGGGGTACATGGTACCCCTACCCATTCACCTGATGGAAAAAATGTTAACACAAATAAACCACACAAGAATAAAATAATTTATTAGCCAGCTCCGGGGGTCTTCCGCCAACCCCCCCCGGTCTTCGCCACCGCAGTCTTCCGCCGCCGCCCTCTTCACCACGAAGCTCCGTGCTTGTGGGGGAGGGCAGCGGGCTTCGAAGTTTTTGCCGGGGTGAGGGTCGTACATCCCACCCCGGTTTTCTAGTCGTCTTCCGCCGCGACCCCCTTCACCATGAAGCTTCCTGCCTATGGGGGAGGGCCGCGGGCTTCGTAGTTTTCTGCCGGGGGGGGGCTCTCGATAGCCTCTTCTGCCTGGCTCTTCCGCTGGGCCAGGGCTTCTCGTTGCTGTGTCGCCGTCTTCCGCCGCCGCCCCCTTCACCACGAAGCTCCGTGCCTGTGTGGGAGGGCAGCGGGCTTCGAAGTTTTCGGCCGGAGTGAGGGTCGCACATCTCACCCCGGACTTCTAGTCGTTTTCGCCGCCGCCCCCTTCACCATGAAGCTTCCTGCTTATGGGGGAGGGCGGCGGGCTTCTCGCCGTTGTCTTCCGCCGCAGGGTGACACTCGCGGGCTTCTTCTTCCATTCGATGTTGACACGGCGAAGTCCGGCGCTGAAATGCCGACAGAGCGGTGGGCACGGACTTATATTGGCATTGGGCGTGTGCGTGGTTATGCCACCATGTGACCTTAACCCATGTGACATCACAGGGCATGATGGGAATGTGATGTCACATGGGTTAAGGTCACATGGTGGCATAACCACGCCCACGCCCAATGCCAATATAAGTCCGTGCCCACCTCTCTGTCGGCATTTCAGCGCCGGACCTCGCCGTGTCAACATCGAATGGATGAAGAAGCCCGCGAGTGTCACCCCGCGGCGGAAGACAGCGACGAGAAGCCCGCCGCCCTCCCCCATAAGCAGGAAGCTTCATGGTGAAGGGGGCGGCGGCGAAAACGTCTAGAAGTCCGGAGTGGGATGTGCAACCCTCACTCCGGCCGAAAACTTCGAAGCCCGCTGCCCTCCCACACAGGCACGGAGCTTCGTGGTGAAGGGGGCGGCGGCGGAAGACGGCGACACAGCGACGAGAAGCCCTGGCCCCCGGCAGAAAATGTCTAGAAGACCGAGGAGGGGCTCCGCCCCCCGTTGTTCTCTGCTATTTTCGGCCGGCCCCCCCGGATGGAAAAGAGCTTATTTTGGGGTGGGGGCCTGGCTGAACATGGCGGAGAGCATCGGTGGGTGTCATCGTCCCCCCAGCAGAAAACGGTGAAGCCCGGGGCCCAATGGGCTGGTGGTGGGGGGTCCCGGCAAAAGACCCCCAGAGCTGACTAATAAATTATTTTATTCTGTGTGGTTTATTTGTGTTTACACTTTTCCACCCGGTGAATGGGTAGGTGTACGATGTACCCCATACTCATTCACATAGGGTGGGGGGCCAGAATCTGGGGGCCCCCTTATTATAAGGGGCTCTCAGATTCTGATAAGCCCCCCGCCCGCATACCCCGACAACCAACGGCCAGGGTTGTCGGGAAGAGGCTCTTGTCCCTATCGACATGGGGACAAGAGTGCTTTGGGGGGGGCAGTGCCCCCCTCCCCCAAAGCACACACTCCCCCATGTCGAGGGCATGTGGTCTGGTATGACTCAGGAGGGGGGGCGCTCGCTCGTCCCCACCCCCATTCCTGTCCGGCCAGACTGCGTGCCTGGGAGAAGGGTTTGGTCTGGATCTGAGGGGGAACCCCACGCCGTTTTTGGCGTGGGTTTAACCCCTTATGTTCCAGATCAAATCTAAGAGCCTGGTGTGCACCTGGAGGGGGACCCCCACGCCATTTTTTATTTTATTTGGTGTGGAGTTCCCCTTTATCCCGGTCCTGTCAGGGGGGGAATGCCTGCTTGTCTGTCCATACAATGTATGAACAGTGATCTGTCATTTCCCCTAGTCAGTCCCACCCCCTTTACAGTTAGAACACACCCAGGTAACATAATCAACCCCTTCCTAGCCCCTAGTGTTAACCCCTTCCCTGCCAGTGACATTTTTATAGTAAGCAATGCATTTGTATACCATTGCTCGCTAGAAAAATGCCAAAGCTCACAAAAATTTGTCCGCCACAATGTCGCAGTAGCCAGAAAAATCAATGATCGCCACCATTACTAGTAAAACAAAAATATATTCCTAAAAAACCCATTAGCCCAACCCCTACTTATAACTTTTGCCCAAACCAATCAAACGCTTATTGCGATTTTTTGGAACCAAAAATATGTCTAAGCTTACGTATCGGCCTAAACTGAGGGCAAAAAGTTTTCGAATATATTTTGGGGGAGATTTATTATAGCAAACAGTAAAAAAGTTGTCTTTTTATTTACAAAATTGTCGCTATATTTTTGGTTCAAGCAAAAATAAGAAAAAAAGCAGAGGTGATCAAATACCACCAAAAAAAAATAAAAATTTTGTTGGGGGAAAAAAGAGGATGCCAAATTTGTTTGGGGGCCACGTCGCACAACCACGCAATTGTCAGTTAAAATGACGCAGTGTTGAAATGCAAAAACTAGCCCCGTCAGTAACCAGTAATATGGTCTGGGGCTCAAAAGGTGGTTACAAATTAAGAAAACACTAAAGTTAGCCCAATTTATGGCCATAATGTGAAAGATGATGTTACACCGAGTAAATAGATACCCAACATGTTACACTTTAATATTGCACACACTCATGGAATGGCGCCAAACTACAGTACTTGAAAATTCCCATAGGCAACACTTTTTTATTTTATTTTCAGGTTACCAGTTTAGATTTCCAGAGGAGGTCTAGTGCTAAAAGTATTGCTCTCGCTCTAACGTACGCTATGATACCTCACATGTGGGGTTTGAACGGCGGGTAAATGTGTGGGGGCGGGACTTACACATTTAAGGCCCGCCCACATATGGAAACATCCTTTAAACCACACATGTGAGGTATCATAGCGTGCGTAAGAGCGAGAGGAATACTTTTAGCACTAGACCTCATCTGTAAATCTAAACTGGTAACCAGAAGAAAAAAAAATGCTGCGTGTTCGCTTCTGACTGCGAGCTACTAGGGACAGGGGCGTTTTAATTATTATTATTTATGTTTGTTACGTAAAAATTCTATAAGACCTCCCCTTCAGGTTGTAAAGCATCAGTTCAGGGGGACCAAAAATAAATAAAACACCTCTAATGCTTTCATCCGCCATTGCAGATTTGATTCTGGTAATGCATTTCAAGTGAACTGGGCATGCTCAAACACTTAGAAAAAAAGCTGGATGTTTGAGCCTGAAAATGACATGCATCTTTCTGAGCATGCTCAGAAAGCTGTTTTTTTGGCTTAGTAATTTAAGGACATCCTTAACAGGTGTAAGCAGTTACAAGTGCACACAAACTAGAGGCTGACATTTCTTCATGTGTTTCCAATTGGTTCATTAGCACACATGTTATAAAAAGCGTGGATAGTGCACGTGTCAGCTGCCCTCAGAGGGGGCAGATTTGCTGGCTGGAAGTAATGGCGGAGCGGAACAGAGATGTTTTGGAGCAAGTTTTGTTTGCTGCATAATTTTGCTAAATGTTTCTCAAGATGTTAATGACTAATGTTTTAATCCTGTGGGTCTATCCTGTTATTTCAAAAGCATGATTTATTTTCCAATGACTGTGAAATAAACTTTGGTCTTTTTTGTTTTTAGGTTTTTTTATATTTTTTTGGTGTGTTTATTTGTAATTTTTTGTTTTGCTTTCCTTGTTTTGTGGACCAATAAAATTACTTTCAAATTTTGAAGTTTGTTTTGTGATATTTTTTTCATGCTATGGATTTCAACTGCTGCAGCTGAAATAGTTTGGGCCTAAACCATCAAGTGTGATTTGTCTCTAAGCTCTTTCCTGGTGTGTATGCATGAAATGTTTAGTCACCAGAAAAGGAAGGACAAAGCGGTAAGTATTGTTTCCTAGAATTGATGTCCAGACTGACTTTTTAAAGCACATGTGCAAGATGTAGGAAAACCTGCAAACAGGGCCTGTTTGGAGGGGGGGGGTGGTGTATTGGTGGAAATTTTTGATTTATTAGACACGACCTTAGATACCAGGTTTACAAAATAAACAGGGGAAAAAAGAAAACAGCAAAATCTCACATCACTTACAAACTTTTGCATGTACAAAAAAACACATCAACTACAATACTTTTCCATGAAATTTACAAAACATAAAAGACAAAAGAAAAATATTATACATAACATCCCTTACACGGTTTAACCAACTACCTGCGCAAGCCTATAGGCACCACCGTAGAAACCTACAGTCTCTGCCATATCTGGCCACTGCACCAGGTCATAGTTAGTCAATTATACCGACAAAACTACACATCATCAGACTCTGAAGACAAAATCCCACTATGTTGACCAGCGTCCACACCCTCATCCTGCTCAAAACGGGGCTCAACACCCCCTCCTACATCGCTCACTCCCCCTTTTTTTGCTTTTTTCTTTTTCTTCTTACTCTTCCTAAGCACTACCCGACCAGCACCATCGGCCGCTGGGCCAGCACCACTCATACCCTCTGAGGGCTCCTCACTAGACACAACCTTAGGTCTTTTTTGTGACCTGAGGGACACTTCCATATCCTCCTGAGCTACTGCATCACTTAAAACATGAGAAACCACTGGGGGAGGGGGAAACGGAACAGCACAGGAGGAAAGTGTGGGGGAGACAGGACAAGGACAAGAGGAAGGGGCAACAGGAAGGGGAAGGGAAGGAGGGATATCATCAAATGAACCCAAACAAAGGGGGGGCCCCCTACCACTTGACATTCTACCCTCCTTAAAAGCAGAGACCTTCGTCGCCAAGCCCTCCTCACCCCCCTCCACCTCGGAATCAGTATCCAAGGTAGAGGAATCCAAAAAACTGGGATACTCAAGAAAAACCCCACCTCCACCCGACACACCACTTTGACCTGGAGGGTCAGGGGCAGCTGTACTTGCCCCCGCCCTCCTCCCAGCAGGACCTTGCCTCTGGGGCATAGGGGCAGCTCGGCCACCAGATTTAAAAACATCCGTAGCCAAGCCCTCCCCACTCCCCTCCATCTCAGAATCAGTGTCCGAGGTAGAAACCTCCGACACCCCAGATTCCTCTGACACATTGCCCCTAAAAGCCTGCGGACAATGGCTAAAAGGGTGACCAAGCTTGTTACATAAGTTACATCTGATACGGGCACACCCATCCGCCAGGTGACCCCTCTCACCACAGCGCGTGCACTTCACCACAGTACAACCAGCGCTCAAGTGAGTGGGGGACCCACACTTAAAACATCTTTTAGGTTGACCAGGATAAAAAACCAAGATTCTATCTCTCCCAATGAAGGCACTCCCGGGGATGTGAGCCATGCTATTTCCCTGTCTCCTCAATCTAATTTTAGCCCCCCAGGCCCCTGTCCAGATCCCCCTTTCATCCACCTTCTTCCAAAGGGGGCCCTGCAGCTGGCCATGGCGGTTCAACCAGGTCGCAATGTCTTCCGAAGGAAGAGATTCATTGCGTACCAAAATGGTCACATTTTTGACCTCCTCCTGCCTAGTCAGGGGGGTCAAACGAAACTTGGACCATGGGTCCTGTCCTTTAACCAAATCATAATTAAGTAAAAACATTTCCATAACAACAACTGCAACAAAACTAAAATCAAACTCTACGGAACTCCCAGGATGAATGACCGCAAAAAGGTCAGACGCCCTTACTCCCAAGGAGAGGACCATATCAATGGCCTCCACTCGAGATGGGCACCGACCCTCACCAACATATCTCAATTGAATAACATTTCTCCTTCTACGCTCTAAACCACCGACTCCCCTGGACCATGCCCCCTCACCCTGCTGTTGCTGCGCAGGGGGGACCCTAAAGTTACGGGCACCGAACTTACTGTAGATATGATCCAAGGGAGCACTTGCCCCAGCTACTTGGGCATAAGACCTTCCCTCTCTCAAAGCTTTAAGTAAATTTTCCTCCTGGGAGGCTGTGATGACTCTCCCAGGCTGAGGTGCACCAAATGGATCAGCCCCACTTGGGACATCCATTGGCGCAACCTGGGCAGATACCTCTTGACTTACTACCCTCCCCCCTGGTACCAAAGAGACAAGAGGGGGACCTGTCTTCTTAAAAGCTTCTTGTACCTGAGCCAGTAAAGTGTCATCATCCATATAAAAACTAGAGTCCTCCATTTCTTCACAGGCTCCATAGGAGCTCACATGAACTTCTGTCACAGCTGCAGACTGGGAACCCTCTAGACCCCTAATAAAATCCATTGCTGGGCACTCCTCTTCTAAATGTCCCGCAGGGTGATCACCCCAAGCCTGAGCCTGCTCAGGAGGAAAACCCACAGACAGGGGGGTACTCACAAGTCCTTGGGTAGTCTGTACCAAAACCGAGGGCCGGATCTGGCCGGGAAACGGAGCTCCGGGTGTCACCGCGGCCACTTCCGGTTCACCCGCTGACGTCACTTCCGGTTCCGGTTCACCCGCTGACATCACTTCCGGTTCCGGGTCACGCACTGACGTCACTTCCGGTCGCGGCTCCGGCCCAATCACGGGAGATTCCAGCACAGTGAGAACGCCCTCTAAGTCACTGCTGATTGGTTGTCTAGAGGCAGGAAGCTCCACATGGAGTGGCGTGCCTTCTCCCTCGGCAGCCATTACTGTCCTAGCTATGGCTTCTTCCATATTAGGTGACACATAGTCCATCTCAACTGGGTCCATGGTAAGTGCCTGCCCCTCACCCTGTAAACCCGCAGCGGTCGCCACCACAACGGCCGGCTGACCCTGCTGTAGGCTACTTGCTGGGTTCACAGAGGCAGAAGCACCCCCGCTTCCAGGAGCAGGTTTATCACCCGGATCTTGCTGGGAACCAGATACACTCATCTCAGCGGCAAAGGAACCACGAGGAAGACGGGAGAGTCTCACCACAGGATTAAAACCTCTCTCACTCATACAGGTACTTCCCGCTTCATAGGACAACCCCCCACTTGATGTTGCACCCCCTTTCTTTGCAGACTGGGGCCCAGCAAGTGCTTGGGCGTCCTCAGCGGTACTCACCAAAGTGGTCCCTGAGGTCCGAGGCTCCACTGACAGAGAATCCTCAAACCTCTCAGCTACTGATGTAGACTTGCTTCTCCTTGCAACCTGTTTACTCTCTTCAAAGGCACGCTGGAGCTCCTTCTTGATTGGAAGGAGAAAGGTCTTCTCCGCAGTTCCCCTGGAACAAAGACCCATGGTAAGACTCCATAGCTGGCCATTCTGTTCTTTCATCAGATCTATCGCTTCCTTAAACTCAAATCTCTTTGAGCTGCTGACCCGATCTCTTCTGTTCCTCAAACTGGCCAGCACTGACATCCTGGAGTGGAGAGCCTGTGCAGCCTTCTGAATCAATACCTTGATCTTGCTGCGCCTTCTCAGCACTCCCTGGTCATCTTCCCCATGCTGGGGAAGAGTCCAATCCACCAGCTTAGACTGGGCCATCAAAAACTGCTTTTCTTCTTTGTTTAGATCCCCAAAACTAGGGAGATCCACAGTCCTTGGAGGTACCGGGCGGGAGGTGGACTCCCCCTGCCCAGGAGCAAGCCCCTGACCTGGGCTTGATGAGGCCATAGCCTCCCCTCTCCTCCAGGGTCTGGTTCTTCACAGGAGCGGCTTCAAAGACACAACCTCTTCCTTCAAGACATTGGTGGACAGGCTTGAAGTGCTGATTTACAGCGCTGTGCTTGAAACTAGCACAAGACAATCCTATTCTAATTGTGGGTTGTTTGAGGGAAGCCAAGTGAGTGTTTGAACCCCTGCTAGTGTTTTTAGGTTGGGCTTTGTGTCCCTTTTCTTATAATTGGCTTCACTTCCTGTCACACAGCTGAACAGGAAGTGAGGTTAAAACCCTACCAATGGTCTTTTCTTCGGGACACAGGTCAATCTAACTAGTGTCCCCATTAAGCAAATTGCACTGCAGTGTACACCCTAAATGATTAGTTACTTTGGGGTTTAGTAAAGGCAAAGCCGCTCTGCAGTAGAAGCGTAGGCAATGAAAATCAGAAGGGAAGCACTGATGGTTTTAACTTCCAATCCCGCCAAGTTTTTATTTTTCTTCCTTGTCCACTTGTAGTGCAAAGTGGATTTGCCTTTAGTAAATGGAACCCAAAGTCCAAGATCTATACTAATTTGGGGTGTACACAGCAACATGCAATTTCCAAAATGGGAAACTATTTAGATTGATCTGTGTCCCCAACAAAACATTACTCAGGTTTTTCCCTCACTTCCTGTTTGGCTATGTGGCAGGAAGTGAATGAATTAAGTAGAAAGTGACAACATTTGTGAGGTGTCTTTACCCTATCAGGGGTGCAGGCATCCCCAAAACAAACAAGAAAATTGTTGATTTAACATTGGGTGGTGTTTGTGGGGGTCCCTAACACACATTCATACATATTAGCAACGCTGGATCCTGGCCTATTGGCATGGTTATATTTTCTTAAGCCTCTCAATAAAATGATCTGAAAATTTGGGGTTAAACTGGAACTATAATCCTCACTTTTATTTTTTTGTTTTCTTTCATTTTGGATAGAGTTGGGGGGGGTTAGAAGCTCTGTCAGTTTATTTTGTATTATCCCTGTCCGTTTGGGGAGATTGGCCTTCACTTCCTGCCCCATAGCCAAACAGGAAGTGATCGAAAAACTAGGCAAATTAAGGGACTCCTGTGCCCCCCCCCTACAGAACTTGTGTGTGTCCCCTGAAAATTCCTGGGTGGGTCATAAAAAAACAGGGTGTGGCCTTGACAGGAAGGGTGGGCCATTTTTCTATTAGGGGGTGCCAAAATTTGGTCAGGCCTAGGGCAGCACAAAACCTAAATATCCTACTACATATTAGGGCTTATTTAGACAGGATCCGATTTCCAGCATGTTTTTAGATTGTGAGAGGAAACCCGCACAGGGAGAACATGCAAACTCCAGGCAGATAGTGTCACGGGCGGGATTCGAACCAGCAACCCTTTTGCTGCTAGGTGAACATGCTACACACTACACCACTGTGCTGAACGAACATGATCGCAGCTGAAAGCATGAGATGATTTTTTTATTTTTTTTTCCAATTCCATGCTTTCCAGCCTGGAGGACAGATGTGGGGTCTAATTGACCCTGCCTCTCTCTATAAAGAGGACCTGTCACACACTAGTCCTATTACAAGGGATGTTTACATTCCTTGTAATAGGAAGAAAAGTGAAAAATAATACAAAAAAAGGGACAAACAAGTGCAAAAATGAAAATATTAAGTAAAAAAAAATAAAATAAAAAAAAAGGAATTTAAATGCTCCTGTCCCTAGTAGCTCGCACTTAGAAGCGAACACGCATGCAAGTTCCACCCACATATGTAGACATCCTTCAAACCCCACATGTGAGGTATCATAGCGTGCGTTAGAGTGAGAGCAATAATTTTAGCACTAGACCTCCTCTGTAACTCAAAAGTGGTAACCTGAGAAAAAAAGTCAAGCGTCGCCTATGGACATTTTTAATAACGAAGTTTAGCGCCATTCCATGAGTGTGCGCAATATGAAAGCGTGACAAGTTAGGTATCTATTTACTCGGTGTAACATCATCTTTCTCCTTATCCCTAAAAATTGGGCTAGCTTTACTGCTTTCTTATTTTGTCATTCATGAAACAGGTTTTTTTTTTAAAGCCAAAAAAAAAACAAAAACGTTTGAAAATTTTTGGCGCAAATACCGTTGGAAATTTGTAAGAAAAAATGTCCGCCACTTTATTCCCTAGGGTGTTTGTTAATAAAATATATATAATGTTTGGGGGTCCTGAGTAATTTTCAAGGAAGAAAATATAATTGTTACATGAAGGAGAGAAGTGCCAGAATAGGCGCGGTATGGAAGTGGTTAAAGTGCAACAATAAAAGTTAAAAAATCCTTGAAATTTCGTACCATGGGGGTGGGCAATCAGGGCCGCCATCAGGAATTATGGGGCCCCTTACACAGCTTCAGGCATGGGCCCCCTGGAGCAGAGAACAGGGGGGGGTGCTGCCGCCTGAAATTGAGAAGGGGGGGGATGCCGCAATTTGATAAGCGGGGGTTCCTTTACAAAAAAATAAATATAGAAAAATATATATTAAAAAAAGGGTGGTAGCCATCCGGGGGCCCTGGGGACCTCTGGGCCCTTTAATAAAAATAAACCTCTGGGCCCTTTAATGAAAAATAAATTAAAATATCTATATATATATATATATATATATATATATATATAAAATAATAAAAAGGGGGGTTGCCTTTGGAGCTCTGGGCCCTTTAATAAAAAATAACTACCAAAAATCTAAACAAAAATAACATGGGGTGGGAGCTGTGGTGGCTCAACGTGAATGGCACTGCGCTGACAAGCCGTTCACCTCTGCAGCCAAGGGTTCGGATCCCGGTCTCGGCTACATGTGAATTGAGTTTGGTGGTCTCAGCCCGGCTCCCGGTGGGTGTGCTATGCAAGGTACGCCTGTGCTTAGTACGCCCACCCCCCCCCAAAAAAAAACACCACACTTGCACGCACACGAACGCACTTTGGCCATGAGGTCTCCTAACATAAAGAGAGGCGAAGGACCTACAGGGCTGGCTGGGTGGGCTAGACTCCCTCATAGGGGGAGTCCCTCTGTCCCATCGGGCTCCCAAGTGTAGCAGGTAGGGTGGGGTGAGTGGGAGAAGGATAGCGATTGCAAGTCCAGCTCCTCTCTCTCGACTTCACGCACAAAATACACTTTAAAAAATAAATTAAAGAAAAAAAAAAACCTGGGGAAAATATAAAATGTTTATAAAATTTTTATAAGCAAAAAGGTTGTCATCTGGGGCCCTCTGGGCCCTTTCATAATTATATATATATATGTTAAAAAAATAACAAAAAAAAATATCAAAATATATAATTTTTTGTATTTTTTTAAAAAAAAGGGGGGGGGTTGTCATCTGGAACCCTGGGGATCTCCGGGCCACTGGGGACCTCCAGACCCCTAAAAAAAAACATTGGCCCTTTAATAACAAAAAATATGGGGGGTTGCCACCCGGGGCCCTGGGGACCTCCGGACTGCTAAAAAAAAAAATCCAAAAATTGGCCCTTTAATAAAAAAATACTAAAAAAATAAACTAAAAAATATATATATATATATATATAAAAAAAAGAGGGGGGTTACCATCTGGGGCGCTGGGGGGCCTCCAGGCATCTGGGCACCTCCGGACCCCCTGGCCCCTTACAGGTGTACTGCCTGTACCCCCCTGATGGCGGCCCTGGGTGTAATGTCAGCATGTGAAAAATGACATTCTGAAGGAAAAAAGCCATTTAAAACTGACTCGCGGCAATAATGAATTGTCAACTCCTGGCAATTGCAGGAGAATTCATTCATAAAAAACACCAAAAAAAAAGCGTGGGGGTCCCCCCAAACATTCTTTTAAATTTCATGGGGGGGGGGCTCTAATGTCAGCATGTGAAAAAACGCATGTTTCCCGTGGTTAGAACTGTCTCTGCACAAAATGACATTTTTCAAAGCAAAAAAGCCGTTTAAAACTGACTCGTGGCAATAATGAATTGTCGGCTCCCGGCAATTGCAGGAGAATTCATTCATAAAAAAAAGTGTGGGGGTATGGTCTGGTGTCTGGTGTGGAATTTAAGGGGAACTCCACTCCAAATTTAAAAAAAAAATGGCGTGGAGTCCCCCCTAAAATCCACACCAGACCCCTTATCCGAGCACGTTGACCTGGCCGGCCACAGAAAAGAGGGTGGGACAGAGCGCGCCCCCCCCCTCTCCTGAACCGCACCAGGCCACGTGCCCTCAACATTGGGAGGGTGTTTTGGGGTGCCCCCCAAAACACCTTGTCCCCATGTTGATGAGGACAAGGGTCTCTTCCCCACAACCCTTGCCCGGTGGTTGTGGGGGTCTGCGGGCAGGAGGCTTATCGAAATCTGGAAAACCCCTTTAACAAAGGGGCCCCCCAGATCCCGGCCCCCCCCCTGTGTGAAATGGTAATGGGGTACCTTGTACGTCTACCATTTCACCAAAAAAAAATGTAAAGGGTTAAAAACGACAAGAGCCGGTTTTTGACAAGTCCTTTATTATCTTCTTTCTTCTTCTTTTCTTCTTTCCTTCGGGTTTCTTCCTCCATCTTCTTCTTCTTCCTCTGCTTCTGTCTTGGGTCTTCTATTCCCGCATCTTGCCCGGAATGTTCTTCCATCTTCTTCTCCTTCCGCTGTCCTTCTCATCCGCATCTTCTTCTTGTTCTTCGCCGGAGCCGAGGACTTGTCAAAAAACCGGCTCTTGTCGTTTTTTACAGTTGACACTTTTTTTTTGGTGAAATGGTAGAGGTACAATGTACCCCATTACCATTTCACACAGGGGGGGGCGGCATCTGGGGGGCCCCTTTGTTAAAGGGGTCTTCCAGATTTCGATAAGCCTCCTGCCTGCAGACCCCCACAACCACCGGGCAAGGGTTGTGGGGAAGAGACCCTTGTCCTCATCAACATGGGGACAAGGTGTTTTGGGGGGTACCCCAAAACACCCTCCCAATGTTGAGGGCATGTGGCCTGGTGCGGTTCAGGAGAGGGGGGGGCGCGTTCTGTCCCCCCCTCTTTTCTGCGGCCGGCCAGGTCAACGTGCTCGGATAAGGGGTCTGGTGTGGATTTTAGGGGGGACTCCACGCCATTTTTTTATAATTTGGGGTGGAGTTCCCCTTAAATTCCACACCGGACCTGAAGGGTCTGGTTACGGATATTTGGGGGGAACCCCACGTCATTTTTTTTTTAAATTGACGGCAGGGTTCCCCTTAATATCCATGCCAGACCTAAAGGGACCCCCACCTAAAGGGTCTGGTTATTGAATTTGGGGGGACCCCCACGCTTTTTTTTTCGTTTTTTTAATGAATGAATTCTCCTGCAATTGCCGGGAGCCGACAATTCATTATTGCCGCAAATCAGTTTTAAACAGCTTTTTTGCTTTGGAAAGTGTCATTTTGTGCAGCGACAGTTCTAACCACGGGAAACATGCGCTTTTTCACATGCTGACATTAGAGCCCCCCATGGTATGAAATTTAAAGAAAAATTACACTTTTATTGTTGCAATTTTAGCATTATTAAAATCACTGCTCCCGAAAAAACGGCCGTTTTAAAAAATAAAAAAAAGCATTGGTACATGTCCCCTGGGGCAGGACTGAGGTCCCCAAACACTTTTTAGGACAAAACTTGCAGATTAGCCTTTAAAATTAACAAATAAGATTTCCCCCATAGACTTTAACAGGGAGTTCGGCGGCGGCTTTACTTATCAATTACATCGCGCTGCTGCTGCGGCCGGTTCATGCGCATAATTAAGGCTTCATCCAGCGCACCTATTAAGGCATGTACCGGCGCAGCACAGTGCCAATAGTAAATCAGCCCCATTGTTACACTTTTTCCCCCAACATCATGCTGAATTACAAAACATTCTTAAGGGAAATGGTGGCAAAACGTGGGGCCTAGACCAGACATTACATATAGGGGAGCTAGAGAACTGAGGTCATTAAAATGTAGCTACCTTGCCAAAATCTCAAAACAACTTGGTAAGTATCAAATTATAAGGTCCCTTTCACACATGCGGACCGTATGTCCGCTTTTTCATCCATCCGTTTACGGATGAATAAGGTAAATACATATCTCCCTATGAGATCGCAAGTGTCAGCAGATGAACATCCGCTGACACCCGATCTCATCGGGGCCAAAAAGCTCTGATTCTGCAGACGGAGGAAAATACTATGGTCTGTGTTCATCCAATCCCCCCGTAGGGGAGAGCTGAGATCTGACAGGGCGGTCCTTGCACAGTGTGCAAGGACCGCTCTGTCATCTGCCGGCTCAGCTGCGATTAATAGAGCGATCCCGGCTGAGCAAGCAGATACACATGTACGGATCCTCACAGGATCCGTACATGTAAGAGGAAAGAGGAAATTGATCAATGTGAGTTTTGTACGTAGACAGCCCAGTAACATTAACCACTTTAGCCCCTGGCCTATTCTGACACTTCTCACAAGTGTAAAAATATTTTTTTCTAGAAAATTACATGATATATATTTTTAAGCAGAGTCTCTTGAGAATAAAATACATTTTTTTTGCGATTTTTATATAATACCCACTTGTTTTGTAAAATATAAAAGATGCTGTTACACCAAGTAAAGAGATACCCAACATGTCATGCTTTAGAATCGTGCATGCTTGTGAAATGGCACCAAACTGCAGTACTTAAAAATCTCCATAGGTGACACTTTATAAGACTTTGCAGGTTACCAGTGTAGTGTTGCACAGGAGGTCTGGTACTAGAATTATTACTCTCGCTATTAGACATGTGCACAACAAAAAAATGTGTTTTTTGCCTCGTTCGTATTTTTACAATGAATTTATTCGTTCATTCGTTTTTACGTTGGTTTATTTTTCGTTGTTTTGATTTTTGTATTTACATTATATTTTTCAACATGCCACGTTCGTATTTTCGTAAGAAATAAATCTTCGTTGCTCTATGATCATTCGTATTTTCGTGTCTAATTTCATTTGATTGTAACAACGTTCTTTTGTAGATTTTATTGCATTTGTAATTCTGTTAAAATACATTTTACGTTTATTCGACACACTACTCGTTGTAATTTTGTAAAACATCGTAATTTACTGTGATTGACTTGACAGATCTACAAAACCGGTGCAACCTACCCAAACACACTCTATCTGGACTCTGGATGGAATGCACTGCAGTCTAACACAGATAAAGACACAAGGAGCCACTAGGTAAAAAGAAAGAAGCTCATTGGGGGAAGGAACAAACCTCTTAAGGGGGAAGGGACAGCGCTGAGTGGCTATTGGTCACAGTACTAATGAAAGTGAATTTACGTTATTTCATTTCCGTTTTCCGAAGATTCGTTATTTATTTTTCGTTAGTTTTGCTTTTCGTTTTTTATTCTTTGTTCGGCATTTCGGCTGTTTTCTTTTCGTTCTTCGAATATTAGTAAGTTTGCATTTTCGTTTATTTTTCGTAATTATGATTTTTTTTTGTGTTCGGTATTTTCGTTATTTCTATGTTTTCGTTTCTTTTTTCTTTCGTTGTGTTGTTCTTTTACATTTAGTAGTTTCGTATCTTCGTAGTTTTCCATATTCGTTAATTTTG
The DNA here is from genome assembly GCA_029574335.1 of Rana kukunoris. Taxonomy (NCBI): domain Eukaryota; kingdom Metazoa; phylum Chordata; class Amphibia; order Anura; family Ranidae; genus Rana; species Rana kukunoris. The sequence goes on from CM056051.1 coordinate 207,501,830, forward strand.
GAAATATCGTTATTAGTTATTATTTGCGCTAAACCGTTCGTTCATTCGTAGGTTAACGAATCAACGAAAATAACGAATAATGACAGAAAACGTATTCGTAACTAAAAAAATTGCACATGTCTACTCGCTATAATGTTCTTGGAGATACCTCACATCACCTACATATACATTCACCTTTGACTTTCTCTTTAACTCTTTAATCAACTGTTTTACTATCACAAGTGATGAAAAAAAAAATCTCTTTACTGAGGGACCTGATAGACTCTAGATCTCTCTTCTGCCCTTAAAAGCATAAGATTAAACGAAGATCAGTTTTATTCAATACTGTCACAGGCAGGTAATGGCCTGTTTACATTAGCCGAAACTCTAAGTGACAAAATACTAGTCAATTCTGGTCTCTTAATTCATAGAGATGATTGGGGATGTTCCGGTCCTCGGTCATCTCTATGGTCAGCTGTCTTCAGTCCCGGGCTCCCCAGTGGGATCGGAGAGCCCAGGAAGGCGGGGGGAGTAAAAGCAATACAGTGGCTGTAGCTGCAGGCATCATCCCGGTATAACCTCTTTAACCTGGCAACATACAGGTACCTTGTGGAGGCTGAAATGGTTAATTTTCAAACATTTGGAGATGTATATTTCATGAGTTGACGTTATGTTTTCTAAATAGGATATATGGACCACATTTTGAGCTTCTTCCTAGTCCAAATCATAGCATATTATAGCAAAAAAAAGGATTATTAATAAACAGCTTACCTGTAAAATCCTTTTCTTGAAGTACATCACGGGACACAGAGCGCATAGCCATTACACTTGGGTTATATGGGTACCTTCAGGTGTGGACACTGGTGTAATCAATTTCACAGGAAGTTTCCTCCCTATATAATCCCCTCCCACTGGGAGTGCTTCAGTTTTGTAGCAAGCAATTCCTCCGAGGTTACACAATGTTCCCCAAAAGAGGGGTGGGAGCTCTGTGTCCCGTGATGTACTTCAAGAAAAGGATTTTACAGGTAAGCTGTTTATTAAAAATCCTTTTTTCTTTATCGTACATCACGGGACACAGAGCTCATAGCCATTACACTTGGGATGTCCTAAAGCAATGCTCTATGAAGGGAGGGAGACCGTAAGGCCAAGAATAGCCAAAATAAAAAATTATCAGGAAGTAAAGTAACTCCACCAACAGAAAAAAGGGGGCGTGACCCGGACCAGAGGATTCTATACTGCTGCCCGTAGGACCGCCTGCCCAAATGCTGCGTCCGTACCCTTTGCAACGTCCAACTTATAAAATTTAGTAAACGTATGTACGGAAGACCAGGTTGCTGCCTTGCAAACCTGTGCCATAGAGATCTGATGGTGTGCCGCCCAGGAGGCACTCATGGCCCTCATAGAATGGGCTTTAACTGATAAGGGAGGTGGAACGCGCTTCAGACCATAGGCCTGAAAAATCAGCTGCTTAATCCACCTAGCCAAGGAAGACTTGGCAGCCGGCTGACCCTTCTTGGGGCCATCCGGAAGAACAAAAAGCACATCTGTTTTCCGAATCTTCTCTGTAGCCTTGAGATAGACCCTCATGGCTCGAACCACGTCCAAAGTATGAAGCAGTCTTTCCTCTCTGGACTGGGGAGTAGGAAAGAAGGATGGTAGGACTAGGTCCTGATTCAAGTGAAAACTGGATATGACCTTAGGAAGGAAAGAAGGTTGAGGCCGCAGAACCACTCTGTCCTTATGCAAAATAAGGTATGGCTCCCTGCATGACAAGGCTGCCAGCTCGCAAACCCTTCTGGCCGAAGCCATAGCCACCAAGAAAACCAACTTTCGGGTTAGTAGCACAAGAGGGATTTCTGTCAGAGGTTCAAATGGCTGCCTTTGCAAAGCTGACAAGACCAGATTTAAATTCCAGGGGCAGAGGGGAGCTCTAATAGGGGGATTCACATGCAAGACCCCCTGCAAGAAGGTTTTCATAAGCGAATGGGTGGCCAAGGGTCTTTGAAACCCTATCGATAAAGCCGACACCTGCCCCTTTAGAGTACTAAGAGGCAACCCTTTGTCAACGCCAACCTGGAGGAATCGCAAGATCCTGTCAATAAAAAACTTTCGAGGATGCCATTTTTGAGACTCGCACCACTCCACATAGGTTCTCCAGACTCTGTAACAAAAATTCCTGGAGACCGGTTTCCTAGCCTGAATCAACGTAGATATGACCTGAGCTGAGAGGCCTCTGCCCTTAAGAATTAGGGATTCAGCCGCCAAGCCGTCAAATTTAGCTGCTGTGAAGCAGGGTGGCAAATTGGGCCCTGAGACAGCAGATCTGGGCGCAGGGGGAGCGGCCACGGCGCCCCGACTGACATCTTCACGATGAGTGCGTACCAAGCCCTCCTGGGCCAGGCTGGGGCCACCAGGATCACAGGCCTGCGCTCCACCCTGATCCTCCGTAGAAGGCGGGGAATCATCTGCAGTGGAGGGAACGCATACAGGAGAGAAAACTGGTGCCAAGGGCAAACCAACGCATCGGTCCCGTAGGCCAAGGGATCCCTGGCTCGGGATATGAATTTGTCCAACTTTTTGTTGGATCTCGTTGCCATAATGTCCACATCTGGGACTCCGAATCTTTGGCAAATCTCTTGGAATACCTGGGGGTGAAGAGACCACTCCCCCGGGAGCAACTGTTGACGACTCAAAAGATGCTGAACTGTGCGAACTACTGCATGATTGAGGCTGGAAGCTGAGCTGTCGATAACCAGAAGATCGTCCAGGTATGCCAGGACCAAAATGCCTTCTGTCCTTAGGACAGCTAGCACCGGGGCTAACACCTTTGTGAATACCCGCGGAGCTGTTGCCAACCCGAAAGGGAGGGCTACGAACTGGTAATGACGGTGATCTATCATAAAACGAAGAAACTTTTGATGTGCCGGGTAGATCGGCACGTGCAGATACGCATCCTTTATGTCTATAGATGCTAGAAAGTCGTCTTGATGTAGGCTGGCTGCCACCGAACGTATGGACTCCATACGAAAGGTCTGAATCTTTAGAAAGCGATTTAGGCGTTTGAGGTCTAAGATAGGCCTGACGTCGCCATTGGGCTTTGGTATTATGAAAAGGTTGGAGTAGAATCCCAAACCCCATTCCTGGGTTGGTACTTTTACAATTACTCCTTGGAGCAAGAGACGATCCAATGCTTTTACAAGAGAGGCCCTCTTTAATGGGTCGCTTGGAAGACTTGACCCCTGAAAATGAGGAGGGGGGACTTCCCGAAACTCTAGCTTGTAGCCCATGGCTACCACGGACAGTACCCAAGAGTCGGGGATTCTGGCCTTCCACACTTCGGAGAAAAACCGAAGCCTTCCCCCCACCCAAGAGAGTGGGGGCGCCCCTTCATGAATCTGACTTGATGACTGGTTTAACCGGCTTGCGAGACCATGGCCTCTTGCCTGCCGTGGCTTTTCCTTGTGGGCGGCTATTAAATGCTGAACGCCCGGGAGGCCGTCGATACTGACGGGAAGTTGAAGGGGCCGAGCCTGCGAAGGCCTGTCGCTTAAACGCGGGCCCACGCGATCTTTACTTGACAGGCAAGAAAGAACTTTTACCACTTGATATGGTCTGGATATATTTATCTAGGTCTTCACCGAATAGTCTCCCACCATGAAAGGGAAATCCTGCTAAAAGCCTTTTGCAGGGTGCCTCTGCTGACCAGTTTTTCAGCCACAAAAGGCGACGCATATGAACCAACAGCAGAGATAAACGGGACGCCTGTTGAATGGAGTCCTTAATAGCATCTACTGCAAAGCAGAGAGCCCTTGGGAGGTCAGCCAATTCACGAGCTTGCTGAGCCGGTATGTCCCTTAATATCTGTTTAGTCTGATCCTTTAAAGCCTGACAAACGCCAATGGCTGCCACCGCTGGCTGAACCACGGCACCTACTGTGGTAAAAGAAGCCTTCAGTAGGGTCTCCAACTTTTTGTCGACTGGATCTTTAAACATCTGGACATTTTCAACCGGACAGGTCAGGGATTTATTTACGCAGGAAATGGCTGCGTCCACGGTAGGGAGTGCCCATTTCTTTGCAAATTCTTCTTCCATAGGATAGAGAATAGTGAACCTTTTAGGAGGGATAAAAATCCTATCAGGTCGAGCCCAATCCTGAAAAATCACGCTCTCCAGAAGGGGGTGAACCGGAAAAGACGCACCACTCAACGGTGCCTTCAAGGAACCTAAAGAGGATACCGCGGGGGCTAATTGTTCTGACACTGGAAGTTTAAAAGCAGTGCGAACCATATCTGTCAGAGACTGGATCCTCAGGCTCTCTGCTTGAGAAGCCGAAAAAATTTCATCTATAGTGGAACCCACAATGTCTGAACAGTCGGGACTCGGGTGATCCCCCTGTGGGTCCAATTCCTCCGAAGAGAGGACCTCTGCATCTGAAAACACCAATCTAGGTGACGGGATCTAGCCCGTTTGCCACCTGGCAAAGAGCGGGCAATTAAAGCAGTTAACCTTTCCTCTAGCCCACCCAGGGTGGTCGCTAGCATTTCTTCCGTAACGTAAACGGGAATGGGTTGATTGGGGGCCGCCTCTGCCCCTAGCACCCTCAATGGCTCCTGCAACATGCTGTTCGGTGGTCTATCTGGTGAGGGTGGGACCGCTAGAGCCTGGCCCAAATCCTCTGACCCCGATGGAGACCCCTTTAGTTTTTTGGTACCTTTTGCAGCCTTAGCTGGTCCTGATCCCTTGGGAGCCATTGCACAACCTTGAGACATCCCTAAAGCCAACACCCAACTGTTGTAGCTACAAGTGAACCATTAATAAGAACAGGCTATGGTAAAAAAAATTCCAAATTTTCATACGCCCGAGAAGGCGGCAATACCGAGGAAAGTCCTGTGAGTATTGCCACACCAATGCCCGTTAGCTGGAGCCCAAGGTTGCACCGACTCAGATACTGCCAGATCTAAGGCTAAGTCCCTTTAAGAAAAAAAACTCTTTTTTTTTTTTTCTGGTCAGTATGGAGCTAAGTCCAGACCTGAAGATCCACAAACCCCCACTGGGTGTCACTGTTAGCCAGAAATAGCTCAGCTATCAGCCTCCTCTGCTTTCAGGAGGGAATGACCAGCCAGGAAATGCTTTGCTGCTTTAATTGAGACCTGACGCTGCTGGCCCGCCCCCCCCACGCACGCTGACGCTGTAAAAGGCGGCGCGCACGCGCGCGGGTGCCCCCCCGCCACGCTGAAACCAACATGGAGGAAGCAGAAAGCAGAGGAGAAGCCTGGACCAGCGCTAGCAACCCAACAGACACCAGGCAAGACACTAATCTTTATTGTAGTGCACACATAGAGGAAGCTGTCCCCATAGGCTTCCTAAGAAACAGGAGTTTTGTCAGCTTTTTCCTCCCTATAGCACGTGGGGCTGCAGTATCATGCTAACTGGCAGATCTGAGGGGAGTAGCAAATACATATCTTTAAAAGCATACATATACCTACATGTTATCTGGGTAAACATTAGTACATCCCATCCTGCCTCAAAAGACATAGTGGAGATAGTGGCTGATGCACAAGCATACCATTAGCCGACCCAGAACCCCCAGGGGGATACCTACTGTCGAACCAAGTACCGCAGGTTCCCTCTTACCTGCTCCACGCCGCAGGGTATTGCAAAATGCAAGAGGCCCAGCCTTCCCCCATCTCCGTGGGTATTGTCTTGGACCTTCAGGGACCGGGGTCCTGTGTTAAGGAACCCACACACCTGGACCTATATAGCATCCTGGCATCAGTAGCGTTTAGTTCTTGGAAGAGACTAAGGCACTGGAGCCCAGAATCCAGCCCTCCAAGGAGAGGCATTATAGGCAAAACCCCACTCCAGCAGGGCCCGGGTACCGTACACCTTGGCTTTGAAGCACTTCGGACGGATCCGGCTAGCTATCCTGGGTCCCGAGACCTCCGAGGGACAGCTAGACGTGACCAACACCTAAGACACTGGCGAAAAAACTGAAGCACTCCCAGTGGGAGGGGGTTATATAGGGAGGAAACTTCCTGTGAAATTGATTACACCAGTGTCCACACCTGAAGGTACCCATATAACCCAAGTGTAATGGCTATGCGCTCTGTGTCCCGTGATGTACGATAAAGAAACAAACCATTACGCACCTTCTAGCATACCTGCTTGATCAAGATAACCTGATATACACTAACTTGTTTTAGGTAGGTAACTTAAGTAGTAATACAAGAATTTCCTAACAACAAAAACAGCATACAGTGATTTTTGTGATCTAATCCTGTTTAGCCTACCCATTTTACAGATAGAACTAAAACACATTTTGTGACATTCTTTTTTCTGTAACTGTATAAAGTCATTCTCTAATCATCTTAGGCAGTCGACATTGATTGCTAAAGCTCAGAAATCCACAGTCTGATTACTGAACAATAGGCATTCACACTGAGTATAATTTGTTATAGTCTTTGCATGTGCAGTCTCTGGATTTCAGTTCTGTTTCATGGGTGCCTAAGTACTTTTACTTCACGAACAATGTCAACTGAAAACTGATATACACTAACTTGTTTTAGGTAGGTAACTTAAGTAGTAATACAAGAAAAGAGATAACATCCCTTGGCATGTGTACGTTTAAAAACAAGTTGAAACAATCAGCTTATATGTAATCCTGACATTTGCCTTTTGCCTTTTCATAATGCAGGGTTAGGGGCAACAAAAATGTTCTAGATACAATTTAGCAATGCAAATATTGCAAACACATATTATAATTAAAACACATTGTAAAACATCAATTCACAAATTTGCAAACTGTACCATTTTTCATTGGAATACCTGCTATATAAAACTGCTTGCGTAGTTATTTTATTTAAAAAATGTCATGCATTAGATGTGCAGTCTCTGGATTTCAGTTCTGTTTCATGGGTGCCTAAGTACTTTTACTTCACGAACAATGTCAACTGAAAACTACAGTTTATTTAACAATATCCCTTACATGATTATCTATGTATTTTGTAAAAAAATTAAATAAATTGAAATCATCCTATTTGCTCATAAAAAAATTACAAACCATAAGGATTTGAGGTGATTGCAGTTGTATTAGAGCACTTACATTAAAAACAATTGAGTACTATTAGTGATACTTTTTTATTTGCACTAACAAAGTATTTTTCAGGACAAGCCTTTAAGGTGTGCCCCCTTTATGAAGGTCCAAGCAGTAAAAAAAAGTATCACAGACATAACTCAATTGCTTCTTAAGCCATAAGGGAAAAGGCAAACAGGCCATAAATGTTTACCGTTACTATGTTCTAAAATGCAGTTGTTCCTATTAACTTTTGCTCCCCCATCTCCCAATTTAACCGTTCACAATGCTCTTTTGTATTTATTAGGTTAAAGCAGTATTTTCAACCTTATATCATTCACAACATTCTTTAATAGTATGCATAATCTCGAAGCACCCCTTTGAAATGATGCACTAACCATCAATGTGAAATTGAGTCTGGCATGATGCACACAACCACCTTGATAAAATTAAAGGGGTTGTAAAGATTGTTTTTTTTATTTTCTAAAGCTTTAAGCTAGTGCTTTTTTGGTTCACTAAACCTTTCCTTCAATTTCCCTTCTAAATGTTTTTTTTTTGTTTTCTTTGTCGGAATTTCTCACTTCCTGTTCCTCCTCAGTAAGCTGTTCTGGATGACTAACTCCCAGCCAGAATGGTTTGGATGATGGGGCAAGCTTACTGAGGAGAAACAGGAAGTGAGAAATTCAGACAAAGAAAAAAAACATTTAGAAGGGAAATCGAAAGAAAAAGGTAAGTGAACCAACAATGCACTAGCTTAAAGGAACCTATTTAGAAAAAGAAAAAAAAAAAAACAATTAAAACCCCTTTAACTTAACCCTTAACATCAGTGCTATTCCCATCGTGTCAGAAACCCCCTCCAACATGTTAGAGCCACTCATCATATCAGAAGCATCAACCTTCCCATCAGAGGCCCCCTATATATCAGAGTACACACTATACATCCCCCATCACAGAGTCCTTTCTTTCCATCAGAGCCCAACTTTACTCCAGAATGTAAGGCAGGGGGGAGGAGGTATAGCATGCATCTATTCTACTCAATGCACAGAGGTTTCCATTTAAATGTAAAACAAACTTGTGGTTCTGCTTTATCTGTGAACTTTTGACCCTTTGATTGTCGTGATGTATTTCATATGTTATTGGCTGTCCAAGGAAGGTACACACATGATGTATGAAGCACATCTTTGGCAGACAAAGGGTGAAAGCAAACTTTCAGGTAGATTTAGAATCTAAATTCTGCATTCTTCCTGTCTAACCTCCTGCACAGTTAAACATACACTGGGAGAGGGAGAGTTAAGCCAGCCATAAATTGATTGAAATTTGGCTGGTTCAGCAGGAACTGTTTAAATTTCAGTCCATGTTTGGGCACCTTTTTTGTACTAAAGTCGATCTATTGATCTACTTCAGTAAAGCCAGCCTGTATTATGTTTTGTTTTTTCGATCACTGCCAGCAGCTGTGGTTAAAGAAAAAAAATCATAATGTATGCCCTGCTTTAGCATTCAATTAGAGATCAATTGCTTCAGAAAATGATGTCATTAAACAGTTACATGCTTACATGAGAAGTGAACTAATAAGCTCACTACGTGTTGCTTTATCTTCATTTTTAAATCACCTTTGTGCAGAATGGTGAAAAAGTTGTAGATGAAAGTAAGTTTATCCTTTATTATTTTGTTACAAATATACAGGTCATATAGAGTTAAATGAACATAACATGTATGGATACATTTGACACGTAATGGCTATTGTAATAGTTCATGGTCTCTTTATTTATACTTCTGTAACTACTAGTACAAAATGTGTATGTTTATACATGTATAGGAGACATATTTGAAAATGTACAATACCAATGTTCTTGTGTATTGTGCAATTACAAATACATCTCTACCTTAAAAAAGTTAGGTCACCAACTTGGCTAAACTGGCTTAACATAATCATAAAAACTGAGGCAGGTATGCATATGTACCATATTTCAACTGATGTCTGCATTCCTTTAGAAGTAAGGGGTTTTCTTAATTCTTAAGAAGTATCTTGCCATAAATTAAATTCCTATTGCAGGGGTGCCTAATTTTTACTTGTATGTTAGTGCAAATGTTATAGAAAATCAGCAAGCCAATCACACAAACAGGAAATTATAATTCTGGGGTTGTTCCATACACGAGCAGTACACATAATATCTCCAGGTTGCCATATTCCATTAAACTTTTTGAACCATTTTAGAAAATGACAGTGAAGTAAATTAATACTAAATTACAAAACAGCTTGTGTATTCATTTTTTATGCTTTACTAATTTGTTTTACAAAAGTTGGTTTCTCCTTTAAACAAACTAAATATCCTTCATTTACTCTAAAGATTTCAAAGTTACTTTTTATTTTATTTTTTACTATTACTATTTACTACTACTTTATTATACAATTTATATAAATATTTTTACAGGCACATATTTAATACAACCATGACGCAGGTTGTCAAAAAAACGATAGGCTATATTGTCTATATAATTCCTCCTAAACACAAAGCAGTGCTATTTCAGAGGTCATGCAGTTTTGTATAAAAGTTTATTTTTCTAATGACTTTTATGTCTTAAAAACACCATATACACCTGTTACGCCAGCTTGCAAGCATTAAAGCTAGCACACCCATAACACAAATGGGCTTTCTATTTGTAAAACTAAAAATAAACACAGAGGTTTAGCAATGAAATGTGAAAGTAACTCCCAATGCATTTCATTGCTAAAACCATTGGGTTTATTTCTAAATTTACAATCAGTTATAGCCTAATCGTTTTTGTAAGAGTTTGCTGTTTATAATGAGTAACTTTTTTTACTAAAATACTTAGAAACCATAAAAACTGATGGTTTTTAATATGAATTTAACTTATATAGGAGTTCATATTTTTACAAATATTTCTGTATCTGTTTTATAGCCATAAATAAGTGGGAGATTTCTAGGCCCCCAGAAAGCATTGGCATGTTATGTTTTCCTGTTATGGAATAGTACCAATATTAAAATATTTTAGACTCCCATGCCCTGTACACACGATCGAATACCTTTCATCAGTTTTGCCTACAGACCATCAGTCAAAAATCTGACCGTGTCCAACGTGGTGACATAAAACACTACGACGTCCTGAGAAAAATGAAGTTCAATGCTTCTGAGCATGCGTCGACTTGATTCTGAGCATGCATGGATTTTTGACCGATAGAGTTCCACACAGACAATCGTTTTTTTCTGTCATTTTTTATCCATTGGAACATTTTAAAAACATGTTCTATTTTTTTTTCACCAATGGAAAACAAACCGATGGGGCCCACACACGATCGGTTTGTCCGATGAAAACGGTCCATCGGTCCGTTTTCATTAGACAAACCGATCATGTGTACAGGGCTTAAGACCTCAGTCTGTAAAGATTTTTTTAGAGGAGTAGCTTGCTTTTTTTAAAGTGCAGCCACTCTGAAGCCACTGTACCTTGTATGAATCCGATTTACATTTTTCATTAATGAGCTGCAGCTTAGTGGGATCCAGTGCTTTGCTTATACTTGTTATGAATGTAGCAGTAACTGATTTCTATGCCATAACAATGTGACTAAATATTACATAACAACATCTTTCATTAAAGAAAAAACATGTTCACTAGGAGAATGTCACTTAATTAAATATTAACTACTCAAAGGTGTTGATTCACTTAAAGCAAATAAGATGTTCATCTTGGAAGGACATTGGTATTTATCTTAGTGAATGAGGTAAAGCTTTCCAATCTTGTGCAAAGTTATATATATATATATATATATATATATATATATATATATATATATATATATATATACACACACATATAGGATATGGATATAGATAGATAGATAGATAGATAGATAGATAGATAGATAGATAGATAGATAGATAGATAGATAGATAGATAGATAGATAGATAGATTGCACTGCAAAAATTGGAAATTCTTTGCAGCGTGAATGCTCACCACATTCACTAAGCTAAGAGAAAATTCCCTTGCAAATGGACAGCCCATTTGTATTTAGTAAATCAACCACAATCCTTTATATCATTTTGTAATCACTGGTAAGCAAAATTTATAAAATAAACAGGTTTTCAGTATACTCCAGAAAAAGTTTAGATCTTGAATTTTAAACTTTCATGAACTTTTCTCTTCCTACCTTTTTATATGCGATCCAGTCAAACACTCGATCTATATCGGTGGCTTTTAGCACCTCCTGAGAAACTGGATGTGAACTGGCCAACCCATCCAGCAACATCACCTCATGTAAGACGTCTGTCAGAAATCGTTGCTTTTCCTGAAAAAGTAAAAAACTACATTCATTTTAGCACTGAAAATACATATTTTGTATTTCTTTCTGTAAGAAGCTTCTGGTAGCAGTCCTGAACACATTTACTACTTAAAGTGTTTCTTACACTTTTTTTTTATTTTTTTTAGTTTTGAGTAAAGTATGAAATTATTAAAATACCTGTCAGTTTTTCCTTTGCTATCTCAGTCCCAGTGGGAATATTTTCCTTAATTTCATGTCCCAAGGACAAAACAGGAAATTAGAGGGAATCTTTCCAAAGTGAATTAGAACATGTGTCCCTCATCTAATTTTTGGCGGCAGCTCTATAATTTTGGATTTCTCATTATGCATTGCCCCAGTAACAATGGTCTCCAAATAGGGTGAATCTCCCCAGCAGAGGCAAAGCAAATGGATCCTAACAGAGGTTCTCACCATTTCCTACTTTAACCAAAACAAAAAAAACAAAAAGGATATAGAAACACATTCATGATAGATAGATAGATAGATAGATAGATAGATAGATAGATAGATAGATAGATAGATAGATAGATAGATAGATAGTCATTTTTATTTTTGTTAAACCTATTCCTATTATAATACCCTGAACCGAAAATAACATTTTATTTTAAATGTGATTTTTGAAGCACAACACTTCTTTTTTTAAATACACATCTTCTTTTATTGTATTGCATTTATCACATAAACAAGTGTAAGGTCACTTATTTTTCAAAACATTTACAAAATCAAAAAAAATAAAATACAATTAAATAATACACTCTTATCATAGAGTTTCAAATAAGGGGCTAATGCATCCTCATGATCAAATGTTTCATCCCAGAAGTATAAGGCTTAACGTGCTTCTTGGACATAGTCCACTTTTTCAGGACCATACATGTATTACTATCTAGAATAGTGTTCTCTGAACAAAATTTAAACATTCTAAGTAAATAACAAAGCACATGTCATTCAACGTATATAGATATATACAAGGATGCATTTACCCCAGGCTAGATGAAGGGGAAGGGGAAGAGCCAAAAATAGAGTTGAGCGGACACCTGGATGATCGGGTTTGACGGGTTCGGCCAAACTTTGGAAAAAAAGTCAGGGTTCGGGACCCGAACTTGACCCCGAACCCAAACCCCATTGAAGTCAACGGGGACCCGAACTTTTCAGTACTAACATGTCTCTAAAATACTAATGGAAAGGGCTGCAAATGGCAGCAAAATGTTGGTAAGAGCATGGCAAGGACTTTGCAAACAAATGTGGATAGGGAAATAACATAAAATACATAAAAAATAAATACAAATCTTGACCTAGGAGGACGAGGTCCTTATGGAGTAGGAGGTTGAGGTGGCGGTGGATGTGGCGGTGTAGGTGGAAGCTGTGGCGGAGGAGGACGAGGTAGCCAACAGATGTTTTTAATTAATTTATTTTTTAAATTAGGGTACACCCCAAAAGAGTGAGAAAGATCAGAAATACAAGAATGGCTGAGGAAGGCTGGTATACGTGTCTATTCTGCACAAGGTACGGACAAGTCCTGTGTGATCAATGCCTGGTTCATTTTAATGAACGTGAGCTTGTCCACATTGGCTCTGGACAGGCGGCTGCACTTGTTTGTGATAACGCCCTCTCCTGTGCTTAATACACTTTCAGATAATACACTGGCTGCAGGGCAGGCCAGCACCTCCAAGGCGTAAAGGGCAAGCTCAGACCATGTGCCCAATTTGGAGACCCAGAAGTTTAAGGGGGCAGACCCGTCATTCAGTATGTGTAGGCATCATCATTTTTTTTTGAATAGCACAATAGAAAAACAGTATCTAAAGTGTGTATCTCACACATAAAGATATGCAGGAAACACTGCAAACACTGGAGGAAACACTGCAAACACTGGAGGAAACACTGCAATTGTTTTCCCTAAATGGATGTTTTTTGAATAGCACAATAGAAGAAAAGTATCTAAAGGGTGTATTTCACTGTAACATATGCAGTGCTGGTATAATTTGATTTCTGAAGCAAGAGTGACTCCTATTTCTCTCCCTAAAAGCAAAAGCAGGCAGGAACCTTTCCCTAAAGTATATAAAGGGTGTATCTCACAGAAACATATGCAGTGCTGGTATAATTTGATTTCTGAAGCAAGAGTGACTCCTATTTCTCTCCCTAAAAGCAAAAGCAGGCAGGAACCTTTCCCTAAAGTATATAAAGGGTGTATCTCACGTAACATATACAGTGCTGGTATAATTTGATTTCTGAAGCACGAGTTACTCCTTTTTCTCTCCCTAAAAGCAAAAGAAGGCAGGAACTTTGTAGATCGCTGAGTAATGTGATTTCTGAAGCAGGAAGTTCTGACTCCTATCTAATTCTCTCCCTCAGAAGAACAGCAGCAGCCTTTCCCTACCATATCTTAAGCAGAGTGACGAGCTGTGCTATGTGCCTCTAGCTTATATAGAGGCTGGGTCACATGCTGGGTCACATGCTGCACTGGCCAATCTCAGCCATGCCATTAGTAGGCATTGCTGTGATGGCTTCTAGGTCACACAAGTAAAACAAATGGTGATTGGCTGCCCTGCAGCACACCATTACATTGCCGAACACCGAACCCACACTTACAGTAAATTGTTCAGGTTCGGGTCTGGGTACAAAAAAAAACAAAAGTCCGGTACGAACCCGTACTTCACAGGAAAGAAACCAGCAGAAATAGCACCTGCCGAGCAAATCAGCATCTCCAACATTAGTTTATTTAAACAATAATACATTTTTCAATAAATACCAAGACTGGTCTAGACCCTTAAAATTTAAAATAGGCAGGTAACAGGTGGGCCTAGCAATACAAGAACCTATTATAACTAATACTACTACTCCAAATATTTAAGCACAGGTGAGAGTGTTGTTGGCAAAAGTTCCAAGTTTTTTTTTTGTTTTTTTACTTTTTGCTTTAACCATATGCCAACCACCGCACACAGATATACGTCAGCAGTAGGGATGAGCCGGACACCCCCGCGTTCGGTTCGCACCAGAACCTTCGAACAGACGGAACGTTCGCCCAAACATTTAGAACCCCATTGACGTATATTGGACTCGAACGTTCAAATTCAAAAGTGCTCATTTTAAAGCCTAATATGCAAGTTTATTGTCATAAAACGTCTTTGAGAACCCGAGTCTTGCCCCAGGGAACATGTATCAATGGAAAAAAAGTTTAAAAAAATGTTGTTTTTTCAGGAGCAGGACCCGGGTTCTCAAAGATGTTTTCACAGGCAAACTATAGACACCCAGCAGGTACAATATTTAAAGGTATTTTTTTTTATTTAAGCATCATTAAAATCACTGCTCCAGGAGCAGTGATTTTAATGATGGTTAAATAAAAAATAAAAAAATATTGTACCTGCTGGGTGTCTATGTCTGTGATGATGTCTTTAAATAGCACAGTCACCTGCCTGCCAGCAAATTAGGAAGAACTGATCTAGCTAAGCTATACAGTGTATAAATATATGTACAACACCTGGGATGTATATATATCCTCTACACACTGTAACATTAACTGACTAGCCTGCCTGCTTGCCTGCTCTATCTACCTGCAAAAAATGACACTCTCTCTGTCTCTCTCTGTTCTCTGTTAAATGCCGCAACACACTACACAGTATAGTGTGGGGCGTGTACTAAACCCCCTGAGCCATAATTGGCCAAAGCCACCCTGACTTTGGGCAATTATGGCTCTCAGTTTTTTGCGCGCTGTGATTGGCCAAGCATGTGAGTCATAGTGCATGCTTGGCCAATCATCAGCGCGCAATGCCGCAGTGAATTATGGGCCGTGACTCGCCACTCAAATTTGGCGCAAATGGCCCATAACGTTAGAATTTCAACGAACGGTCGAATAGACGATGTTCGAGTCGAACATACGTTCGAAACGAACGCGGAGCTCATCCCTAGTCAGCAGAATGGCATGGGCAGGCACAAGGATGTATATATATATATATATATATATATATATATATATATATATATATATATAGTGCGTCCCCTATATGTGCACGCGTCTGCCGCAAGCTCCGTGACTCTGACAGTGGGTCCCATGGGACTCGATGTCCATGAGCATACCTGCGATCATGTCACGGTGAGGAAGAAAGGGGAAATGCTTATGTAAACAAGCAGTTCCCCAGTCTTCCTAGTGATAGGACAGTGTACACCGCTTCCTGTAATTGGAAGCCATGATCACTGTCATGTCACACATAGCCCATTCCCCCTACAGTTAAAACACATCCCTAGGCACACCTAACCCCTTTAGCGCCACCTAGTGGTTAACCCCTTTAATGCCAGTGCCTTTTTCACAGTAAACAGTGCATTTTATAGCTGATCGCTGTAAAAATTACAATGGTCCCAAAAATGTGTCAAAAGTGTCCGATGTGTCCGCCATAATGTCACAGTCATGATAAAAATCGCTGATCACCGCCATTACTAGTGAAAACAAATTGTTAATAAAAATGCCATATAACTATCCCCTATTTTGTATAACTTTTGCGCAAACTGATCAATAAAAGCTTATTACATTTTTTTTACCAAAAATATGTAGAAGAATACGTATCAGCCTATTTTTTGGGAATATTTATTATAGCAAAAAGTAAAGGATATTGCATTTTTTTCAAAATTGTCGCTCTATTTTTGTTTATAGCGCAAAAAATAGAAACTGCAGAGGTGAAAAAAGGACATACATTTTGTTTGTGAGCCACATCGCACGACCACGCAATTATCAGTTAAAGTGACCCAGTGCCAAATCGCAAAAAGTAGTTTCTTCATTGGAGAAGAGAAGTACAGCTATCACTAACTATGCTATCTCCTGAGAAATTTATATGTGGTGAATAGTGTTGCTCACGAATATTCGCATTGCGAATATTCGCTACAAATATTTTTTCAAATTTATTTGTAAAACAGATCACATCCTAGTGATCTCCATCGACGTCTAAAAGCATTGCTGGTATGATTAGAGAGATACCCTGGGCCGAGTAGCTGATGCGAATCGCATCAGCTACTCGGCCCTTCTTTTGCATCAGAGCCAATCAGAATAACTCGAATATTCGGCAAAAGGAATATTGCGCGATATTCCTTTTGCCGAATATTCGAGTTATTCTGATTGGCTCTGATGCAAAAGAAGGGCGGAGAAGATAATCGCGCAATATTCCTTTTGCCGAATATTCGAGTTATTCTGATTGGCTCTGATGCGCCCTTCTTTTGCATCAGAGCCAATCAGAATAACTCGAATATTCAGCAAACGGAATATTGCGCGATTATCTTCTCCGCCCTTCTTTTGCATCAGAGCCAATCAGAATAACTTGAATATTCGGCAAAAGGAATATTGCGCGATATTCCTTTTGCTGAATATTCGAGTTATTCTGATTGGCTCTGATGCAAAAGAAGGGCGGAGAAGATAATCGCGCAATAGGAATATTGCACGATTATCTTCTCCGCCCTTCTTTTGCCCCCTTATTCTCCTTTCTTTTAAGTAGAGTTAGTGTAGAGTTAGTGTTTAGTGCATATTAGTTTAGTAATACAGGAAATGATCTCCGTTTATGAGAATTTCGCAATCATTTTCGCATTAGCGAAATTTCTCAATTTTTTTTTGGGATAAAATATCACAAATATTCGATATTAGCGAATATTCGCAAATATTCTTCTATATATTCGCGCAATATCGCGAAATCAAATATGGCGTATTCCGCTCAACACTAGTGGTGAATACCCTGGATAAGGCACGGTATGGCGTGCCCTGATGAATGTACACCTATATGTAAAGCGCTTGTCAGTGCTATATAGACACCTGTAATACATATAATAAAACACCCACAAATATACATAAATCTAGGATCATTTTTTAACAAAAAAAAGATTACTTAATTTGCCCTACAAAAAGGAGGATATAGTTAGGATATACCAGTTAGGAAGTTAGGTATTCTTTAAAATTGTATAATTATAATAGTAAATATGTACTAACTATAATGTTAGCTTTCTAAATTTAACTAAACCAAGTTTCTTGAGCACAAAGTGCAAAATGACATTCAAAAGCTTTCCACAATTATAGTGTTATATTTTATTCATAAATGGAACAATTGCAATGTAATTCAAAATTTGTTCTCTAGAAAGATGAAGAGTAATATTTAAAATTTGGTAAATTAGGCGGGTTAACGTGGGATATGTGCTGATTACATCTAATAATGAATCATTGTATCTTTTCTTCTTAATTCTAATTATAAATTATTAATACATTTAAAAAAGGAAAAGTCATAAACCAGATTAAAAAAATCAATCTTCATAGAAAACCGCAGTGACACAGGTTCAGATGTTCATTTACTCAAGGTTGTATAGTATAATTTATACTCATCTTTGTCTATTACATTTGTTCTATCTTACCCTGTAATTTTTAACTGATTATCACTTGACATAGTAAATTTAAATGAGCTGTTAAACATTTAAATATATGTTACTACTACTGTTAATAAAACTAGAGAAAAAATATAAATGTAAATATCATAGATAATGTAGCAAAGGAATAACACACAGCATTTATATTCTTTCAATGCAAACATCTATAAACTACAGTTTTATGCAGTCTGTTTCTCTAGTGGAACTGGTTGGAACCTGGACATTCAAATGGTGGATGTCTACCACACTTCAATGATGAAAATAGCTATTGTAAACATCGCTTGAAGGGTCCAAACTGGGTAGGCTTAGCTTTGATGCAATACATTTAAAAATATTAAAGAAACAAAATAATTCCTAACATTTACATTTTATATAAGGACTGTCTGTTAGCAAATGTGAGACATGGTATGTATTTTCAGGTCTACTGGCTCATTTGACCTGGATTCAACACCATGCTCACTTGTTGTTGCATTTAGAGATTTCTATTAGGAATGTTTTATCTTAACCCACTGTCTGACAGGAAAATGTAAGATTAATAGGGGTGTGGTTGGCGCGCAGCTTGGATGGCAGCACATTAACAGAGCTCTGAAAGCCACACAGCCTTTCCACCTGACACCCAACTGTTTGCCACAGATCATGGGCAAGCAGCTTTACAACATCCCTCACTCTCGTCCCTGATATTGGATCGGCAGCCTCTTCAGCACAAAACATCTCATATGTTTAAATCACAGCCCGCGGGCCGCAGCGGCATGGCGAGCTCCAAGATGGAGCAGACTAATCAGGAGGAGGACTTAAGTGAGGGTTCTTAATTTGCCTCTGAAGACACAGGTAGAAGACCGTCCCTCTCTGACCATCCCCTCACTCATGCAAACATGTCTGGCTTTGCTACCAACTAGGGATGAGCCCGAAGTTCAAGTAGAACGTAAGTTCAACTCGAACACCAAATAGCGAACAATTTGGGGTGTTCGTGGCAAATTCGACATTCTTTAAAAGTCTATGGGAGAAATCAAAAGTGCCAATTTTAAAGGCTTATATGCATGGTATCGTCATAAAAAAGTGTTTTGGGACCTGGGTCCTGCTCCAGGGGACATGTATCAATGCAAAAAAAGTTTTAAAAAAAAATGTTGGGGGGGAGCAGAGATTTTAATAATGCTTAAAGTGAAACAATAAAATGTGAAATATTCCTTTAAATTGCATACCTGGTGGTGTCTATAGTATGCCTGTAACTACTCAAGGCTATAATGAATTGTCGGGTCCCGGCAATACAGATACAAGTCATTGCAAAAAAATGGCATGGGTCCCCCCTCCCCAGTCCATTACCAAGCCCTTCAGGTCTGGTATGGATATTAAGTGGAACACTGTGCCAAAATGAAAAAAAATGCGTGTGGTTCCCCCCAAAAATCCATACCAGACCCTTACCCAAGCACACAACCTGGCAGGCTGCAGGAAAAAAAGGGACGCCGAGAGAGCACTCCCCTCCTGAACCATACCAGGCCACATGCCCTCAACATGGGGAGGATGCATTAGGGTCCAAAGCACCATGTCTCCCCATGTTGATGGGGACAAGAGCCTTATCCCCACAACCCTTGCCCAGTGGTTGTGAATGAATGAATGAATGAATGAATGGGAACTTATATAGCGCAGCACATGCGAAGTAAATCGCCTCTGGGCGCTTGTTGTTCCTGTCTCTTTTGAGATCAAAAGAGATGAGTCTTAATCTTTCTCCTAAAGACTAAGTAGTTCTCCTCCAGCCGAATGCAGGCTGGTAAGGCGTTCCATAGTCTGGGACCTTGGACAGCGAATCTCCTGTCTCCTTTGGACTTGTATCTGGCTTTCGGTATCTGAAGCCGATTTTGATTGGTGGATCGTAGAATACGATTGGGATTGTGAATTTTTAATTTTTCGCATAGATAATGGGGAGCATTCCCATGGATACATCTATGCGCTAGACAGAGAGCTTTAAAGGTGATTCTGTCTTTAACTGGTAGCCAGTGAAGGGATCTCAGTGAAGGTGAGATTGATTCCCAGGGTTTTTTCCCTGTCACAAGTCTGGCGGCCGTATTTTGAACGACTTGAAGACGAGCGATTTGGTACTTGGGGAGTCCGAGGTAAAGGGCATTTGCATAGTCCAGTCTGGAGTTTACAATTGCTCCCACCACGACCGCTATGTCATTCTTGGGAATAAAAGGCGTGAGTCTGCGTAGTAGGCGCAGCAGATGGTGAGATCCGCTGACTACTGCCCCTATTTGTGCGTTCATTGTCATGTCGGAGTCAAAGATGACCCCAAGACTTTTGACTTTGGTGCTAGGGGTGATGATTTTGCCCAGAATGGGCGGGGGGATCCAGGTTGTTGTCGATTGATTCCTACGCTTGGCGTGAAACAGAAGGAGTTCTGTTTTCGCTCCGTTGAGTTTGAGATAACTCTTTGTCATCCAGTCCTCTATCATAGAGAGGCATGTCTCTAGGTTGAGGTGGTGATCCTTTTTATTGCAAATGCGGAAGTACAGTTGCGTGTCGTCTGCATATGAGTGATATAGCAGTTTTTGGCTGCTGATGATTTCGAAAAGAGGACGCACATAGATGTTGAATAACATCGGCGACAGGGGAGATCCTTGAGGGACCCCGCACGATAATGTGCGTTGTTCAGAAGTGAAGGGTCCTAGCTTCACTATTTGCGAACGGTTTTCCAAAAAAGAGGAGAACCAGGATAGATCTGCGACTTTGGCTATTTTAGCCAGCCGAGTCAATAGCAGCTTGTGATCAACTGTATCAAAGGCTGCGCTTAGGTCCAGCAAAACCAGAAGAGAAGATTCTCCTTCGTCTGCGGCCTCATATCTTAAGCAATGCTGTTTCCGTCCCGTGACCGGGACGGAATCCTGATTGAAGTGGGTCGAGTAAGTTGTGGGTATCTAGATGCAGTTGCAGCTGCTGTACCACAGCTTTCTCCATTACCTTGGAGAGAACATTTAGGCCTGTTATGGGGCGCCAGTTGAGTGGATCCTTAGGATCCAGGGTGGCTTTCTTCAAGATGGGTTGAATGAAACCGTCCTTCAGCTGGGAGGGCATTATGCCCTCCCTGAAGGATTGGTTGATAAGCTGCGTGACAGGAGGTGCCAGGATATCGGCGCATTCCTTGAGTGCCGATGATATTTTTAGTGGTCTGAATAGAGATGGGTTCCAGCGTGAACTCACCTAACTGTGGTGAATTGCTGCCGGTGCTGTGTAAATGACTACGGGGGGGGCTGGGAGAGCAATTGTTCTGCTGAATGCTTTGCCGGATTGCCTCAATTTTGTTAATAAAGCAATCCGACAACTCATCGCAAAATTCTTGTGTATCCAAGTTGGGGGCTTCCAGACATCCTGGATTCATGGTCTGAGTGACCAGCTTGAAGAGTTCGCGGGGTCGATTTAGGGCACCGTTGATAGCCTCAGAAAAATAGTTTTTCTTGGCTTCGAAGATTTGCTTGTAGTATTTTCTGGTTTTTGCCTTGTAGATCGAGAGGTTCTCATCTGAAGAGCTTCTTTTCCAGGCTGCTTCTGCCCTTCTGCGCTCTTGCTTTAGTAACGCCAGCTGGTTGTTGAACCAGCCAGAGTTATTTTTCCTGATCAGAGTCTTTCGTTTCGGCGCTATCAAGTCAGCTGACTGCAATAGTGCTGTGTTTATGGCCTCCAGAGTTTCTTCCGCTGTTTGGTGCGGTTGAATTGTGTTTAATTTTTCCCCTAACGTGGCTTTGAAGAGTTCCGAGTGGAGCTTCTTCTGACATCTGGTCCAGTGTGTTGTCACTGGATTTGATGTTTTTGTTAGGGGGGGGAATTCAGAAATAATGAACTTTATTGCATGGTGATCTGTCCATGGCAATGGTTCATTATCCAATATTTTTATTTCCAGATCTTGTCTGAAAATAAGATCGAGCGTGTGACCTGAAGCATGTGTGGGCCCACATACTAGTTGCTGAAGCCCTAATCCTTCCAAGTGGTCGATGCAGGCGTCAGCAATGGGGTCTTGCGGGGAGTTGGCCCAGAGGTTGAAGTCCCCGAGCAGCAAAAGGTGTTTGCTGTTCAGGGTATAGGTGGAGACAAAGTCCGTCAAAGATGGGAGCAGCTGCGACTTGGGGCCGGGTGGCCTATAGCAGAGTAGAATCCGGACGGTCTCCTGGCTGTTTACTTGCAGTTGAAGAGTAAGGGTTTCCATGAATGGAAGAGGGTTTTGGAGGCTTGGTTTTGTGATCACGAGACGCGTCTTATGGATCACCGCCAGTCCTCCTCCTCTTTGCCCTATTCTGTTTTCCGTTATAATACGGTAGTTTTCTGGCACCAATTCTCCTAGAATGGAGTTACAGTCGGCTGTGAGCCAGCTCTCTGTAATAAAGAGGCAGTCTAAGTCATGTTGTAATAAGAAATCATGGATTTCTAATCGGTGTTTTACTGCCGATCTAGTGTTGATCAATGCACATGATATGTGCTTAGGCTGGGGTAAATGGCTGCGATTTCTGGCAGTCGATCGTCGATCGATCCTCAAAAGTCGCAGATTTCTTAGGGCTTTTTTGGTGGCGGCCGGCAGAATTGCGGCAGATCGACCCAGATCCCAAATGATCTCCGCCGAGTATTGCCGATTAACCATGTCCGCCGTGGAACCAAGGGCGGGGGGGGTGGGGTGGATTCACAAGGATAACTGAATCCTCTGATCCTGGGCTTGGTCCAGAGGAAGGCAAAAAACCCTCACCACGCTGAGCCAATATGCTGCGGTAGGGGAAAAAATTCCTTCCTGACCCCTGAAGAGGCGATCGGGTATTAGCCCTGGATCAAGTTATAGTGAATTTGAGAGTGATAGGGCTGGGTGGAGGAAGATGGCCGCCGACCTGGCAGCAGGATCCAGGCTGGGGGGTACCAGGCTGAGTGGTGCCTGGTGGGCTAAGGGAAATGATCGGAGGGCAAAGGGGCTCTACTGGGGTGGGGGGGGCTTTGTGGCCCGATTGATTAGGTGGTGCCGGCTGATTGGGGGGTGGAGAGCGGCTGCCGCGAATCTGCACTGATCGGCGCGGAGGGAACAAAAACACCGCGCCCGAGGGTAGCGGTGGCTTGTGGGGATGGCTGGCGGAAAGGACGCCCGAGCGGAGGTAGAGGTATGGGGGTGAGGAGCGGGGAGAAGCCATGGGGATTGGGGGAAGCCGGCTGATTGGGGGGTGAAGAGCGGCGCGCCGCTAGGCCGCGGGTGAAGCCGCGGCCTTTCCTAAGTCGCGGCTGCCCCGAATCTGCACTGATCGGCGCGGAGGGAACAAAATAAAACGCCCGAGGGTAGCGGTGGCTTGTGGGGATGGCTGGCGGAAAGGACGCCCGAGCAGGGGTAGAGGTATGGGGGTGAGGAGCGGGGAAAAGCCGTGGGGATTGGGGGAGGCTGCTGTGGCTTGTCCTAAGAAGGACGGCCGCCTGCAGCTCCCAAGAAGTGGCTTACCAGGTCAGGTGGAAGTCCAGGAGGGGGAGAGCAGCTAGTCCGAGTGGTGGCAGGTGGATGGCAGGTGGATGACAGGGAGATTGAAACCCTGCCTGCCTGTCTGTGAGGCCTGGAGCCGCACAGTGGGAGGACCCTGCACTATCCCTGAGAGAGTGACTCGTTGGAGAGCGTCCTGCTCTCTCAATGTCTGACTGCAACTGTAGCTCGTGACCGATCCTTCCCGCTAACGGCGTTGTGGGGGTATGCAGATGGGGGGCTTATCAGAATCTCAAAGGGGACCCCCAGATCCCGGCCCCCCTATGTGAATTGGTAACGGGGTACTTTGAACCCCTACCTTTTCACAAAAAAAGTGTCAAAAATTGTAAAAAAAAAAAAGAAAGGAAAATTCAAGCGATGTACATACATTCTCGAGCAGAGCATACGTAAAAAAAAAAACGCTAATGTGATCCGCTCCCATTGGAGGTACCCGTCGAATGACACTACACCTGCCATGACAGCCAGTGACATGTACAGATGACCTGCCTCCTCTGACACCACAGGGTGCATGCCTATGCCCTGCCATCTACATTTGGCTTCCACGGCCTGTCACCCTTTTGGGTGTGGGGTGATGATGGTGGATGTAATTAACCCATGGTGGACCGGCAGTATCGCCCCCCTTGCCCACTTGTTCGCCACATTCTTCCAATATATTGTTGAGTTGATTTATGATTTTTTACAGATGCCCTTTAGGCTGTGTATATTGTCGCTGTGTTGTTCCATATTATAAGATTACCTTTTATTTTACAGACAGTGTACAGTGGGTAATCACCTACCCCTTGGCTGTCACCTCACTCCTCCCCTACAAGGTGGCCTTTAACATGGGTGTTTTGGTTCAGGGTATACCAACTTTGAACTTTTAAGATAGTGTTTTCTATCTAAAGGTGTTTCATCAGTTCTCCACCTCTCGCTACCTAATTTCTCTCTCCTTACTCTATTTGTGTTTCTGAATAACATATTTCTCTCCCATTAGTTATTTTCTCCAATAATTGGATACTAACAACTTTTTGTAAGTTTGGTTTGTAGCGCTGACATCGGTGCCTTTCCTCCTGAGTCACCCAGGTGACATACTCCTCCTTGGGGCGTGCCCCTATGATGATATCACACAATGGCAGGGGACTGAATATTCCCAAAAGCGCTTCATGATTTTGAAGGAACTTAAGAAAGGTAGGTCCCATTTTGTGTTGTTACAACAAAACTATTTTAAAACCTAAGTTGTGCTTAGACTTATCAATTGCTTCTATACCAGGGCTTATCATGCCACCAATGATCATTCCAAATCTAAATGGGTTTCAATTCTAGTGAGCAAAGAAGCCCCCCTTGAATTGTCAGAACAATTGGCAGACCCAGGCGGCTGATTTGTGTTTTACAAGGGACTTATGGTGGTTCTCCCTTCACATTGGCAAATGTCTATTTTCCAAATATGGCACGCTTGACATTTTGTAAATATGTAGTACAGGAATTACAGTGTTTTACATCAGGAGGTCTTATATTGGGTGGGGATGTGACAGTTCAACAGGTAAGACATGCATAACATACAAGGTACTCAAAAACTAAAAACCATTTTACAATCACTTCAACTAATAGATTCCTGGCGTTTCATTAATCCCGAAGGTCATGATTTTACATTCTACTCCACCCCACACAATAGGCATGCTTACCTAGACTAGATTTTCATCACCCAGAGATACTTACCTGTACTTTCAGGCACTCACATAGAAATTCAATCATTCTAAGATCATTCGCCCATCTCATTAACAATAGATCTAACTGTTTACACTCACAAACCCCCTACCTGGAGACTCAACTCCTCTTTATTACCTGACCCTTCTCTACCACCAAAACTTACTACATTACTTATGGATTCTTTTAGCTACAACAACTCCCCTGACATGGATCCCTTAATGATTTGGGAAGCACATACATGGACTCTTAGAGGTGAGTTGATTAGAATGGGTTCACAGAGGAAAAGGGAGAAGGAAATTAAACAATTAACCAATCAAATTTATAGTTTGGAAACCCTGCACAATCATTGTCTGTCCAAAAGTTTTTTTGGAAGCTAGGGACAATCTGGGAACAAGACAGGTAGACTACTAGCTAGGGCCCTGAGGGAGCTCACTTCCAACAGGAATATCATAGGTAGAGCCAAATGGCACTTTGGATGTGACCACTGAGGCAATCGCAAAACACTTTCATAGTTTCTACACAAACCTGTACAATTTGCCACCACAACACAGACAGATGGGAATGATAGGGGATAGAACACAAGTTATCCAGGACTATCTAGAAAAGACTGGTCTCACTGCTTTAAGCAATCTAGATGTAACCCTTTTAGTAAGCCAGATTAAAGCCTCAGAAATCAGACAAGCAATTAAAGACTTAAAATCAGGAAAAAGCCAAGGTCCAGACGGATTCACCTCCATTTATTACAAAACCTTTGTGAACATCATAACAGATCCACTTGCCAAAGCATTGAACTCTGTCTATGCCTAGGGAGGTTACTCCAGATTTTCTTTCAGCTTTCATTACAGACATTCCAAAGCCCAACAAGGGTCTTAAGACTGTACTAGCTATCATCCTATATATTTTATAATTTTGAACATTAGATTGTTTGCGAAGATCCTTGTCACCAGACTGAGACCCTTTCTATAGGAGCTTATCGGTCCCGAACAAGTGGGTTTTATGCCTGGTAGAGAGGCAAAAGATAAATGTGACTAAAACTTTTTTTTTTTTAATTCATACAGCACACACAAAATATCAAAGGTCTTCTCCTGTCCACAGATGTGGAGAAGGCCCTTGAGCATGTATCTCGGGATTGCATGCTGGCTGCTCGTAAACATGTTGGTTTGGGTTCTCGTATGTTGGCCTGGATCTCAGCTCTCTATCAAAATCTGTCGGTGAGATTAAAGATGTCTCTTTCTCTCAGAAGGTACATATAACAAACGGAACCAGAAAGGGCTGCCTGCTATCTCCTCTATTGTTCACTCTCTCCTTAGAACCCTTTATTAGAACAGTCAATGCTAATGCCAAAATAAGTGGATACAAGTTCCTGGACAGAGAGTTCAAGACGGCCGCTTATGCTGACATTTTTTTTTTTCCTGACAACCCCACAAATTACATTACCCAATTTGATAAAACCATTCACACTTTATGGCTATGTGTCTAATCTGAAGATAAACTATTCTAAATCTGAGGCTATGAACGCATTACTACCTGACAATCCTCAAAATAACCAAATTGAACTCCCCCTTTCAAGTGAGATTCCAAGGCTCTGTAATATTTAGGTGTGTGGTTAACCCCACAGCTATCCTTGACCTATGACCAGAATTTCCCACCACTGATTAAAATTATAGAGAAGGACCTTTAGAACTGGTCCTCTGGGAATTTCTCCTGGTTTGGTTGAGCAGCCATCAATAAAATGACTATATTGCTTAGGCTGCTTTATTTCACATGCAAATTACCAATTAGACTATCTTTTTTAAATCACTATTCCATTTCATTTTCTTTAAAGTCGTAAAGGTCCTTCCAAGCACTAGCACTTTTTCACTGGGGATTATTTTTCAGTGATTTACTTATTTAGTTCAAACACAATTAATAGAAACAAATAAAGTTTGAATGTTATTCTTTAAAAATAAAGCAAAATACAAAAAGTCAGGAAAATAAAAGCGGGAAGAATGAGTTAATTAAGGCTAATTAGCTTCAACTAAGGGCCAGGGTTGAGCAAATATGTCTGGGTTCAGATCTCTGGAAATTTGTATGTGGGAATCTGTCCACCTAAAGGGGAAGTTTGCCGCTAATTGCTGCTGCTTCTGTCTATTCACTTCTATTACCATTGCTTCCGATTTACTATAGTTCACCTTAAAATTGGAAAGCTCTCCGTATTCCTTTATCTCCTTCAATAGGGATGGTAGGGATAGTTCTGGAGTCGTTAACGAGAATAACAGGTCACCTGCAAATGCTGCGACTTTATACTCTGCTCCTTTAACCAAGAGTCCTCTTATATCTCTATTTGCCCGGATAGTTCTCAAAAAAGGTTCTAAAATGAGGACAAAGATAATCGGGGAGAGTGGGCATCCTTGTCTTGTTCCATTTCTTATTATGAAGGGATCAGACATTACCTCGTTCACCTTTACCCTTGCTGTCAGACATGAGTAGAGGCCTGCGATCCAATTTTGCATTCCTCTACCCAGCCCAATGTATTGTAGTGTAGCTTTTAAGAATCCCCAATCCACCCTATCAAAAGCTTTTTCACCATCAGTAGATATTAATACTAAAGGGTTGTGGTAGAGTTGGGACATGTAGATGGTACTTAACACTCGTTGTGTGTTTTCCCTCCCTTCTCTTCCCGGGGGTAAAGCCGACCTGGTCCGGGTGTATAAGGGGGGGGGGGGTAAATGAGTTACTAATCTATTGGCAATTATTTTTGAAAAGATCTTTAAGTCTATGTTCAATAAGGATATTGGACGATAACTGGGGCATAGTGTCGGGTCCTTCCCCTCCTAGGAATTACAGCTATGTGTGCCCCAAGTGTTTCTTCACGCATCGGCCGCCCTTCTTTTAGTGAATTAAAGGCCCCTAAAAATTTAGGTGCCAGTTTCTCGTAGAAGGTTTTGTAGTATGTTAATGTATATCCATCTGGGCCCGGGGATTTGCCTGGTTTCATTTCTTTAATTGCTTCTAGAAGTTCCTCTGAAGTTATCACCCCCTCCATACTAGCTATGGTTTCTTCTGGAATTTTGGGCATGCCTGATTCATTTAAATACTCCTTTACTCTATTCTCTCTGAGCTGGTTCTTCCCTGATGAGGATTTGCTCTCCAATTGGTACAGTCTACCATAATATTCTCTAAAGGCTTTTGCAATTAGTTGTGATGAGTTAACCAATTTATCTCCTTGTATTTTTATTTTTTCGATATGGTTTTTAGCTCTTGTTTCTCTCAATGCCTTCGCCAGCATCCTGCTTGGTTTGTTCCCAAATTCATAATATGCCCTTCGGCATCTACTTAGTTTAGCCTTAGCCTTATCCATAAGTATCAGATTTAGTTTATCTCGAAGGATCGTTAGTCTCTCTTCGGTGCTTGTTTTTTGCGACCTCTTATGTTCATTTTCTAATATTCGGATCTCCCCAAGCAGGCGATCTACCTCAGCATTGAGAGATCTCTTTCTATGAGCTCCTAGTGAGATGAGGATTCCTCTCAGATAGCACTTGTGCGCCTCCCAGTTACATAGTGGAGATGTATCTTCGTCTTTATTCAGTGTAAAAAACATTTCTATTTCTTGCTTTATCTTATCCTCATACTCTGGGTCTTTAATTAATGTTTCATTGAGCCTCCAGTTCCATTCCCTAGGACCTGCTGTCCCCCATTCAATAACACAACTGACTGGGGCGTGGTCTGATACTGAGAATGAGCCCATTGAAGTTTCTCTTAAATTCAGCAGTATACTTTGATCCAGAAATATGTAGTCGATCCTCGTCTATGTTTTATGTTTTGGTGAGTAAAAACTGTAGTCTCTTTCGTGTGTATGTAACGTCCTCCATGTGTCTATTAACTGTAGGTTTTGTAGTATTTCCCTTGCTTTTCTTAGTTTTATGTTGGATATATTATAGGATCCCTTGGAAGAGTCAAGACTTGCCAGTATCTTAACGTCAGTTGTCAATAAGATATGGGTCGGTTTCAACAACAAGACTATTATGGCCTCGTACATGGACCCAGGCAAAGCACCCCTCTCAAATGCATCCGCATATACCTCCCTCAGAAGAGGAAGGAGTACTTCAGGGTATCGCCTGTACACCTCTACCGGCAAGTCATCCGAGCCTGGAGACTTACCGGGAGAGGAGAGCGCCAGTGCATCCAACATCTCATCAGCAGTGAGCGGGGCATTTAATTGCTCCACGTTCGCCACCGACAGACGTGGAAGCTGACATTGATCCAGGAAGGAGGTAATCTCTCCCGCCGCAGGCAATACTTTAGAGGAATATACGTCAGCATAGAAATCCCGAAATGTGGACAAAATATTTGCATGAGAGGTCACCAAGGCTCCAGAGGGAGTAGCGATCGCCTCAATATGAGAAGAGCCCCTCTGGGAAGGCACCATCATTTTCCGCTTTAGTCATGACAACTTGCTTGGCAATAGTTTGAGCTTCAGTCCATGCCCTCTCAGTCTGTACAGAGGGAGACTCGACAAACGCCGACTCTGCCCTCTCAACCTCCCGCAACACAAATTGCTCCCAGGACTTTGTCCCTGATTTAATGGAATTAATAGATCTAATGAATTGACCCCTTACATAAGCTTTAAGAGCATCCCAAAAATTACCTGTCCCAGTAGAGTGCTCATTTATCCTAACAAAATTAACCAGGTCAGCTTGAATGGGATCAGGAGTGGGGAACAGTAATAGCCAGAACGGATTGAGCCTCCAACAGGTACGCTTAGAAAGTCTGGATGTCAGTACTTCAACACAGAAGGGAGAATGACCTGAAACAGTTCTGGCTTCATATTGTGAGGAAGATACCAGAGGGAGCATTTCACTATTGCCCAACCCAAGATGAATCCTAAAAAGGCCCCTATGTGAAGCCGAATGGCATGAGTAACATTTCTCCTGTGGGTGGCTGATCCTCCAAACATCCCTAAGCCCCAGCTCCTGTATAAGACGAGCAAAGGGCATCAGGCTCCCCGTCCGGTTAACCGCCGACGCCCCAGGAGAAAATTTGTCTAGATCTGCACACAAAAAATTATTGAAATCTCCCACAATAAGGGCAGGGACACCCGGGTGATTGGACAGGAAAGTGGCCAGAGTCTTAAGGACTTCTACTGAAAAAGGGGGCGGAATATATATATTCGCTATGATACAATGCAAGTCATCCAGAGTACAAACTAAAAAAATATAACGCCCCCCTGGATCAATGAGAGAGGAGGTAAGAGCAAATGCAACATTAGCACTAATAAGTATACTGACTCCCCTGGCATAGGACGAGAAGGTAGAGTGAAACTGAGCACCATATAGTCTGGTAGGAAATGGCGACACCTGACCAGGTAACATATGGGTCTCCTGTAGGCAGACCACAGAAGAGTCCATGCGCTTAAGCATGTGTCCCACTGCCAGGCGTTTCACTCTTTCTCCCAGACCCCTCACCTTCCAGCTAGATACCACCCGCCGTGTAGACATAGTACAAAATAGTAAACATTTTGCTCAAGCATACTAAATATACTTGTTTGAGAATGAAACGGACCACAGCAATATCCCTGAGGTAATACCAGTTAATAAGGCACAGTGTAAATGGGAAGCATCCCTCAATGTCCAAGTCCAGGCAGTGTGGGCAAACCCTGTAAAAGCAAAAGTTAGGTAGACTGCAGGTAGACAATCTAACAGGACACATTTCAAAACAAAAAAAGAAAAAAAAAAGGAAAAAGGAAAAACTGTTCTTAGGAAAGCGTACTGTCCACGAGTAACTCATCTCTGGGGGCCTGAACACATCAGCTGGCATAAAAAACCCAATAGGTAACAGACCTCTTCCAGAGTGAAACAGGGTGTCAATGATCAATATAGATGTCTCATGTGACAACAGTCTTCCGCCTAAGAAGGAGTCTGAAACAGTCAGGTCCTCCGATCCCGCAGCCAGCGGCATAACACAGAATAAACTTAAACAGTATCAGACACTCATTCCTCCGCCGTCGTCCCAGATCTTCACGCAAGGAGCGCTCCTCCCTGTCCAGCCACTGCATGGCCTGAGTAGGTTTATCAAAGAAATGGACTTCATCCCTGGCCACCACCCGCAGAGAAGCAGGATAAAGCATAGCATATTGTAGTTCCAGAGAGCGTAGCCTTTTCTTAACATCATTAAATTGCGCACGCTGCTTCTGCACATCTGCAGAGAAATCCGGGAACAAAGAGATTTTTGAATTATCCATCACTAGAGTATCCCCCAGAGACCGTGCCTTGGACAACATGATATCTCTGTCTTTATAGTTGAGCATCTTAAACAAAAAAGCTCTGGGGGGATTACCCGGTGGCAAGGGCCTTAAAGGTGCACGATGTGCACGCTCTACCGCGAACATAGGTGAAAAGGAGTCTTTACTGAACTTCTCTGTCAGCCACTGTTCAATAAAAGTGACTGGGTTCTTCCCCTTCATTCTCTCTGGGATACCAATGGCTCTAACGTTATTGCGGCGCATTCTATTTTCGAGTTCATCGAGTTTCGCGGCACGTTTAGCAACCAACAATTGCTGTGCATGAGACTCTCGTTGCATGGGACCAAGGTCATCCTCCAGCACACTAACTCGCCCGTCCACGTCAGAAGTGCGGTCCCGCAGCTTCTGCATGTCTTGACGCATAAATTACATTTCACCCCTTTAATTTCTGTTGCCAAGTGCGTCACAGAGGCATTGCAGGTCGTGATGGCCTTAAATATGTCCCTTAAGGTCGGTTCAGGCCCGTTCGAGCCTGAGGCTACATCCAGCCCTGGTCCAGAAGGCCCTGGGGTAGTACTCACTGCGTCCCAGGGTAGCACAGGCGCCGAGGGATCCTCCAGGGGCACGGTGTCATCTGCCTCCGATTGGGAGCCGCTGTGAGTCCCCTCACTGTCCCCCTGAACCTCCGGTGTATCACGGGTGCCAAACGGGGAGAAGAGCTTATTAGCAGCCGCCCTGTACCGCTCCTTAGCTGCCTGCGAGGCCGCGGCGCCATCTTGGCTCACGTGGTCCTGAGCAAAACGGGCTGCAGAATTTCGCCGGGACATCTCCACATGATCCGGAGCTAGCCATGGAGGACAGCCAAGGCAGTGGGGAACAAGACACACAAAGCGGGACCGGAACGGAGCCAGCAGGGACCCGGTTACAGGATAAAAGGACGGATAAACGGCAGAGCTCACAGGGAACACGTCCAGCTACATCCCCAGCTAAGCCACGCCCCCCTCTATACAATTTTAATGAGCGTGGATGCAGCTATCTCAAGTAAAACGCATTGACTCATGAAGATTCATATCTGTATTTGTTACTAGGCAATACCATGATTTATTGTATGTCAGTTAGCTTACAACTATATGCAGTTGACATGTCATATGCCTAAAAATGTATTTACATTTAAGATTTAGTCATACATACATGCAGTACAGACCAAAAGTTTGGACACACCTTCTCATTCCAAAAGTTTTCTTTATTTTCATGACTATGAGAATTGTAAATTCACACTGAAACCATCAAAACTATGAATTAACACATGTGTAATTATATACATAACAAAAAAGTGTGAAACAACTGAAAATATGTAATATTCTAGGTTCTTCAAAGTAGACACTTTTTGCTTTGATTACTGCTTTGCACACTCTTGGCATCCTCTTGATGAGCTTCAAGAGGTAGTCACCTGAAATGGTCTTCCAACAGTCTTGAAGGAGTTCCCAGAGATGCTTAGCACTTGTTGGCCCTTTTGCCTTCACTCTCGATTGGGTTCAGCTCTGGTAACTGTGGAGGCCAGGTCATCTGGCACGGCACCCCATCACTCTCCTTCTTGGTCAAATAGCCCTTACACAGCCTGAAGGTGTGTTTGGGGTCATTGTCCTGTTGAAAAATAAATGATGGTCCAACTAAACGTAAACCGGATGGAATAGCATGCCGCTGCAAGATGCTGTGGTAGCCATGCTGGTTCAGTATGCCTTCAATTTTGAATAAATCTCCAACAGTGTCACCAGCAAAGCACCCATACACCATCACACCTCCTCTTCCATGGTTCACGGTGGGAACCAGGCATGTAGAGTCCATCCGTTCACCTTTTCTGTGTCGCACAAAGACACGGTTGGAATCAAAGATCTCAAATTTGGACTCATCAGACCAAAGCACAGATTTCCACTGGTCTAATGTCCATTCCTTGTGTTCTTTAGCCCAAACAAGTCTCTTCTGCTTGTTGCCTTTCTTTAGCAGTGGTTTCCTAGCAGATATTCTACCATGAAGGCCTGATTCACACAGTCTCCTCTTAATAGTTGTTCTAGAGATGTGTCTGCTGCAAAAGGTGGCTACTTTGAAGAACCTAGAATATGACATATATTTTCAGTTGTTTCACACTTTTTTGTTATGTATATAATTCCACATGTGTTAATTCATAGTTTTGATGCCTTCAGTGTGACTCTACAATTTTCATAGTCAAAGAAAACTCTTGGAATGAGAAGGCGTGTCCAAACTTTTGGTCTGTACTGTATAGTGTATGATTTTTTTTTAATAATTGTGTAATAAATACATTGTTTACACTTATATTTGTGTGTACTTCTTAACTAGCCAATATAGTCCAATTTAGAGGTTTCTTTTTTGTTGTTTCAAAGACAATAGCCATGAATACTGTGCAGGTGCTGGATAGCATTAGGCAGCTTACAGAAAATATTTGGTACTGAAGTTTATCATTATTTTGCAGGCATGTATACATTTAAAACTTGATATGTTAAGTATATATTACTCGGCACAACCTCATATTTTACCAAAAATCAAGTAATATATTGCATTTGTGCGCCCTTAAAATTAACTTTAATGTGTTTTTTTTTTAAATGCTGTGCTTGATAAACTGTTGCACAAATATTGTGTCACATAAAAATCTGGAACAATCCTCATTTTATTCTACAGGGTGTCTGCTTTTAGAAAATGTAGAATTTTAACTAGTCTTTAGGCCTAAATCAATGTTAAAAACAAAATAATTGTGCGTTATTTAAGATACACTACCCACAAATATTATATTGAAATGCTGTGCAAATATTGTGACACATTAAAAATTGGAACAATCCTCATTTTATTTTAAAGGGTGTCTGCTTTCAGAAAATGTATACATTTTTGTGAGTTTTAACTAGTCTTTATGCCTAATATATTTATATTAAAAACATAATACAATTAATGTGAAAAATTTAAGAGACACTACCCACAGACATTATACAGTTGCTGTAGAGGAGATATTCTCAACTTGGGTATGATGGTTCCTTCAGAGGTTGCCAGGGGGTTCCATGTTATGTGACTAATTGACTATTTAAGAAACAATAGCCATACATATTATATAGTTACCGGTGTTTTAGTTAAGCAGCTTGATTAGGCCACAATTTGTGTGTGTGAGAGAGAGAAATGTTTTACCCATAATTAAAAATTAGAGTGTATTATTTCAGATACAATAGCCACATATAATGTAAAGTGGCTGGAGAGCAAAACTGTTGTATTGCATGTAAGAGGGAGAGTTAAGGAATATTTTAGGTGAGAATGTGTTTAGGTTCGGCTTTGAGTTTGACTGAACAAAATGCAGCTGTCAGTGCTGAGCCAATGATCTGTGGGCAAGGAATTTCTCACCCCACAGTTATGCATATGCAAGATGCCAGGGATGCTTGTAACATCATTGACATAATTTGGCAATGTAACGGTCAACACCCTTTAAGATTTCCATTCCACCAACCCAAGACAGCTTATCCGACACTCTGACAATCCAGGAGACACGACCCATTCCATTCCCCAGAATTTACAAAACACAAGCTCTGTTCTCTGGTTCCAAAACAAATTAATACTTTTAATGGTAAAACTCAGTCTTTTATACAATTAGAAAACCAAATGAACAATGAATCAACTCCACCCACCACATCACACAAGGAAATTCATACACATCCTTTTAGATAATGACATTCAGATGAGCTAATTATTTCCCAGATGTCCTCACTCTGACAATAAGCTATTCACCAGAGTTAATTACTACAGCTGACAAGCCAGACGTTATGACTCTCACCTGCTATTCACATCACATATTATCATCAATATTATTTTCACACAATACAGTGTCATTAGCATCCACAATGAAAGGTCTTTCAGAAGCCAGACTCAATTAGTACAATAGACAATAGAATGCAATCACAGAAAGCCCCCTCACTAGAGCCAGGGAGTTGGAGGGAATTTAACATCAATTAACATCTTTCAATTAACCTGTTGAGTTCCGAATGAACAACTTCTAATATTTCAAGATATCCTGCAATACACAAATTATCATCACTGTCTCATCTCATATAATTCATGATATCATTTCTCAGTCATCCTATGCCTCTATCGGACATAGGATGACCCTAGACCCAAGAGTCATTGGTTAAGCTGGCACAGGAGTACCCAGCATCCTTCAAACGTTCAACGGGCCATACCGTTACAGGCAACATGCAGGAAATATCACAAAATGCACAGCTGAGGCCTAGCTGTGAAAACTTTAGGTCTAGAATGGGCCAGAAGAGGTGACAGAAGTTGGTAATGATGGAAGATTTTTTTGACTGTATAATACCAAAAAATTTAGTCTGTAGAATAAGTTGTAGGGGTTTTGCAAACATTGATGATCCAGGCCTGGTTAATTTTTGATGCAAATGAGCCAGTCCATAGTGTCAGTGGACAAGTGGATTTGGTACTCTGTGCAATGAAGACCCTCTTACAGCAGACAGCAGGGCAAAACCAGAAGCTCCAGCACATACTGTGCAAGTTTTCACCAGTGGTTCAACATGGCACTTAAGTAGGGCTGTTACTGATCAAAATTTTTGTGTTCGATTAATTGTTTTTTATTTTAATCGATTAATCGACTAATTTCGATCAATTATAACGCACATACAGATCCAACAACTTTTAGCTGATCTCCTTGCAGGCTGATTCCCAGTGCAGCTGCCAACAGCAGGTTACAAAAAACACACAAAGGCAGCGCTCGATGGGAATAGCATTAAAACTTTTATAATCTTCAAGTAGGTAACAAAATAAACATTGCACTGGAGATAAAATCGATGTAGCTACATAAACTGTAAAAATGGTGCGAGTAATACCAAATGGTACCAAAAGCAGTCATAAAAATATGTAGCCAAGTATGATACTGGTATAAAAATGTGTACAACGATACCACTGCTGAATCCAGATGAGGAGAGGTTACCATCAGTCCGTCGGCATGTAGATGTCCCATGAAGGGAACTATCACAACTCCCAGTGGATGGTTGTAAAATCCCAGGTTAATAAAAGGAAGTGATAGAGGGAAGTGTAACAGCTACTATGTGGCAGATAGTAAGGTCCCGCCGTCATGCAGATATGAAGGCACAGCAAAGGAGCCCTTCAGATGGACACGGCAAGCCCTGCCGGTGTCTGTGACGTTACTGGATCTCCGACGGAACTCCCTGAAGGCCCAGAAGCCGGCGGAGAGGCGAGTACCAATCAGAATAATTTTAATCGATCAAAAATATTTTGATCGATCAACAAAATTAAAGATTAATTGATTAATTAAAAGTTAATTTGCACAGCCCTAGTTTAAAGGGTCCTCACTTCAGAGTGTCCACATCAGCCCTGGACTCCAAGTAGGCACCACCACTGCACCTTCTCCTTTTGGTACTATGAGGATCAAATGCACATTCAGCATGGGAGGAATCTTGACTCTCTCTGGAAATGTGGCCAAGATGTTTCTCTGCAGCACCTCTTTTAAGTGGAACTTCTTAGCTCCATCTGTAAAGGTAGCATATCTTCCATTTTCTCCTTGTATTGGGGACTGAAAAGGATGTCCTCCAGTAATAAACTACCTCTTTCAAGGTCCAAATCCTGCCTTAGCAGGTATTTCAGTATTTCAGAATAAAATAGCTCATTGGCCATACGTTTCCTGCAGCAGAGGAACTAAAGTTATTGATGTTACTGTGAACATATCCTCAAGGATATCACCTCACCTATTACGTATTACTTGGGAGGGGTGAAATGTCCCTATGGAAGCCTGTCCCATTTATTCACCTCACTGCTAGGACCCACCTTCTTATTCTCATACTTCTCCTGCAGCTTTTGCCTCCTGTCCTGCTTACCCTCTTGCTGTCTCTCCGGTGCTCTGTCCTTCACACCACATAGTTTGTAGTCCAGCAAGAACACAAAAGAGATTGTGTTGCTAATCTGTCAGAGCTGTAAGGATAAGTACTCACCGAGGCCGAGATGTCGAGGGCGGCTACCTTTGCGACTCTGTGCACTTCACCCCCTGGAGGTGGAGACAGCGTGGCAGGTATGGATAGTGATCCAGGTGCAAACAAAGTTCAGGAAACTGAAAATCAGTTCAGGTCAGGACTATAAGCAGATCCGGGATGCAAGCCAATGGTCAGGGATTGGAGGAAGGTAGGAAGTCCAAGATACAAGCCAGAGGTCAAAGGGGTAAAGACAGCAGCAGATCCGATGAAACAAGCTGAGGGTCAAGTGCAGGAGAAGGCATAGAGAAGTCAGGTCCGATCCGGGTCAAATAGGTCAAGGTTTTCAGGTTTTCAAGAATACTGCAACAAGATAAGCTGACAACAAACCAGCAACCCGCCATAGGCTTGGGGCTGGTTTAAATAGGCCGGGCTGAGTCTTGATTGGTGGACGCGCGCAGGCGCGCACTCGCGCACGCGCCGTGAAACAGAACCACGCTGGAACGCAGAGGCAAGCATGCGTGCACCACGCACAGGCATGTGCCGTAGCGCAAATCAGCTGCTGGAGCTACTGGTTCCCTGACATAATCCCTGCCTTGTCCCAGCTCACAACTCGTTTTTAAAGGGTGAAAAGATGTATGCATCCTGAACCAGAAGCCTCTGAAGAAAATCCAGCTTCCCAAAGACTTTCCTAATCCCATACTTGATGATCTGTTGCTGCTTGGTGTATCACATGTCAGGCTGTAAGCAGGAAACTTATCTTAGCGCTGCATTTTGACCAGGTGAACACTTGCACAGACATTAATGGCTGTGTGTTGAGGGGACAGCAAATTTACACTGTTATACAAGCTGTACACTCACTACTTTACATTGTAGCAAAGTGTAATTTCTTCAGTGTTATCACATGAAAAGATATAATAAAATATTCACACACATGTGAGGGGTGTACTTTTGTGAGATACTGTATATCTATATATATATATATATATATATCTTTATATAGATATATATCTATTTTCTAGCTGCAAAAGCTGCTCTATTGCTCGTAAATGCAGAGTAGGGCTAGCAGCAGTAGGGAGGGCAGTGTGTGTATAGTTGTTTTGGGTGTGTATAGCACATAGTGAGCACACTCTCAGCTCAGAACCTCAGAGCCACCCACCTTGCTATCAAACTTGGCTTTTTGTATATCAGGGGGCACCTGTTGCAAAGATGCTAAGAACTTTTTTGGAACGAACATTCATTTTAAGCATTGGGTCACTACTTTCAGGAAACATGCCCCTTGAGGGGAAAGTTTACATGATGTGGATGCAAACAGGCTGCAGGAGATCAGCATCAAGATGTAACAAAGAATGAAAAACAAGCATTATATTTAAAACAAAGTCAATTGTACTCAGTTCTCTGTACTCAGGGTTTGCTTGCAAAGGGTAAACAAGGAGTTGGAAGACACTGGGGTCTGATCTTCTACTGACTGTATTTCTTGTAATATGTAATATAGATGCATGAACTGGACTGTTCCCAATACCTTTTTGTGCAGAAGGGTGTAGTACTGTAATGGTATCAGATGTACCGATAAAATCTATTTGATTACCAATTTGATCATCATGTTTTTTCATTTATACCAAAATAAATAAAAAATGATGAGAAGGCTTCCATTGTGAATATACATATATTCTATAATGGTTCTAGAGGAATAATGCAACATCACATACAATTGACTGGCTGACACAATTTAAATTATATTACTTTATAGAAATCTCTAAAATGTGAATTGCATACTTTTATATTCACTGACCCCAAACAAGCATGCTGAAGGCCGAATTCCTGATTGGTCTATTTTTTCTAGGTCAGTGACTTGAAGCCACTGGATCAGCATGGAAATCAGTAAACTATCGATTTCAAAAGGAAAGGTCAGTCATGACAACCTACACATTTCTCTAGGAACAGTTCTTCTTTGTAAAATGCAATCTGTACATTTCCATGGATTTCCTTACTTCATGCTAGACTTTCCCTGTGCTATGTTTTTACTTATATAATATTCCTTCTTTTAAAAATATTTGCCTTCAAGGAAAGGTAAAAGTTAAAACGCATTAACATTTTGTGAATATAGCAGTTAAATTAGCTGTTCTACACTTGGCGATTAGTTAAGTTGTTGTAGTAAGCTTCATATTTAGCAAATTTAAGTGTACTTTGTCTGTGAGTATTACAGCATTGTAAATTTTGATCAAAATAAATGTGTATTATCTCTTCCAGATTATGTTATTCATGATGTTTCCTCAAGAGAGGAAAAGAAACGTGCAAACAGCTGGTGTTTGTCATTTTAGACTAATGATGTTGAAGACCTGAAAACGTTCATGTGCCATTAATGCAAAGAGATCTCATGTACAAAATTCATTGTGCTTGAATTTTCTCTCCTCAATGTCAGGGGCTTATTCCAGAAAGAACTGATGCTTCTTAAACAGGTAAAACCAATTTTTCCTAAGTGGACATAAAGGCAAGTATTTGCATAACGTGTGATAAATCAGAGTATAACAATTTAAATCTTTTTTTTTTTATGATGGATACAGTCATTAAAACCTAAAGAAATTAGCATTTCTCCAAAGAATCTGATGCAGTTGGTCAGACTGGTGCT
The DNA here is from genome assembly GCA_029574335.1 of Rana kukunoris. Taxonomy (NCBI): domain Eukaryota; kingdom Metazoa; phylum Chordata; class Amphibia; order Anura; family Ranidae; genus Rana; species Rana kukunoris. The sequence goes on from CM056051.1 coordinate 207,541,591, forward strand.
AAAGTATGTTTTAACTGGATATGTACAGTATATTCTGTATAACCTGTGAGATCAAGAATGACAAGGGGCATCACAGAGTTTTGAAAGCCAATGGTTTAATTAACCATACGTGTATCAGATGTAGAATTTTGTCAATTCCTACATCCTAATCTATTCCATTCTACATTATCACATTACAATGTCCATAAATTTGGTTTTCAGATATATTTCACTAGGAAGTCTAGTCAGCGGCATTGCCATCTACAGCAACTAATGGTTGCTATTAACCTTCTTTGCTGATTGTCTAAGACATACACTAGAGATGTCCTTGTCATGTGTAACGTGTAATCCTACTATTAAACTCCAGTTTTAGGAAGATATAAATCCATAAATTTTTACATGCAAATAATCTAATTTAATGGTGCAAGGAGCAGGAATATAGGGCCAGATCCACAAAGCACTTTAGCCGGCGTTTCACGAGATGCGCGGCGTAAGTCTAAATATGCGCCTGCGTATCTATGCGCCGTATCCCCAAAACGATATACGCCTGAAATCCAGAATTTTTCGACCAACGTAATTTGGATAGACCGGCGCATCATGCGCACAAAAATGCGCTAGACACACCATTGATTTGCTATGCAAATATGCAAATGAGGGAGATACGGCGATCCACAAAAGTAAGTTTGTGCGGTGCAGGCTACGCGCTGTGCGCATCAGATGCACGTCCGGTCTAAAGTTAGTCCTTATAAAAGCAGATTTAAATTTGGACAATCTGTCTACATGTCAGCTAAAGCAACACCGTTAGGGACGAGCTGAGCAGCCACACTTGCAGGGCAACAATCTGTATGCCAACATGCCAGGGGCATCCTTGCTCATAGCTATACTACTGACTTTAGATGAGCGCAGAAGGAGGAGGGCACGGAGGAGGGCACAGAGGAGGGCACGGGAGAGGATATACCACACATGCATAGCCATCTTTGGCATGAGTGATTCTGAGGTGTATCGCATCTTCAGATTCACCCCTCATGCCATCATGTAATTAACCACAATCCTGCAGGAGGACATCACCAGCCCAACACAACGCTCACATGGGTAAATATATATTTTAGATACATTTTTTCTGTTTAGTATATTTTTTATATTAGTTAATATAATAAATATTTTTTTTTATATCTAATATATATTTAATATTTAAAATATTATTATAATGATATTATTTATTATTATTACATACATTTTATATATATATATATATATATATATATATATATATATATATATATATATATATATATATATATATATATATATATATATATATACATAGGGGCAGATTCACAGAGAAATGGATTATCGTAGCGTATCAGAAATACACTACGCCGCCGTTTTTTACCTTGCTCTACGTGGAATTCAGGTAGATTTTCTACGGTAAACGACGGCGGCGTAGTGTATTTCTCCCGTCGCAATCCATCTGCGCGAGTAGGGGGCGTGAAACATTTAAATTAGGCGCGTTCCCGCGGCGATCGATCTGCGCATGCTCCGTTCGCAAATTTCCCGCCGTGCATTGCGCGAAATCACGTTGTGACGTCATTCGTTGTTTATGTAGCGTACTTTACGGGCGATCCACGTCCCGACGAGTTACGTAAACAAAAAAAAATTGTAAATAAATTCGAAGCGGGAACGACGGCCATACTTAACATGGGCTACGTAAAGTTAGAGCAGCAAAAAGCTGCTCTAACATTACGTATAAAAAAATAGACGAAAACGATTGCGACGCCCGCTCGTATGTTCGTGAATCCCCGTAAAAACACATTTGCATATCCCGACGCATCAAAACGACGCGAACTCCTCCCAGCGGCCGCAAATAGATGGCAGCGTAGATCCGAAGGCTTACGAAGACGTAAGCCTCTCGGACCGAAGCCCGAAGCCGGCGTATCATGGTTTGAGGATTCAAACTAGTGATACGCCGCGCGAAATTTGAAATTACTCCTGTCTAACCCCAGTTAGACAGGCGTAATTGTTTTGTGAATCTGCCCCATAGTAGTTCAACTTCCAGTTCCTCTCTGACATCTCTCAAAAACACACAATCCAAAAAAACACAATGACACAACACAAACCTACAAACAGCAACAGACAACGGAAAAAAAGCCCCTTTCTTCAGGGAGGAAAACAAATGGTTGTACTTTTGCAATGGAAGGGCGTATGTCTGGGCCTATTTATGCCCTGGGCGTAGCTCACTAAGTATGCCGGGCCTAGTTCTTATCTCACTGATTACACCAGGCCGAGTTGTGAGCATGCGCAGAGAGGTGCTGACCATAGTCTGCGTCATGCGCGAATGCGCAATCTGGCCGGCCCTTCATTTGCATGGGGTCACGGCTCATTTCAATGGAACATGCCCACGTCCTCCCCAATTTGAATTACACCGCCTTACGCCTCGGAATTTACGTTGCGCCAGTGCAAATTTGTGCGCAAATACTACGAGGATATGGTACTTGCGCCTCTACATTGAGCCGGTCTAACGTAAAGGAGATGCGCTACGCCAGTCTATACATGCGCCAATGTACGTGGATCTGGCCCATAGTTCAAACACTTGCCTTATACTTTAAACAGTAAGAAAAAAAATATAGTTGTAATTTACAAGCAACATTTCTTGGCATGATGTTTTGAAATACAGTATATGGCACATGAGAGCATACCAGGTGCCGTCGGATGCCATGTTAAGTATGGCGTCGGTTCAGCGTCGGCTTTTTCCGTCGCTTACGTCGTTTTACTAACTCGTTCGCGTAGTGACGATCACGTCGTTTTGACGTCGGTTTCAACGGCGCTTTCCGACGTGAGCTGGAGCATGCGCACTGGGCTTTCTCCCCGGCCGGCGCATGCGCAGTTCGTCGACGCAGGGGCCGCTTCATTTAAATAGAAGCCGCCCCCTTTGAATTACGCGGGCTTACGCTGGGCCATTTTCGCTACGCCAACGCAAACTACAGAGCAAATGCTTAGAGAACACGGCACTTGCTCTAGTACGATGCGGCGGCGTAGTGTAAATGGCTTACGCTATGCGGCCGGATTTCTTAGAGAATCTGGCCCAATGTCTCTAAATAGAGCAGCAGAAAGTCTCATTTTAACATCTATTCAAAAATATTTATTATTTATTTATTTTTATTTTTTCATAAAGCCTTTCTCACATTACTTCTTTCATTTACTGTTATACATGGAATTAAATTCAGATTTAGTAATGTATGTTATATAATTTGTCATGAAAATATGATGTGGCATTATTTTATCACCGATTATTATACAACATAATAAGGGTAATAATTAGTAAAAAAAAATAATAGAAATCAATACAGTGTCATCTTTACTTAGACTTCATTTACATGACAATCAAAATGTTGCCATCTGCTTTTCAAAGAGACGACAACATATCATGTGTTTTGTAAGCATTTACATAACATTCAGGGGAGGGCTGGGAGCTTTTGGCCATGGTGGCATCATAACTGACCAACGCACATGCACTGATCAGCCATAACTTTATGACTACCCATCTGGCATCAAGTAATCAATAGCAAATCCTTTCATTTCTGTAAGTTACGAGATGGAGCCTCCATGGATCAGACTTGTTCTTCCACAGAGGCTCGATTGTATCGAGATCTGGAGAATTTGGAGGACAAGCCAACACTTTGAACTCATTGTTGTGTTCCACAAAACATTATTTTATTCAATGCATTTTTATTGAAGTATGCATGGGTATTATTACATAACAAAATAATGGAAGTTAAAAAGCAATTCAGAATAAAGGACAACATTAACTGTTGCCAACAATGCTCTTAGGCGGCGTACACACGACCAAGCTTCTCAGCAGAATCCAGCAAGAAGCTCGCTGGCAGACATATTTTTTGCCGAGGTTCTTGGTCGTGTGTACACTTCCGACGAGCGTCCCGCACGCTCTCTTTTTCCTCGTTGTTCAATGATGACTTTGGCTCGACAAGCTTTTCCGACCGCTCATCAGGAACCTCGTTGGGCGGAACGATGGGTTTAGCCCGATCGGGAACCTCGTCGGGCGGAACGATGGGTTTAGCCCGACGAGGTTCTCGTACATGTGTACGCGGCCTTACACTTCAATAATACATTCGAGCAGCAGAACCAGAAATAATTTCAATAGGAGAACAAATCAACGGTATACCTAGTCCAAAAAGGTATTATATTCTCTTATACATGACTTATTTATTTTTAGGGGTGTAGACTTCAGTAGACCAAGAGGACTACTCTTCCTGGGCTGCATGTTGGTGGCCTTTGCTTGAAGAAAACATGCATTTGTAAATACTATGCGACTGAGTGAGGGCTGCTTCTTCATAGTAGGAAGGACAGGAATTAGAGAGACAATTATGGGGGATGACCAGTCTAGTAGATAACATTATTATTATATATTATACAGGATTTATAAGGCACAGTTTGCACAGTGCTTTACAACATGAAGGCAGGCAGTAATATATAACAGTATATTGATAACTATACATCTGAATAGGAGGGGGAGTTAGTCGATACCCAAGTTTAATTGGCTACAGAACTAGTTGGCTACTTCTGGCGAGGGGTTGATTTGAATGTGGGGGACTTTTTGGATTAGTTGAAAGTTGTCAGATCAATAACCAGATAGTATGTTGAAGGACTAGAATATATGTAGGAAAGTGCCATGGAATCTGCACCCTCAGCAAAGAGAATATAGAGAGGAATCTTTCATGTGTAGTATGTGGGGTGTTCTGTACCAGCGGTATGTGATTTTGTAAGACAGTTCCCAGAGGTTAGTGTATTTAGAGGCCTTAAATGGGGCATTTAGTATGGCTAACCACTGTGCTTCTGTGAAAGAGGTTCCAAGTTTTCGTTCCCATTTAATCTGGGAGTGAGATTTTGTGAAAGTTAGTTTGACTTGAAGGCAGGCTCGGATTTACTCCCTTTGCAGCCCCAAGGCCGGGTTCTTCAATGCCGCCCCCCCACACACACACACCATTACATAGGGGGCTTCTGAGCTCCCCCCATGTGATAGAAATGAGGATACATAAATGGCTCAGTCAGCTGAACATGCTGGGTGGTATTAGCAAAATACGTCTTAGCGGGGCATGTTTAAACAAATGAAAGGCGGCTTTTGCAATGTTGTTGGGCAGCTTTGCATGAGTATATTGCTAATACCACCCCCAAGTTATCAGCTCTGCTCATCAATTAAAAACTCGGCCTCTTCAGTAGCTATCTGCCCCTTATACGATATAACAGTAATGCACCTCACACTTGCAGGGTAGAACGAGCATTGAGAGCATGCGGCAGCATCTATCACAAGATAGTCATCATTGCGCATGCGCTGTGTTTAGCTGACTCTGAGCTATTTTTGTCGGCCCCGTTGTGGTTCGTGCTGCACTTGCTGAAAAAGATCCCCCAGCGGAATTTGACCCCCCTGTACTGCGCTGGCGCAGCGCTTACACAGTACGAACCACAACAGAGCCTCTGAAAATAACCGAAGATGAATAACTGAGTCAGCTGTTACAGGGCGCCTAAGCAATGACCACGATGCAGCAGCACACTCCCGATGCTCATGCAGAGCAAGGGGCGGGTGTATTAATGTTGTCTTGTGCAAGGGGCTGGTTTATTACTTTTAAATCGTGCACGGGGCGGATGGCTACAGAAGAGGGCAAATTTTTAAATGATGAAATGTTGATGGGCATTTTCAATACTTATACATAATATTGTTATTATGCTTATAGAATGGCTACAGGGGATGCCTCTGACCATCAATTTAAAATGTGCCCTCTTCTGTAGCCCCCTACATGATATGCAGAGTGCATGGTGAATGGAGGAGTGTCAGATCTCCCAATACTCAGCACCCACCTGCGAGCCTATGGCGGTCGGTGGGGTCCCGAATGTCAGGCTCTCCCCTCTGTATTGGTCGAATGGTCCGGTCCGGATCTCAGGCTAAGTCCTCTGTATGGATCGGATCAGTGGGTCAGGTCCCAGCTCTCCCCTCTCTATGGATAGGATGGTCCGGTCCGGATCTCGGGGTCTCCCCTTTCAATGACTCGGATGGTTGGGTCTGGCTCTCCCCTGTCTCTATGGGTCAGACGGATCTCTCGCAGCAGCACCTGACCTCCTCCACCGCATTTACAATAGAAAACGTTTTAAAACTTGCGACCCCGCTCACTACTATTGGTCCCCTCTGCTGGCCAGTGAGAGGGGACATTGCCATGCGTTGTCATGGAGATCTGGTGGCAGAGGATACAGTGGGTGGGGCAAGGATGCACTGTGTTGATACTGGAGCAGACTGGGTGTGTAGTAGGTGGGGGTGGCTCCTAATGAGTGTGGGCGGAATCTGTGCCAGTAGTAATAGTAAATGCAGTGTCCCCTGGTCCGGCTTCCAGACAAGGCCACCGAGGCCAGGATTTTTTTTTCACTCCCCTGTTGCCACAGCGCCGCCCCTGCACCCCTGTCGCCCTGAGGCCTGGCCTCAGTGGCCTTGTCTGGAATCCGCCCCTGCTTGTAGGAGTTGCTAAAAGAAGGGCATGCCTTTAATATGAAATTTCTCCTTTGACCAGAACTTCCATGCCATCTTGGAGATGTGGAATATGTTAGGGGAATGTATGAGGCAATAGGTGATTCAAATGTTTTGGGTTCTCTACCAGGATTTGGTAAATTAATTAATAAAGGTTTTAACATATCATCTGGGAAAGAGGAAGAGATTGCTGCAGCATTGAACAGTGAAGCAAGAGGATTAACTAGACTGGGTGTGAATAATTTATAATATTCAGCAACAAAACCATCAAATCCTTGTGCTTTGTTTTTGGGGAGAGATTTGATAGCTTTATCTCTTGGCTTGTGAATGGGGAGTTTGGAGTCTCCAGATGCAAATTAGTCAGAGTATTTAAATAGATTGGAAAAAATGGTAGAGGAAGAGGGTCGCTTAGTATTTTACTTGCTGAGAGAGCACACAAGGATGATACAATGCCCAGCTGGATCCAGAATTCTGTGGTGCAATTGGAAGGGGAGAGTCAGTACACCCTTTTTTTGGAGATAGTAATGGTTGTAAAAAATGTGTGGGAACTAGCTGTGGGAACATAAGGGTGGAGAGGAGGCTTTGCATCTCCAGCACACAAAGAACTTTGCATTGGGTCCAAATAGCTAGCTTCCAAAGGGAGGACCACTTTACCAGGTGATTAAGGCTATTAACATTTATGGTGATGAATTTAATAGCCATATTCAGTTGTAGGATATCATTGCAGATATAGCTATAGAGATAACTGATAGAGGCATGGTGTGGGTCTCAGCTGGGGCGATTAGTCTGCTTCTAAGATATCCGAGAGAACAGAGATGAGTATGGCACACACCCCCTCTCCACATAGGCAGAGACTCTCAGAGGTGTTTTGTAACTGGTCCAGCTCCCTGCTAATCTATTTTAGCAACCTCTCCGACAGAAATGTCAGGCTGCTTTTTTTTGATGAAAAAAAGTGAATTCCGCGCCAACAAATTTAAGTGTGAAGCTCCCTAGCTGTAAATAAAATTTCTCTGTGAGAGAAAAGAGCAAAATTAAGCTGCTCCTCAGTGGTGCAGTGAGATACTGCAAATGGTGAAAAAAAGAGGAATAGAGGGCGCTAGTGAATAGACTCAGTATAACACCTGTCTATGAGAAAATTAGGTGGGTGTACTTCATGTGCACCATAAACTTGATAGGTGAGTGAATATATGCAACAAAAATAAATGACATATAAATTCAGTAATTGAATAACAAGTGATAAACCTAAACTAATCACCTGCCTAAGGTAAACAATTAAAACAAAATGACATAGAATGGTCACCAGTGAAGATAATTGATCACTTGTGGTGAGAATATAGTGCAATGAGATAACACAGTGCAATGATAGTCTCTATTTGTGCAAAGTCCCATATAAGCCACAGATGTGTCAGTGACTGATTGTTGGAAGTTGACTCATAGATGTGTCTGGTTCCTCCACCACTGAAATATGAACTCCACCCAAGGTGCTAAGAAGATGCTATGCTCTTACCACAAGGCGAGACCTCTTAATTAAAAGTAGGTCAGGAAAGCAGGACAGGATGAGTGCCAGTTACACTAGGGGCGTAGCTGGATCACGATGGGACCATGTGTATGACCGTGGTGCTCACAGAATGATGGAGACAGATAAGGAAAAAATCATAGTGCATTACCTTTATTAAAACTATAAAAAATCGCATAAACAGCCAAATGGCCTCTTACTATGGCAGGTGCCTGCCTGGCACTGGGACTGTAGCGTAGCAGATACTCTCCAAATTGAGGATCTCACCAGGTCACTGTATGCGGCTGGATGCCAAAGTTGTGAAGGCACTAGATGGTCTGATGCAAGGAAGAGAGCCAGATGTCGCCGCCGACATATGTTTCGTTCATTGGTACGTCAACAGGGGGGCGTGTCTGGCCGCTGGGGATTGTGGTATTTGTAGGCTGAAACGGGCACAGCCAATTGTGTGTCTGCAGGACGGAGCGTGCTGACGTTAGCAGTCCCAGAGCCACACAGCTGCACGTACATACTGCCGGCCAGCCTACTTTAAACTTTAAAATAATAAAAGCATTTGGCAAACATAGGATTCAATAGCATAATGCTACTAGCAATACCTGTTACTTTACCGTTAATAGCAAGATTATTTGTATGCATTATAGATACAAATGATAAAAACGCATAATACATGGTACCAAGCGCTACATTGTTAATATTATGGCTCTCAATTCAAAATGATACATAGATAAAAATTAATATTAGGTATATTGCTTATATTTGGCTCTGGGACTGCTAACGTCAGCACGCTCCGTCCCGCAGACACACAATTGGCTGTGCCCGTTTCAGCCTACAAATACCACAATCCCCAGCGGCCAGACACGCCCCCCTGATGACGTACCAATGTACGAAACATATGTCGGCGGCAACATCTGTCTGACATCCAGCCGCATACAGTGACCTGGCTACGCTACAGTCCCAGTGCCAGGCAGGCACCTGCCATAGTAAGAGGCCATTTGTCCGTTTATGCGATTTTTTTATAGTTTTAATAAAGGTAATGCACTATGATTTTTTCCTTATCTGTCTCCATCATTCTGTGAGCACCATGGTCATACACATGGTCCCATCGTGATCCAGCTACGCCCCTAGTGTAACAGGCACTCATCCTGTCCTGCTTTCCTGACCTACTTTTAATTAAGAGGTCTCGCCTTGTGGTAAGAGCATAGCATCTTCTTAGCACCTTGGGTGGAGTTCATATTTCAGTGGTGGAGGAACCAGACACATCTATGAGTCAACTTCCAGCAATCAGTCACTGACACATTTGTGGCTCATATGGGACTTTGCACAAATAGAGACTATCATTGCACTGTGTTACATCATTGCACTATATTCTCACCACGAGTGATCAATTATCTTCACTGATGACCATTCTATGTAATTTTGTTTTAATTGTTTACCTGAGGCAGGTGATTAGTTTAGGTTTATCACTTGTTATTCAATTACTGAATTTATATGTCATTTATTTTTGTTGCACTCACCTATCAAGTTTATGGTGCACATGAAGTACACCCACCTAATTTTCTCATAGACAGGTGTTATACTGAGTCTATTCACTAGCACCCTCTATTTCTCTCTTTTTTTCTGCTTTTATTTGATGTTTTAAAGAATTTGTCAGGGGTTATCAGGCTGATAACAGAGGAACGGTTCAGGAGAGAGCTACGGGACTTAGCTCTTTAAATAAACATAACAAAATACGGCAGATATATGTACCCAGATCAAATTTCATGATTTGGAGTTAAATCCACTTTAACCGGGAAATGTTTAGGCTCAGAAATCATATGTGCCCTGCCAATCATAAATCCTAGGCAGACTGTAAAAGGCTGTGCAATTTAAACATCCGAGTAAAATACATTGACTCTGCTTGTGTGACGGACATAGGAATCCCACATATCGTATTATAATTCTGTGAAATCTACCCTCCAAATCTCCAAGCTTATTTTTTTATTCCATTTTAAATAATAATGTTGTTCTTTAGGGGACACAACTAGTTTGTTATTGACTGTTGCAAATTCTCCTATTTCCCTCTCTACATGATAGGTGCATTCCCCTAGCTGATAAATTTGCACTTGGACATATCTTGCTGTAGTGAGCATTTTAGAGTTGAAAATATATTTATTGGTATTTAGATAATACAATACAAAACATAAAAAAAAAAGACGGTTAACAAGAGGCGTTACAGTCTACACCAGGGATCCTCAAACTACGGCCCTCCAGCTGTTGCGGAACTACAAGTCCCATGAGGCATTGTAAATCTCTGACATTCACAGACATGACTAGGGCATGATGGGAATTGTAGTTCCTGAAAACAGGGAGATGAGAAGAGGGGGAAGGATGGAGGGGAGAGAAGAGGAGACAGGTCAGGGTGGAGGAGAGGGGGAATGTGGGAAAAGGGGGGGGGGCGTGGGCCACTGACAAGACAAGTGGGAAAAGGTAAAATAGAGTAGGCGTGGGGGGAGAGACCCAGGAGCACAAGTCTAACAGGTCGTAGAGCAGAAGGAAATGTGGTGGTGACGATCACGTCGAGGGGGACAACATGCTAATCAGGGTATCAGAGGAAGAGAAATCGAGCCAGATGAGCCACAACTGTCTGTACTTATCATAGGTATCATTGTCAAGAGCCAGCATTTCCTCCATTCTCATAGTATCATTCATGATCGAAACCCAGTGAGATAGTGGGGGAGTAGAGGTCGACTTCCATTAGGAAGGTATAAGTTGCCTCGCTGAGGACATAAAGAAGCGGAGGAGACTCCGCTTCTGCGATGTTATCGAGCCAGGAAGTACAGAAAGGAGGGCAATCTTAGAGGAGGGGACCAGCGATTCACAATAAGTCTTATTATAACAATCAAATACCTGGGTCCAGAAGGGGCGGATCCTCTTACATTCCCACCAGACATGCATATAGGTCCCAGCAGCTGAAGAGCACCGCCAACAGGACGCTGGAGTGGACGGAAATATTTTGTGTAGTGTAGAGGGGACCCTGTACCATCTTGAGAGAATCTTGTAGTTTTTTTCTTGAGAGTAACAGGAAATTGTGGACTTATGAGTGAAATGGAATGAAGTCTGCCATTCACGATCTGTGACATCCTCACCCAAATCTGCCAACCACGCCCTGGTGTAAGAGGGTAGCTCGGTATGTGTGAGTGCCTGAAGGAGACTATATATGACTGACAAAAGGTGTCTAGGTGTCTCTGAGAGTGAACACAGCTGTTCAAATTCAGTGCAGGGGCGGTGTATCTGGGAGGAGGAGTGTAGGTGCCTAGTGAATGTAGAGAGGTGGATGGCAGTTAGCCAATCGTGTGATCCCGCCGGTATCACAGACGACCCCCGCTGCGGGTGTACAAAGGAGTGCGCCTGTGGCCACGCAGCCCGTTTGAAGGGACCTAAAGACTGGGCCCCGAGACCCTGGGGAAAGGAAGGATTATCAAACATAGAGGTCAATGGAGAAGGATCAGAGGACAGTAGGGAGCGCAACCCCCTGTTATACCAGATCCTGAGAGATGCCAGAGTTAGTGGGGAGGGAGGGGGCATGCGCATAAACTCTGACTTATATCCCCACAGCAGAGCTCTAAGGTCCACGTGTGCCAGGTCCTGCTCTATGGCAACAGAGGCCTTCAAAAATGGATGCGGGAACCACTCTAGGACTCTCGCCATATGGGTGGCCTTGTAATACAATTCAAAATCGGGGAGACCAACCCCACCTCGCAATTTAGGACGTGTGAGCAGGTTATATTTCACCCTGGACGGCCCTCGGCTCCACAAGAATCTAATGGCTAGGGAACGTAGGGAGACAAAAAAGGATTTGGGGACTATAATGGGGATTGTTTGAAGAAGGTATAGAAGCTTGGGGAGGGTGTCCATTTTCAGGGTGTTGATCCGTCCGAACCACGGTAGAGAAGACCCTCCCCATTCCTCCAAATCCTTCCGGAGGCGGGAGAGTAACGGAACATAATTGAGGGAAAAAAGGTTGGCGAGATTGGATGGAATGGTGACCCCAAGATATGAAATCCCTCGTGCCTACCACTGGAAAGAAAAGTTGGCTTTAAGCATAGTCATAGTGGCAGGGAGGAGGGATACGTTGAGGGCCTCAGTCTTTGAAACGTTAAGTTTAAAGTTGCTGAACGAGCTAAAGCGACGGAATTCAACAAAAAGGGAAGGTAGGGAGAAGAAGGGGTCCTGAATATACACCAGGAGGTCGTCCGCGTAGAGAGATAGTTTGTGATGCGAGGAAGGCGTTTGGATCCCATGTATGGAAGAGTTTTGTCTGATGGCACAGGCCAGATGTTCTATGACAATAACAAATAGGAGGGGGGACAGGGGACAGCCCTGCCGAGTGCCGTTGGAGATGGCAAAGGAGTCCGAGGTGGAGCCATTGACCATTACCGAGGCCGAAGGATGAGAATAAAGAGACATCACTTTGGAGATGAAGGGCGCACCCAGTCCTAATTGTTCCAGCGAAAGCCGAAGAAATCTCCAGTTTACGCGATCAAACGCTTTTTCAGCATCAAAGGAAAGGAGGCAAGCCTTCAGACCCCTGCGTTGGATAAGGGAAATTAAGTGAATCGTCTTGGTGGTATTGTCCCTGGCTTCTCGGCCCGGGACAAAGCCCACTTGGTCGTTGTGTATCACACCAGGGAGTAGAGGGGACAGACGGTTATCCAGCACCTTAGCAAACAATTTTAGGTCGACATTGAGCAGGGAAATAGGCCGGTAGCTACTGCATTGAGAGGGGTCTTTGCCCGGCTTGTGTATAACGGAGATGTTGGCAGCCAACAGAGCCTTGGGTGGAGGGAGGGAATCATCCATGGCATTGAACGCCTTAGCCATCAGAGGTGCCAACAGGGAAGCAAATGTTTTGTAGAAGCGAGGGGTGTAGCCGTCTGGGCCGGGGGACTTGCCTACTTTCAAGCCCTTGATGGCGCTGAGAAACTCAAACGAGCTTAAGGGATTATCCAGTTCAGCCACATCAGAGGCGGAAATGGTAGGGAGAGCCGTCTCAACGATATAATCCCACATATCGCCACCAGGAGGTGCAGAGCGCTCGGTCGAGACGGTGGGCGTGAGATTATAGAGTCTAGAATAGTATTCCCGAAAGACGGATGAAATACCCGTCGTATTAAACGATTTGGTGTGATCAGGGCGGGAAATATAGGGAATGGTGCAACGTGGAGATCTAGGGTGTAGGACCCGTGCTAGCTGTTTACCGCATTTATTGGCCAATGAGTAGTGAAAATTGCGTGCCCTATCCCGAGCTATCAGCGAATGTGAGTCGAGAAGCTGGAGAAGGTCTCGGCGGGCATTCGAAAGTCGAACAAAGACCGAAGGGTCCAGATCTCGTTTATGCTGGGGTTCAAGCTCTGCTATAGTGGAAAGGAGACGGCGTATGTCACTCGATCGCATCTTTTTGAGACGAGAGCCATGTTTAATGAGAACCCCCCTAATGACACATTTCAGAGCCTCCCACTGAGTAGGAGGCGAGGTGGTATCAGATAGATGATCAGAGACAAAGTGTAGGATGGTGGTAGAGACATCTGCAACACACTCGGGGTCTCGCAACAAATTATCATTCAACCTCCAGTGTGAACCCCTCCAAGATGTTGGGGGACATGCAAGGGTCAAGTAGACGGGTGCGTGGTCGGACCAAAGTAGCTTACCCATGGAAGCCTGAGTGGGAGTATCTAACAAAGATTGAGAGATTAGAAAGTGGTCTAGCCTGCTATATGAGTTATGTGCCGCTGAGTAGTGGCTATAGTCCCTTTCCGTGGGATGCTGGACACGCCAAACATCCACCAGAAGGGAGGAATGAAGGAGAGTTTTGATGCGCGTCAGTGTAGAGTGCGGTATGGAGGACTTACCCGAGGACGTGTCGGCAGACGGGGACATGACAATATTAAGATCTCCACCAATGATGTAGCAGGGTCCCCCGAAGGAAGACAGTCTGGTGAGAACCGATGAGAGGAACCGAGCCTGACCTGTATTAGGTACATAAATGTTGGCCACTGTAAAGAAAAAATTGTTAAATTTCAGCTTGAGAAAAATGAAGCGACCATTAACATCAATAAGGGTGTCTAGAATCTCCGGAGTAAAAGACTTATGAAACGCTACGGATACTCCCTTCGATTTGGCCCTGGGATTGGTACTGTGGAACCACCTCGTGTAATGCTTATTACGCAGGGTTGGGACAGAATTAGACCGAAAGTGGGTTTCCTGCAAGAGTAAGATATTAGAACGTGTTTTGTGGAAATGGTAAAGGATCTGGCTCCGTTTCTCTGGCGTGTTGAACCCCCTACAGTTAAAGGATGCCAAGGTTAAAGGGCAAACAGAAGCCATGACGGAAGTAGGGGAGGGATGAAGGGAAGGAGAGAAGGGGTACAGGAGATAGGATCATGTCTTGTCAGCAACCCACACAGAAAGAGGAACAGCCAGAACAAAGTCAGAGAGGGGGGAAAGGGAGGAGGGGGGGGAGGGGGAGGAAAAAGGGGGGTATAGACAAAGACAGAAAATGTAAGAAGAAACACAGCTCAAAGGGGTCCAGAGAATAAGTAGGGGTAAAATCTGAGCATGGCCACCATCCCTAACACCCTTATCACAGGATAGATAGAGTAAAAAAATACACAAAAATAGAGGGTGGGGAGGGCAGCCAGTGCAACCGATCAACGGAGGAGGGAGAAAAAAGTAAAAAATAGAAGAAAAGAAAAAAAAGAGCAATAACAAAAAAGGCCACTAGGTGGCTCCAAAAAGCTGCGAGGGTAGAGGAAAAAAACCTCACAGTAAGGCATATAGCCAAAAGTTGGGCAGTATCCATGGTGACACTGCAAAACAAACAAAAAAAATAAAAAAGGGCTAAAGGCTAAAACCCCGGGGGGGGGGGGGGCACAGAGGGGGTCCGCCAGGCAGGGCTGGTCCCCAGACCCCAGCTCCACGGAAAAAAAAAAAAAAAAAAACGACCTGAGACAAAACCTAAATATTACCTGTAGGACACTTCTAAAAAAAAAAAAAAAAAAAAAAACAATGACATGGGAACAGAGCATACAGGATCAAACATATGTAGGGTGAAACTGGGCAGACAGGTATAGTGTACAATCAAATGTAACTCTGGTACGAGACACAAAAAAGAGAGGAAAAAATAAAAGAGCAATGATGAAGCTACAAAAGAACAGGTGAGCTATCTGAGGTTACGTAAAAGACACTCCGGAACATTCTGCTGGCAACTCTTGAGCTGGAATACAGAGACTGAGCGACCTGAGGAAAAAGAACCGTATGGTTAATCAAAGCAAAAACAACATAGCAGGCCAGGGCCCATTGGAAGGGGAACCCAAAACATGAAAGATGGCAGTCTATTGGTTCCGGGAAAGGTAAAAACAACAGGAAAAAATATATAGTAACCCAGACAGCATGATGATCAGGGAAGCAATCCTGACACTGGGTATGAACAGGCCGCAAAGAGGCAATATATGAAAAAAAACAAAAAAAAACGGGAGAACAGAATTGGGATTGCGGCAGCAGTAACCCCGTGTCCCGCCAGGGGAGAGCCCCTGGGAAGGCAAGTTAAGTGTGGTGTGCGAGACAAATGAAACCAGTTCAATCCTCTGAGTCCCGGCGATGCTGAGATTTAGGAGTGCGTCGACGGCCTTGAGTTTGCCACGGGGAGGCGAAGGGCAAGCCAGGAGTAGATGGTGTGAACGGCCAGTCCGGGAGGGCCACCTGTGGAAGCTCTAACGTGCTGAGGAAGTTAGGCAGGTCTCCCAGGGTGCGAAAGATGGCGGTCTTGCCCGCGTGGTGCACTCGTAGGTGGAACGGGAATCTCCACTGATATTTCATCTGTTTGGATTGCAATAGCAGAGTGAGCGGTTTCAGGGCTTTCCTCATCGCCAAGGTCTGGCGGGATAGGTCGGGAAGGAGCATCACGGGGATGTCATTGAACATTATAGTGTCCTGTGAGCTAGCAGCCCTCATAATGGACTCTTTGACCTTGTAAAAGTGGACTCGGCATAGTGTGTCACGGACAAAGGAGGGGTCCTGGGTCCTGGGACCCGAGGTCCTGTGAACCCGGTCCAGTTCTATAGGGTCATCTTTAGGGCGTTGCAGCAGTTGGTTAAAGATGGCAGTCACAGCGGCAGACAGGGCCTTGGAGTCCACAGATTCTGGAATTCCGCGAATGCGTATGTTATTGCGACGATTACGGTTCTCGATGTTGTCTTGCTGATACGCCAACTGCTGCAACATGACAGTATGGGAGTTCAGGATTTTGTCATGTGTCTGCACTGCATGGCTGAGGCCATCAGTGGTGGCATCCAAGTCCTCAAAACGTGCACCCACATCCTTTTTAAGATCGGAAATCTCTTTCTTGTATGCTTTTTCGATCCTATTGACACAGTGCTCAAAATCAGCTTTGGTTGGCAGGGATCTGAGGTAACTGTGCAGGGAGCGGAATTGAGCTTCCATGTCCCAGCCTTCCCCTGAGCCCAGGGAGGCATTAGAGCGGCTCCTGGTGAGCACAAAATCGGATTCCCCAGGGAGCGAGAGGGGGCCATGTGTGCTCATCTGTGACTGTAGGGATGATTCAGATCGCGCTGGGGACGGAGGAGCCTGCGCCATCTTGGCTTCAGAACGGCGCTGTGATGCAGCTCGAGATCGGGCGAAAAAGTCCTCCAGATCGCCTCCTTTTCTATCCCCACCAGTACCTTTCTGTGTCCGGGACCTGTCTTTACCCATATGCTCAATCTGAAGCGGTCTTAAGTCGGATGGCGGCGGTGATTATGTCCGTGAAGCTGGGGGTTCCGGGAGCCAGGAGAGCACGCCCTAGGGTTCCATGCGCCGAGCCCCCCCGGGGGTAGAGCCCTCAAATGGCATCATCATCTCATAGCGTTACATGGAGAGCAATATTGAGACAGGATTAATGCATGCAAAGTAATTTTAGTAAAGGAAGCAGTTCAGTGTGGGAGAGGCGCATCAATAAAGATAAAAAGGATGACTGCAGGGTGATGGTATGCAATGCAGGCCTCCAGGCAGGGAAAAAAAAAAAAAAAGCAGAGAATTGGGTGCCTGGAGGGACAGTGCTGTGGATGGGAGACCCAAGATGGCCGCCGACCTCCGGGACTAGGCCAAAGCCGCGGTGTTTCCTATGCTGGAGACCCGTGGATGGGCGCGGCACTGACCGGGACCTTTTCTGATCTCCCCCGGGCCAGGGAACAGGCCTCTGCCGCTGTATAAGGCCACAATACGGCCGCCCGAGGAAGGAAGTGAGGAAGGGAGGCAGGGAAGGTGCCGTACCTGGAGCGGGAAGCCTCGTGGGCTTCAAGCCGGCGTCTGGATGAGGATGAAGAGCCGAGTGATAGGGGACCTCCCGCGGCCTCTCCCAAGTGACGAACCGCTCCGGCCGACACTCCACTACCCCCCTCTCAGGGGATGATCCCCCTTGCTGCTGACAATCGAGAGCCCGGGTATGGAGGATGTAGGGGATCTCGCAGGCCCAAGATGGCGGCGGGTCGCGGCTTTGCTGGGACAGCTATGGTCCTCGTGGAGACGTCCAAACTGTCGGATTTTGGTCCGAGTCAGCGCAGGAGATGCCCAGGTACGTCTAGGGCAGGTTTATGAAACTCCAGGGCCCCGTTCCAGTGAGGATGGCTGGGGATTGTAGCCAGAGGAGACGGAGCTCAGCAGAAACACATCCGTCTTACAGCACAGTCAGACACGCCCCCCTGTAGTGAGCATTTTAAAGAAAGAAAGCAACATGTCATTCAAACCAAACACTTGGTGGCTCAGTGGCTAGAATGTCAGAAGCAGGATAATTAGAAAAAAGAAAATAAAGGTCTGGTGTGACCCCACTGACACTTCCATCCCTTTTAGTACACAAAAATACAAAAGGAGGCAGCCCTGGGACTTTGAATGAGGTGAGAGAGGTTTAGCCAATGTTCACAACCAACAATGAGACAAAATCAATTTATTATTTTTAAAGTGTTATGTAACGAAGTGGCAACAACAATGATTGTGAGTTACCCAGCATAATAGCCAATGTACACAGCACAAGTGAAAGTAAATATATAAAGATTTATTACAATTGTTGAACATCAATGAGCAACAGTAAAACTTAAAAGTTGCAGGGCCAGTGGATGCACATATACAATAAACAAATACAATGTACATACATATAAACAGAAGTATGTAGACATAATACAAACATAAATAATATCCACCATGTACAGGCATAAAACATAAAAGCCCTACTAGTTTTGCGAGACCCTGCTCGCTTCTTCAGGGGCAGATGTATGAATGTTGTATCCATGGGCTGAAATGAATTGCCAAACGCTGGATATCAGGATAGCGGCTGTGTAGTGCATCCAGCTCGGGAGCTGAGGAGATGGAACAAACAAAAGCCACAACAGGGGAACATCCGGAGGATCAGCATGGTCTGGATGGAGGTATTTCTGACTGCAGTCTCCACTGAGCCTCTTGTGATCATGTCCATGGGCTGAAATAAATTGCCAAACACTGGATATCAGGATAGTGGCCGTGTAGTGCATCCAACTCGGGAGCTGAGGAGACGGAGCAAACAAAAGCCACAACCGGGGAACATCCGGAGGATCAGCATGGTCTGGATGGAGGTATTTCTGACTGCAGTCTCCACTTAGCCTCTTGTGATCATGTGATGAGTCAGTAAGACATCCACCGCCAAAGGGGGTGCACCTTTGGCAGTGGACGTCTTACTGACTCCTATGCATCACTGTCTGTACATGACGCATGGGGCGGAGCCTTCGGGCCCTTGTGGGTATATCTTGGACGTTCAGCACGGCTGGAACTTCGTTTCACAAACTTGATGGTTGGATAGAGCAGTCACATCTTTAAGAACAAACTGAGACATGATCACAAGAGGCTTAGTGGAGACTGCAGTCAGAAATACCTCCACCCAGACCATGCTGATCCTCCGGAGGTTTCCCTGTTGTGGCTTTTGTTTGCTCCGTCTCCTCAGCTCCCGAGCTGGATGCACTACACGGCCGCTATCCTGATATCCAGCGTTTGGCAATTCATTTCAGCCCATGGACATGATCAAAAGAGGCTTAGGGCCAGATTCACAAAAGAATTACGCCAGTGTATCTACAGATACACCGGCATAATTCGAATTTCCCGCCGACGTATCATTGTTTTCTATCCAGAAAACATGATACGCTGGATTTACGCTAATCTCCGACTGGCGTAACCCACCGTCGGATCTTAAATGTAATGTTACACCGGCCGCTAGGTGGCGTTTACGTCGATTTCTTATTTGTCTATGCAAATGAGCCTGATACGGCAATTCCCGAATGATTTTGCGCCGCCTCATCGTTGTTTACGTTGTTTCCGTGAGCGTAAACTTACCCCTGCTATATGAGGGGTAAGTTTACGTAGGTCCGTCGTATGCCATGTTAAGTATGGCGTCGGGACAGTGTCGTCTTTTTCCGTCATTTTACTAAGTCGTTCGCGAATAGGGCTTTACGTCAATGACGCTCACATCGGCTTCATTGACGTTTTCGGACGTGAGCTGGAGCATGCGCACTGGGCTATTTTTACTGCCGGCGCATGCGCAGTTCGATCGGCGCGGGGGCGTGCTTAATTTAAATACTAGCCGCCCCCTTTGAATTACGCGGCCTTACGCCGGGCCATTTACACAACGCCGCCGCAAATTACGGAGCAAGTGCTTTGAGAATACGGCACTTGCTCCAGCAAGTTGCGGTGGCATAGTGTAAATGGCATACGCTATGCTACCCCAGGATCTATGTGAATCTGGCCCTTAGTGGAGACTGCAGTCAGAAATACCTCCATCCAGACCATGCCGATCCTCCAAATGTTCCCCTGTTGTGGCTTGTGTTTGCTCCGTCTCCTCAGCTCCCGAGCTGGATGCACTACACGGCCGCTATCCTGATATCCAGCGTTTGGCAAATCATTTCAGCCCATGGATACAACATTCATGCATCCGCCCCTGAAGAAGCGAGCAGGGTCTCGCAAAACTAGTAGGTGCTTATCGATGCTTGTTTTATGCCTGTACATGTTGGATATTATTTATGTCTGTATTATGTCTACATACTTCTGTTTATATGTATGTACATTTTATTTGTTTATTGTATATGTGCATCCACTGGCCCTGCAACTTAAGTTTTACTGTTGCTCATTGATGTTCAACAATTGTAATAAATCTTTACATATTTACTTTCACTTGTGCTGTGTACATTGGCTATTATGCTGGGTAACTCACAATCATTGTTGTTGCCACTTAATTACATAACACTTTGAAAATAATAAATTGATTTTGTCTCATTGTTGGTTGTGAACATCGGCTAAACCTCTCTCACCTCATTCAAAGTCCCAGGGCTGCCTCCTTTTGCCTTTTTGAAGCAGGATAATTTAACAGATGTCAGATTGTGCAGTCTGCTGCAAGTTTGCCATTATTTTTATTTACAGGGCAATTAGAAGCTGGAGATGCCAAGGGGGATATTGACTCTGGTCTGGAACTGTCCTGGAAGTTTGATCAGTGGTTTGCTATGGAGCTGTTCCTTAGAGCAGGGAGGGACTGTTGGGGCTGCAGCTGCTAAATAGACAACTTCCATTTTGGGAATGCTGCCACTATGCTGCTACAAAGAAGTCAGTCAGCTTGTGGGGCTTCACTTTGTGGGATAATCTCCAGTACATCCTCTAGGCCCTGCAAGATAGAGAATGGCTTCAGAGTATAAAATGCTGCTGATGAAAGTCATCATGAGCCATTAGAAGTTTAGGAGAGCTGGAGGTAAAGGTTTAAGTGAACCCCTCTCAGAGCTTCCAAGCCACAATTCTTGAAATGCTATCTTTTATCAGATGCTTATAGTTTTACAATTATTCATTGTGTATATATGTAAAGAATGTTAAAAGAGGGGCCCCTAATTAATACAATTACTGCAGTATAAGCCTACTCAAAATGTATTTCACCTTCATTTGTTTGCGATTCAAAGCATTAAAACATTAGATATGAAAAAAAGGCTTACCATGTTCCATCCTGGATAGAGGTAGTCTGTTCCAACAAATTCAAAATAGTGAGCAAGCCCTTCCTTCAACCACACATCTTCCCACCATACCGGTGTTACCAGATCTCCAAACCACTGCAAAGAAAGAGCAATAAGTGAAATTAAAATGTTTGTAAACCTAAAAAAAAAATCCACTGCATCTTTAACCACTTGGTATCCTGACAATTATCAAAAGACGGCCACAAGGTGGCTCTCAATTGACAGGAGGACGTCTATAGACCTCCTCCGCTCCTCTGGCCACTGGGGGGCGCGCGAGCACCGACGGCGATGCGCGTGCCTGGCGGCCGTGATGTCCCCCAGATGCCCGCGATCGGAGGTTACACAGACAAGGATGTGGATCTGTGTGTGTAAACTGTTAGGGAGAGGAGACCGATGCTGTGTCCCTTGTACATAAGTCATTCCCCTTCCCCCACAGTTAGAAACACTATGCAGGGCACACATTTAACCCCTTCCACACCCCCTAGTGTTAATCCCTTCCCTGCCAGTCACATTTATACAGTAACTAGTGCATAGTTATAGCACTGATCGCTGTATAAATGTGAATGGTCCCAAACATGTGTCAAAACTGTCCGATGTGTCCGCCATAATGTCACAGTCCCAATAAAAATCACAGATCGCCGCCATTACTAGTAAAAAAATAAATGTAAAAAATCATAATTATGTCCCCTATTTTTTAGGCGCTATAACTTTTGCGCAAACCAGTCGCTCATTGCGATTTTTTTTTTACCAAAAATATGTAGAAGGATACGTATCGGCCTAAACTGAGAAAAAAAAAACATTTAAAAAAAATGGGATATTTATTATAGCAAAAAGTAAAAAATATTGGCCCAGATTCACAGAGAGTTGGGCACACATTAGGCCACCGTAGCACAAACGCACAACCACGCCGGCACAAATGCCTAAGCTACGCCGGATCACCACGTACGCCGTGAACGTAACGTACGCCCAATACGCTGGCCTGTGTTCTCTGGTGCAGACCGTTGCCGGGTTGCCCCTCATCTATGAGGAATAACTTTACGGCGGACGTACAACTTACGCGCTCCTCACGTAGCATGCGCCAGGCGCACGTACGTTCGCGAATCGCCATATTTCCCTCATTTGCATGTTTGAATGCCTAATCAATGGGAGCGGCAACATGCGTCCAGATGAAAAGTGCGCCCACGATACACCTGGGTATGTAAGCTATGTCAGCGTAGGGTGGCCAGTTTTTAGGCGTATGTTGATTTATGGGTCTGTCGCACAGATACGCCGGCGCAAATTTGCACTTACGGGCGCACATTTGCACTTACGTCGGCGTAAGTGCTTTGTGAATCTGGGCCATTGTGTTTTTTTCAAATTTGTCGCTCTATTTTTGTTTATAGTGTAAAAAATAAAAAAACAAATCAAATCAAATACCACCAAAAGAAAGCTCTATTTGTGGGGGGGAAAAAAAAGGACGTTAATTTTGTTTGGGAGCCACGTCGCATGACCACGCAATTGTCAGTTAAAGCGACACAGTCCTGAAGTCTGAAATTTCGCCTGGGCAGGAAGGGGGTATTTGTGCCCAGTAAGCAAGTGGTTAAATTAGTTAAATATGATCTGTCATGTCAGTATTATTTTTCTACCTGCTGATGTCCTGGTTGATCCTACCTGTGCTGCTCCTCTTAAAAGTAAACTGACCACAGTATGCACGACATCGCATCCATGATCAGTTTACTTTTTGTGTCATCCCGTTGAAGAAACAGGCAAGCTATGCAGGAGAACAGCATGCCTGTAAGCTATGTAGTCAGTATACAGCCCTCGTACATTGACTGACAATGCAATCTATTTCAGGAGGAAGTGACATTATGCTGCTGGGTCTGATTGAGTTGCGTGGAAATGCAGAAGCTCAGCAGCAACTACATTTCCTGTAATAATGTACATGCCCCATTGCTGTGGAAGCATTAGTGATCGTGTGACCTGCACTTCTGAAGCCAGACAAAACTTTAAAGACAAGGTTTAAAAAAAAAAAAACACAGTCAATATAAGCTTAATTTTAACTATTAAAAACAAAAAATATTTTAATTAGCAAGGTTCACAACTACTTTAATACCATTACATTAGAACTGCAATAGTATTTTATCTACAATTAGTACTTTGCAGTTTTGTTTATTAAGTATAGCATCAAATGGAAAAGCATAGAGCCAAAGACAAAAAGATGGAATGTTTTTTAAAGTAACAAGCTACTTTCTTTCTACTTTAATTTTACAAGTACACTTGGAGAAAGAATAATTACATATTTAGATTTTTTAAATCATTTTTTTTGTAAATATTATGCCACATTTTAACAATGTTAATAAGCATTCCTAATATGTGTTTGTGGATATACAGTACATACATGAGAAGTAGCTATAATGAAAATGTTGCTATGTTGATTTGAATTCAAAGTAAAAAACAAAAAAAAAACAAATAAACGATATTTCATGGCACAAATTTAAATTAACCAAAACCTTAAAAACTGAAATGATAAAACTATTTTAGATAATTTTATTACAGAAGCATTAGATTACATTAACCTTATTAATTATGTTTTCACTTTTAGTTGAATGTTTATACACCCCTAAGTGAGTGAAGCTTGTAAATATGAAAATATCCTTTAAAAATACCGATTTAATTTCAACTGTAATGTGAAACTTTCAAGGATTTTAATAGAAGTGAAGAAAAGAGTGCTAATGTGTTAATTTACAGCATTGACTTAACAGTAATACACAGTGGGGAATAAAAACAAAGTGGTTAATAAAGACGGATGTGATATAAAAGGTTAAATACAACCAGTTTCTAGAAAAAAGTAGTTGTAAAGAGCTGTGTACACTGTAATCTCTGGTATTTAATGTTAAGAAGAGGGAGAAATACAAATCAGTATTATTAACTATCAATCAATGATCACCTGCCATCCTTTTTTACATATTGTTTCACGCATCCTCTATCAATCATTGCTCATAACTAGGGATGATCCAAGTTTGGTCCATAAATAAATTCAAACCCAACTTCAGCTGTACAGATGTTTGAAATACATCTGAACATTGCACTGCCAAATGTCCTATAATGCATAACAAACAACTGTCAATGGCTTAAATCTTGCACCTGACCTCTGGTTTTCAAGTGTATCTATTGTCAAAAATTAAAATTGTATATTAATTTCCACATTATATTACATTTAGTATTGGTCTACTCCTATTAATCGGAATGATCTTAACATTTGTAAATTTACTTTGTAATGATCCCTATTCTGTGACACATATTCACCATGCCCTGTAAGTAGGCACAACTGTATCGCATATTTCACAGAGCCTGCCTTTTGAACTACAGAGGTGCTGAGAGGAGGAGTTTCAGGAGGCAGGGTTAGTACAGGAATCGCTGTTTTCAGGCAGCAACATACCATGGGATATGTAGCCCTTAGAAATGTAATGTAAACAGCCTAGAAGAAATTGCAAAGCATGCAGAGAATCCAGAAAGTTGTTCAAAGGGATGGTCACAGGCACAGGCAAGGAGTACTCACGTCAAACACGTCAAATTGTAAGCTTTATTGGATTGTTAACAAATACCTATAGTTACAATTCTGTCATTTCGGCCATACATGTAAAAGTCACCATTTTCAATAAAAATGTTGCTAGAAAATTACTTAAACCCCCCAAACACTATACTACACTATACGGTATTGTAAAATGCAGGGAGTCTGGCACTAGATTTATTTCTCTCTCACATTTGTGACCAATACCCCACATGTGTAGTGCAGTCACTGATTACATATGTGTGTGGGACTTACATATTTGGGGGGACAAATACGTTTTTTTACACTGTCCCTTTATATATTTTTTCAATCAAATTTGTTGCTATCACAAGGAATGAACAACGTCTCCTGTGATAGCAATAAGCATGATAAATATTTTTAATGGAGAGATCTGGGGTTTACATGGCTTCAGCCACTTAATTCTCCATGCAGACAACCCATTCATTTTTGATGGGACACAGCACCTGCAAAGACACTGCTTCTGGTTGTTATTTGACAGTCCTGCTGGTGCGGATAAGCTACCCAGAACACACCCATGTGGCTCTGTCCATGCAGCCACTGCATTCCAAATGAAGTGTAGGAACTGCCTTCATGCACCATCAGGAAGCAGAAGGTGCATAAACAAGGAGTTCATTCATGGGCTACTAGTGTCAGTTACTAGTGTCAGTGCCTGTCTGAATAAGGCATTACTGTAATTGTGTATACTTTATCCTTTAGACCCCTTTCACACTGAGGCAATTTTCAGGCATTTTTGAGCTAAAAAAATAGAGCCTGAAAAGTGCCTATCAAGCCACCCAATGTGAAAGCACGAGTGTTTTCACACTGGGGCAGTGGGTGCCCTTGCAGAACAGGAAAAAAGTCCTGCAAGCAGCATCTTTGGGGCAGTGGGGAAGCGGTGTATATAATGCTCCTCTACCGCCCCTGCCATTAAAATCAATGGGCAGCGCTGCCAAAGCACCTGTAAAGCGATTCAGCAGCAGCACTTTGCGGGTGCTTTTAACCCTTTATTCGGCTGCTAGCAGAGGTAAAAAGCTAGCAGCCAGAAGGTAAATCGATGCTAAACCTAGCAGCGCTTTCCCACTGACACCCCGCGCCCCAGTGTGAAAGTAGCCTTAATGATTGTGTTAGTGGAGTCTGAAATTATGATGGATGGGAGAAACTGTGCGTTGCGGAATTAGCTGGGAAACAGGTAGAACATGGCCACAAAGAGGTACACACATCTATCACTTGGTAGTAAGAGTCTTACCTACATAAACAAATACATCTTAAGGTGTTATGCTTTCCTGAAAAAAAGTCATGAAATTATTATTCATTTATGACCAAACTTGCTGTGGATGAAAAAAAAAGTTGAAAAGGGGCATAGCATGCAAGGAAGATGGACATATATGTCCCGGACCTTCATCGTGCTTCGGAGGTTAACAGTCAACAGCGACTAGCTCAGGCTTTGGTTTTACCCTGCACTACAGCGATCCACCTTTCACACACTCACTCAGGCGACATGACCCAAAAGAGGAAAGACAATTCCCCGCTTCTTTTATCAGACCTCCTGGAGCCCAGGCAAAATGGCACTGGATCATATCCCTCACCCTGAGGCAGCTGACAGTGCTCCATCAGGGGCTCTATTCACCGGCTCCCTGCACAGACGTTTCCCTCAAATCATACCATCTCCATCAGCTTCTACACCACTCCAAGGAAGCCCTGCTAAATCAGGCTGGATGACCATGCTGACATCTTGGGTAAGTTCTCATGCAATTCTGACTCTCGAGAACTCCCAAACTCCAATTTGTTATTCCCAACCACTAACCAGCCAGTCTCAGAGACTGCACTGAAAGACATGCTGGTATCACTCAACCTCCACACTGATATTATGCAACTTACTAAACACTTTACTGAAGAAATGCATACTATTGGATCCAAGGTTTACCACATTGAAAATAAAATGAATGAGTTTGCCCATACCATAAACGATTTAGTAGATGTACATGGTGAAAATGCAGGCCCCTATTGCCGGGCCGGTAACTGACAATTCATTATAGCTGCACGTAGTTTTAAATGACTTTTTTTCCTTTAGAAATGTCATTCTGTGCAGGGACTTTTCTAATCATGGGAAACATGCACTACTTTACAGGCATACTATAGGCACTCCCCAGGTACGGAATTTAAAAGGAATATTTCACTTTTATTGTTTAACTTTAAACATTATTAAAATCACTGCTCCCAAAAAAATGGCCATTTTAAAACTTTTTTTGCATTGATACAGGACCCAGGTCCCCAAACACTTTTTATGACAATAACTTGCATATTAACCTTTAAAGTTAGCACTTTTGATTTCTCCCATAGACTTTTAAATGGTGTTCCACGGCTTTCGTATTTGCTGTGAACACCCAAAATTGTTCGCTATTCGGCGAACGCCCAATGTTCGAGTCACACTCATGTTCGACCCGAGCATACAGCTCATCCCTACACTACACTACTGGAATCACTCTCAGTCACAGTCTGCTGCCTCTGTTGAAGCTGTTTTATGATGTCCTCAATTAGTTGTTGGTGGGGGGCGTGGCACGGCATGTGAGCGGACGCTTTAGCACAGAGCTCCCGCACATTACCCTGAACTGATCCGATTTCCAGCGGTGCACTTTGCCGGTTATAGCCCCTATAGCGACAGGAATACTTGCTGCACAGCCCGCTTACCTTGTCGGCGGAACACGGGCAATGATGACTCTGGGAAACAAAAGAGAAGGTCCGAAGTCGGATTTCCAACATGGCGGCGCTCCGTCCTAAGCACAGAAGGCGCGTGGGGGAGACAAAACCAAGGAGGGGGTGAGCAAAGCCGCTAAAGACTCTAAGGACAAACCCGGAGACCCGCCTAAAGACATGCGCTATTATGCGCTGAAACTGACTGAAAAGACTGACCTTTCGGCCCCGTCGGGTACGGGAGCGGGACACAGAGATGAGAGTGTGGAGGACGGTGAGGAGGGGCGGGGAGGCACGGCCATGTTGGTGCAGACAGACAGCGCTGCTGAGGACATGGAGGAGACTGAAGCCACCGAGGAGGAGGAGGGTGAGCAGCCGACTTTAGCAGCTATCCTGAAAGCTATTAATAAGTGCACGGTATCAGTCAATAAGCTACAAGCCCGCTTTGGAAGTTTGGAGGAGGAGGTCAGCTTGGTCAGGCAGGACCTGCAGAAGATAAGGGAAAGAACGACAGCTGCTGAGGGTCGAATCAGTGATATTGAGGATAAGCTGCCAGCCATGATTAGAGACTCTCAATCTGCTGTCCGTCTGGCTAAAGCTGTTGACCTACGTGCAGAGGATTTTGAAAATCGCTTGCGACGCAATAATGCGAATTGTAGGTCTGCCTGAGAAGGTGGAGGGTCGAGATCTGACTCAATTTGTGGAGCGGTGGCTACTTGATGTTTTTGGCAAGGAAGCATTTACCCATCATCATCATAAATTTGATAGAATGTGGGCCCCATGGTTGACCGTTCCCGGACTAGCCCCATTGGATCTGGTTTATGACCGTTTGTTCTAGGTTCTATTATTGTTACTGTTTTTATGTTCCTTACTGTTGGTATGGGGGGGGGGTCAGATCCTTGCAATGGAGAGTGGTTTGCCAATATTCTTTCGGTTTGTTTTGTATACTATGTTGCTCTTATGTATGCTGAGCCTTGCAGTTGTTTTTTCGGAATGTATATTTCCTTCGCTCTGAACCATTACCTTTTGTGCTCAATAAACACGCTTTGTTTGATTTAAAAAAAAAAATAGTTGTTGGTATTTACATTCCTGTTGTGCCAGCATTCTCTTATGGTGGGCCTCTGTTTGTTCCAAGGCTTGTTGCTGGGTTTCCAAGCTATGTTGGTGGGCCTCTTTTTAGGTTGCAAAGCTCTGCTACAGGGCTGCAAGGCTCTGTTGTTGGGCTGCAAAGCTCTGTTGTAAACTTGCATTTGTCTGCTGTTTTGCATTTGCCAGTAAGTCCTCTATGCTGGTCTTGGAGGAATTAGCTCAGCAGCAGGTTGTGCATGACTGGATAATTCCACAGCATGGTTAAAAAACACAGCAGACAGGAGAATCTTGGTGAAACACAAGTGCTGTTTCTTTATAAAATCCATGTCCACAAAGTACAGGCATCAAAATAGCAAAACAAAAACACACAAACAGAAAATAAATCCTTGCCACATTGAGCGGCTTACTCCAAACACTGGACCTTGACTAACTGCCCTAAGGCAACCTACTGCTGCCCAGGCACCTGACCACAACACACAACAAATCATAGTCTATAGTTACACAGACTTATGCCTCGTACACACAATCAGATTTTCTGACAACAAATGTGTGATGGCAGGGTTTTGTCGGATAATCCGAACGGTTTTATGCTCCATCGGATAATTGTCATTGGAATTTCAGACAAAAAAATGTGGGATAGCCTGCTTTAAAATTTTCCGACAACAAATGTGTCTTGTCGGATTTTCCGATTGTGTGTACAGAAGTCCATCGAAAAAAAATCCAAAAGTACAAACACGCATGCTCTGAACCAATGCTAACCAAAAAACATTAGCAGAAGTTGCCCAAATGGTGTCTCTAAAGAGATGAAAAACATGTAGTTTCGTGTATGTTGGCCAACAATATTTTGCTGTCTGCATGCAGAACTATTTCATGGCCAAAGCCCTTCACACAGAATTCCACAGATTTGTCCGATGGAAATCTAATCGTGTGTACGAAGCTTTAAACTTAGCTCGTAAGTTGCTGCTCTCCAGTCTGTCCTGCACAGAGATGTGGTTCCAGGGTGCACCATCTTCCCTAAGCAGATGTGGAGTTTTATAGAGTTCAAAGTGCTAAGACCACCTGGGCTTGTTTACCTCATATTGAACCAAGTGAGCTCACTACACAGCACAAAAATAAAAAGTCTGTATACTACTTAAACCTCCCACAAGTCATTGATTCATACTTACAACTGCATGTAATTTTATAGCCTTCTTTTACGAAAGACACAATTTACTTTTTACAAAAAATTGAGAACTTGTGTGTACCCAAAGACTCTTAGGCCTTGTACACACGATCGGACATATCCGATGAAAACGGTCCGCGGACCGTTTCCATTGGATATGTCCGATCTGGAGTTTGGTCCGATGGCGTGTACACACCATCGGATCAAATTCCCCGCCGGCGGACGGCGCGGTGACGTGGCGGTGACGTGGCGGTGACGTTGATGCCGCCACGTCACCGCACCAGGAAGTAAAACACTTCCGCGCATGCGCCGAATCCATTCGGCGGGGGCGCGGCGGCGGTGCGGGACGACATGTCTGCTGGTAAGTGTACTAACCAGCAGACATGTCGGGCGGACACATTCCCACCCGATAGATTTCAAAGCATGCTTTGAAATCTGTCGGGTGGACAAATCTGTCCGCTAGCCCATACACACGATCGGAGATGTCTGCTGAAACAGTCCATCGGACCGTTTTCAGCGGACATATCCGTTCGTGTATACGAGGCCTTATTTTTAGTAACTTTTGACGTGGAAGCATTGCATAATTCAATACCTCATGAACGTTGAATGGCTGCTATAAGAAGAATAAGAAGATTTCTGTTTGAGCAAGGCACACAAGATTGGTCGCTCAATGAATTCATGTTACAGGGATTGGAGTTCATCCTACATCACAACGTCTTCCTTTTTGTGGCTCCCGCTACCAACAGGTGCAAGGTCTAGCAATAGGGACATATTGTGCCCCATCCTATGCCAATTTGTATCTGGGGGAGAGGGAGCAGTCTTTCCTCTCTGAAGGATACCTGTCGGTGTACCACTGCCACATTACATTGATTTTGTTTTTTTTGTCTGGAAGGGATCAGAGGAGCATAGGAAATACAATCCGGTTTTAAATTTAGGAGTGCGGTAGTCGGATCAGGAGTAATAGATTTCTTGAAAACTGCTGAAATCATGAGGAATATTTCTTTCCAGTAATTTTTTGTAACAGGGCACTCCCAGAAAATATGTAAATGTGTTCCCGGATCACCACAGCCGCGAAAACAAAGCGGGGGATAATGGGGAGCAAATTTTGCTATTCTAACAGGAACCAAATACCAGTACATGAGAACTTTATAATTTGTTTCCATAGCAAGTATATTTTGGGAGGACGTTTTAGTATTTGACCATGCTTTATTCCAGGTAGATATATCTATATTGAAACCAAGGTCGTTCATCCATTTTTCAGCATATGTAGGTAATTTTGTGGAAAGCTTAGTACTTAGTTGGCTATATAGTGTTGAATTGAGTGCTCTTGAATGAGGATCTCGTTTACATATTCGTTCAAACTGCGTCATGTCACTCAATTTATTTATACCTTGTAAATATGGTGCAAAGAAATTTTTTAAGTACCGAAACATTTCTGATGCTGGAAGTTTATGACTTTTACGTATTTCTGGAAAAGTTTTAAATGAGGCAGGTGTTAAAAAGTCACAACGCAGCCTGTCTGAACCTACGTGCCCGGAACCATCGGATGGGTTGCAGTGATACCACAGCTTGCTTCTGCAATGAGCCGCCTCTGTCTGCCTTGCCCTGACGCTACCACTGGATCCAGACATCTATCTCTTACGGCGACCGAGAGTGTTCTACCACCCGGATGACACCAAACACTCTTCTCACCGGCAATGAGAGACGCGTTGCGGACCACTAACCCTTTTTGTTCTCACGCTACGACCGAGACTCTACTTTACTGTGATCCTAATGCTCACATCTGCCGTTACTCTTGCTGGGGACACAATGTGCTATTGCTACATTTAGGGGGACCCCCCCTCGTTAGTGCCCCCGGAGGTGAGATTATACCCATTGTATTGCCAAATTGCTTTATTTACTGCTGTTCACACGCTCCTCTGTCTTGCCTTCCTGCTCCTCCGCCTCCCACCACTGTCACTACCCTCTCATTCCTTATAGCTTACTACACTCCTTGTGATGATCTCACTCCTGGCCTTACAAAATTCCTGCGCCCTCTTGCGGCCAAACCTGAGATCTTCAGCCCACACTCCTCTACCTCCACTCTCCTCCCTTCCCCTCCGCACGCCTCTCTCTCCCCCTTTACACACCGCCATCTACTGGAGAACTATGCATTCTTCACACCCACATTATGAAGCAGACATATCCTGAGTAATGCAGGCAGTGTCTGCTCCGCCGCCTCTATGCTCAATACGAAACCTCTCTCTGATTGCTCCTATCTTCCCCCCCTTTTTTTTTTGCTCTTTTTTCACTCTTCTTTTTCTCCTCCCCGTGACTCTCTCTTTTCTGTGGTACATTATTCTTTCCTTCTCTTGTGCACCATAAATGATATCGATCTATTCCTGGGTCGCTTGTTAAATGTTTCTATTATTGCACTCAGTTTGACAAAGTTATAGTGCTTTTTGGGTTTACACATGTTCTGTTTGTTTATATACTTCAGCAGCATTGTATCCTTTCCCATCTGCATGCCCCCACTATTGAAGTCACGCCGTGCAACTTCTGCGGACACTGACGACTGTGACACCTCAATTCACACCACGGCCATAATTTCTGCCCTGCCCTCCAAGTCCCCCGTATTGTCAAAACCTTTCAGTTTGCCCACACATACTAAACCTTCTTAGTCCCCGTGATGCGCCAACATTAACCCCTATCGGCTGCTGGTCTGTCGACCCTCCTGATTCCATCCTCACACGACAAACCTCCTCCCACACAGTGGTCCACAGCTTATCCAATTACTATTACCGACGCTCTTCCTACCACACCACTGACCATTTCCGGACGTACCGCAACTGCGAGTACCTATAGAATCGGATAGGTGAACAGTTCTCCACCTGTCCCTGGAACTCACCCGACACCCCAACCCTCCCCCTTATTGTCAGTTACTCACAATCCATTCACCCTAAGGCAACTTCTCCCCCCTACTTCACGATCAGAACTCCACCAGCCTAAATAGGACGTCCTCATACCTACCTATCACCCTAAACCCCTTGCTAACTCTACACCCCCACTCTTGCCACAGCTCTCGGACCCTCCCTATACTGCGATCTATTACCCTCACTCCACCTAAAATGACGAACGCCCCCTCGACCACTGACAAGACTCTTGTCAAGATAACCTTGCTTAACATGCAAGGTCTTAACATCCCTGAACGTCGCTCCCAACTCCTCCACGCCATGCACCGTAACAAAGCTGATTTCGCCTTCATACAGGAAACGCACTTTCACACTGGCGCCATACCTAAACTTCATAACTTTCGATACCCGACTGCTTTCCATGCAACCACTTCTGCGTCTAAAACGAAGAGAGTCTCGATCCTTGTAGCAAAAAACTGCCCCTTTGAACACATTGACACGCTGGCTGACACAGAAGGCAGGTACCTTTTTATTAAAGGGACGTTGTTTGGCCACACAGTGACATTGGCTAATGTCTACGCCCCTAATATCCATCAGGTTGCTTTCTTTCGAAAAGTCACTGCTTCCTTAATTACCTTCCAGGAAGGTATGCTTATCTTTGGTGGAGACTTCAATGTCCCTCTTCACCCACTCCAGGACACTTCTACAGGCACATCCTCCCTCACATTTGTGGCTCTCAGATCTATTATTTCAATATTTCTTTATTAATGTTTTCAAAAAAAAGTGAACATGAGAAACATGTATTATAACATATCAGATGTTCCGACTGGAGTAAATGGAACCAATGGAGAAGAAACCAATATAAACGAGACATAAGCAGTCGTACAAAGTGAACAAACAAAGGTAAATCATCATATGTATAGAGTGTAGGAAACATTTTCAGCTCCAGACGGTGGGGATTTTAGGGAGGGGGAAAGGAGAGGAAGCACCAGCCAGGTGTACATATGTGTTTTAGTCTGAGTATGAGTAGAGAGTGGATGGAAATACATGGAAGGATACGGAAATGGGAAGGAAGTGTGGCAAAAATAGATCATCAGGTAGTTACAGTGCATTTGGGATGTGTGATCCAGGATGCCCACTTACATAAGAACTTTTCTATGGTCAAATTCTTTCTAGCAACTAGTCTTTCCATTTCACATTGGAGGTTTAGATCTGCAATTGTGTTAGAGACGGATGGGGAATTTGAAGTTTTCCAGAGTTTGGTGATGTTCTGTTTCGCTGCAAGTAGTAAGTGTACTATGGCAACCCGTGATCCGGGGGGGAATTTGTCAATCCCAAGGTGCAATAGTGCTAATGAGGGGTCAGGGGCGGTCGGGATCTGAGAAATGGAGGATATTAGAGCAAAAATTTGTTTCCAGAATGAGCTTATGGATTTGCAAAACCATAAAATGTGTGATATTGTTCCAGTACTACCGCAGGACCTCCAACAGGTAGAGGGATGACCTGGGAAGAATTTGGATAGACGGTAGGGTGTGAGGTACCATCTGTGAATCGTCTTCTGGTATGATTCCCAGTGGTTGGAGCAGTGGGAGGCTGTAAAAGTGTGTTTGAAGGCACGTGTCCACATGTCAGGGGTGACACTAATAATGAGTTCATCCGTCCATTTCGAGAGGGATGCAATTTGGGAATAGGGCCGGTTGTCGCTAAGTGCAGCGTACATTGTTGAAATTCCGTGTTTCGGGTATGTTGTATGATTGTAGAAGTTATGGATTGGTTCTGGTACTGTAGCCACAGTGGGTATTTTAGATCTTCGAAGGAGGTGTGAAATCCTAGCATATGTGAAGGCTTCAGAATGAGGGAGACTATATTCAATTTGGAGTTCTGCCAGGGCTTTTAAAGTGTTTGTGTTGTAGAGGTCTGATAAAGTAAAAATGTTATGTCTATGCCAGTTGTGTAGGCTAAGATCTTGCAGATGCGCCATCAGTGCTTTAAGAGGGATTGGCAATACGTGAGATGGGTGTATTTTGGACGGCTCTCGGGTGATTTTTTTCCAGATTGCTAGTGAGGTTGCAATAGACGGGGGACTATTTGTTGTAGAGGGCGGAAGCCCAGCTGAGGTGATCAGCAGCATTTCACGCAAAGTGTTAGGTTTGCAGAAGGACGATTCTATAATCGACCAGGCCTTATTGGAATTTGGATGCCACCAATAGTATAGTTGGTCCAGAACAGAAGCGTAATAGTAGGTTTGTATGTGGGGAAGGCTAATACCACCTTTTTTATGGTGTCTGGTAAGGATGTAGTGCGCGCATCTAGGTGGTTTAGTTTCCCATATATAATTCGAGATGAGTTTTTGTATGGAGGTGAAGAAGGATTGGGGTATAGGCAAGATTACAGTGCGGAACAAATATAGCAGTTTGGGAAGGATTAGCATTTTAAAGGAGGCGTTCCTACCTAGTTTAGAAAGACCTGTCGTGCGTAATTGGCTTAATAAGTGGGGAAGTCGTGTTTGGAAGGCGCGGTAGTTAAGGTCGTATAGGTGAGGCAATGATGGGGCTAAGTTTATACCAAGATACGGAATAGACTGATTTGACCACGAATAAGGAAGGGATCCTTTCAGGAGAGACACCTCATGTTCAGTGAGGTTGATCGGGAGAATTAGGGACTTGGACGAATTTATTTTATAAAAAGAGGCCAAACTGAATTGGGTAAGGATATCTTGGATCGCAGGTAGGGATTGAACCGGGTTTGTAACCATAAGGATGACATCATCAGCAAAGAGACTTATTTTATGGTTCGTGCCATTATGAATGATGCCTGAGATGCGGTTGTCTCCTCTAATCCTCGCTGCCAGTGGCTCCATAAGTAGAGCAAAGACGAGAGGAGAGAGCGGGCACCCTTGGCGAGTGCCATTGGTAATCCCGAATGGTGTGGAAAGGATTCCATCAGTCAATACTCTAGCTGAGGGGTTTGAGTAAAGCGAGAGCACCGCAGACTGAAACCAGCCCGCAATACCAAATCTATCCAGCACTGCCTTCAAAAAACCCCAGTGTACTCTGTCAAACGCCTTCTCTGCATCCAAGGAAAGAAGCAGAGAAGGCGTTCGAGACTGGGAAACCTGGTGCATTAGATCAATGACTCTTCTTGTAGCGTCTGGTGCTTGTCTCTCTGGCATAAAGCCAACTTGGTCTGAGTGTACCAGCGAGGGGAGACACTTAAGTAATCTAGTCGCTAGGACCTTGGCGTATATTTTCACGTCTGTATTGAGGAGCGATATAGGCCTATAGTTTGACGTGGATGTCGGGTCTTTATCCGGTTTAGGGATGGTTGTAATAAGCGAGCGTAGCATATCAACAGGTAAAGAACCAGAGGTGGCAGCTGAATTGAAGAGGGCAGTGAGGTGAGGGGTAACGAGAGTGGCAAAGGTTTTGTAGTATTCATTTGTGTAACCATCTTCACCAGGCGATTTATGGAGAGGGAGGGCATGGATGGCAGTTAGAACCTCCCCGTCCGAAAAGGGCTGAGAGAGTTCCGCTAATTGGGCAGAGGTTATAGATGGCAGGTCACTTAAGGAGAGAAAGTTTTGGATGGTTTGGACTGTCGGTTGGGGGGTATTTGCGTCCGCTGCCAAGTTATAGAGAGAGGAATAGTAGTCACCGAAGGCATTAGCTATATCTTGTGGATTCGTAAGAAGTGCCTTGGTAGTTGGGTGGTGAAGGGAGGTTATTTTGGACTTGACACGTTGAGCCTTGACCTGCCGGGCTAGTAGGGCACCAGCCTTATTACCCAGGGCATAGTACTTGGCTTTAGTTAATTTAAGGTTGTTTTCAAATTTGTAGAGCAACAGTGAGCGAAGTTTTTGTCGGCATGCTAGTAATTCACTGGTTATGCTTTGCGAGGGGGCAAGTTTGTTTTGATTCTCTAGGGAAGTGATTTGGGATAGGACCTCGTCAATCTGCGTAGACCTCTGGTTCTTAATAATACTGTGCAGTTTAATTAATAGACCTCGCATGTAGGCCTTATACGCTGACCAAAGTACAAACCTATCCGTGTCCGGTAGATCATTTGATTCAAAGAAGGAGTGGTGTTCAGTAGTGAGTTCATGGACGTTTTTGGGGTCTGAAATGAGAGAGGCGTCCAATCTCCATATCCGAGTTGTTCTGGGTCTGCAATTTCCCACAATGATAGAGATGGGAGCATGGTCCGACCATGTGATGGATCCATTCTCAGAGTTCGTCACATCTTGAAGGGTAATTTTGTCAACCAGGAAGAAGTCTATACGAGAGTATGAAAGCTGGGAGGAGGAGAAATAAGAATAGTCTCGCTCATTGCTATGTAGGCACCTCCACGGGTCAAATAGGTCGTTTGCTTGAAGAAAGGAGTTCAGTATGGGTCGACAATTGCTAGGTGAGGAAGTAGTGTCCAAAGTTGGGTTCCCAATTATATTGAAATCACCCCCCATAATAAGGCTCCCCTGTCGAATTTGTGATACTTTTTTGTGAAGTCGCCTGTGAAAGTGCAATTGTTGCTTGTTCGGTCCATAGACATTGACTAGTGTGTAGGTGACTTGGTTAATGTCACATATAAGAATCAGGAAACGTCCTTGGGGGTCTGCTACGGATTGGTGCAGCTTGAATTGTAGAGAATCCCGTATGGCAGTGAGGACTCCACATTTCTTCTTCTGGCCTGAGGCTAGAAAAACTTGGTTGTAGTTTTTCAGATTGAACCTGGGAGTCTTAGTAGAGGCAAAGTGCGTCTCTTGCGCTAAGAGGATATCAGCCTTCTGACCGGTGGCTTCCTTAAGGAGTGCAGATCTTTTTTGCGGAGAATTAAGGCCTCTGGCGTTGATCGATACTATTTTGAACGCCATTTCGGAATGGTGAGGGCAGGATAAGCTGTCCTACAGATCAGAGGGGCAATAGGCAAATATAGAGTGGGTCGTTGTTCCGTCACTTCGGTATGTGATCAGAATGATCAATTGGTAGTAGGGAGAAGCAGAGGATCAGGATTATGCGGTAGACTTGTCGGCAGGGTTGGCTGGCACTGGGTCCAGGTGGGGAACAGGGGATAAAAAAGGAGAGCCGTGAACCAAAAGGTTCCTGGGCTCAATGTGCAGAAAACACTGCAAACAATCGGCGGGGGTAGTGGTTAGTTGTCCACTACAGAGGACAGAAATCACTAGGCAGGAATCAAACAGAATCACTGCAGTTTGCCGGCCATTTAAGAGGTGTAGAGAAGAGAATGTACTGCGATTTTCAGACATCAGGAGTAGCACCCTCAATCTCCATGTGTGTTGGAGCAACATCAGAGGGGTTCAGTGTATCCTCCGGGATTATGCGCCAGGATCTCAAGAGTTTCAGTCCCGATGAGAGGGTGCGCACCACGTGAGTTTTGTTTTGGTGTGTTATAAGTAGTTTAGTAGGAAAGCCCCATTTATAGGGCAATTTATGAT
This sequence comes from Rana kukunoris, assembly GCA_029574335.1. Classification (NCBI taxonomy): domain Eukaryota; kingdom Metazoa; phylum Chordata; class Amphibia; order Anura; family Ranidae; genus Rana; species Rana kukunoris. The sequence goes on from CM056051.1 coordinate 207,579,487, forward strand.
TTTGAAGCGCTTTAGTTATGGTCGCCAGCTGCCTGCGATTCTCCATGGTAGCTTTGGAGAGATCGGCATAGAGAGCGATATTGGTGAAGGGATCAGGTAGTCGCGATGCTCGCTTTGCGGCATACATGACCTTTTCTTTCACTGTGAAAAAGTGGATGCGGGCTAGGACATCCCTGGGCGTAGAAGGTGGAAGGTGAGGCGGTTTAGGGAGCCTATGTGCTCTGTCGATTTCCATGTCACGGATTGTTAAGTCAGGTAAGAGCGCATGCATCAGAGATTGCAGGAATTGGACCATGTCAGATGGTTGAACCGATTCAGGGACATTGCGAAATTTTATATTGTTTCGCCTTGAGCGATCCTCTAAATCTGCGAGCTTAAGATTGATCAATTGGAGTTCATCCTCATGATCTGCAAAACCATCCACTAGCTCATTATGTGCTGAGAACAGGTCTCCCATTTTAGCTTCAATATGGGTGATCTTCTGGTCATGAGTGTTAACAGCTGTAGACAATGTGGAAACAGCAGAGGACAGGTCCACATACAGGGTTTGCCGTAGTGAGAGAAGCATGTTTTTCATTGTGCTCTCAGACAACGGTTGGTCTGAGGCAGGGAAGGCATCTAGAACTGATGCTTGCTGAGGGGGGAGGGAGACAATGCAGGGAGCTGTGACAGGCTGTATTTGCTGGGGTTCCTCGGTCCTGATCCTGGTCTTAGCGGGGCTAGCAGTAGTGGGTGAGTTTGGAGGGGAACACTCACCCTGTGTTTCTGAGGCAGAGAGGCACGGAGGCAGCGTGGATCCGAGACCGGAGTGTGAGGAGGAGAGCCGCGCTGACATTTCGCGGCTGCCGCCGGCGCCATCTTGGCCGCTCGTCAGATCTGGAAAGGGGTAGTAGTCCGTCAGCCTCCTCGGTAGTTTAGAGTCCTTTCGGCGCTTTGACATGGTTCTCCCGCTACTCTGGGGTGTCTGAGCTGCACGGAGGGATCGGTTTCTCTTCTCTGTTCTTGCTCAGTTGGTCGCTCAAGCCGGGTATACTACAGAGCTGAGGAGTTAAGCGGCCATTCACACGAGCCGTCAAGCCACGCCCCCTCTCAGATCTATTAAGGCCCAACTTCAGACTCTACTGCTACATGACACCTGACGGTAGGGACTTTACCCATTTTTCCGTGCCCTATAACAAATATTCCAGGATCAACTACCTCTTTTTGTCCCGACAGGACCTTCCCCTCCTACATTGCTCTTCTGTTGATCCCATGTATCTTTCAGACCACCACCCCGTCTCCGTCACCCTGGCCTTCCCTGAAAAACGCTCTCGCTTACGATCCTGGACACTAGACCCCTCGTTACTCACAGACCCGACTATCGCTCAGGATGTCGAGCTCCGTATCCAACAATATTTCGAGGAAAACAAGCCCACCGACACCTCCCCACTTATTAACTGGGAGGCACACAAGTGTGTGATACGGGTAATCCTGATAGCTGCTGCTGCCAAGCATTACCGGGAAAAGCGACCATACTGCCCGAATTCAGCAACTAGAAAAATCACATAAACAATCTAGGGCCCTCATCACCCTCCGGGCCCTCATCACCCTCCAAGGCCTCTTGCAATCCAGAAAGGAACTATTGGAACTTCTAGGACTAGAACTTAAACGTAAATTCATGCTGTCCCAGAAGACTTTCTATGAATATGGCAATAAGGCAGGCTACTGGCTAGAGCATTACAAGACAGGAAATACTCCACGACTATCCACTCCCTGACTGACTCGACAGGTGGCAAACTCTGCTCACCCCCTGACATAGCTAAGCAGTTTGTTACATACTACACACGGCTGTACAACATTAACCCCAACGAATCCAACGCTGAATCTCCCTCCAGACAACAGGCGATCAGAGACTTTTTGTCTCGGTATTGCCCTGCACCCATCTCTGCTGCTAGACTTTAGAAACTAGATACCCTATTGACTGTTGGGGAAGCAAAACTGGCACTGAAGCAAATGAAGCCCGGAAAAAGCCCCAGCCCAGACGGACTGACGGTTGGCTACTATAAGACCTATGCTGACTTCCTGACCCCCCTTTTCGTTTCGGCCTTCAATTCATTTAGTGATCCTATCACGCCCCCGAGAGACATGCTCACAGCACATGTTGCTGTCATACCAAAACCGGGTAAGGCTGCGTCTGTGGTCTCCAACTACAGACCTATCTCCCTACTAAATGTGGACCTCAAATGGTACGCGAAAATGCTTGCCAATAGACTTCTCCCCATCCTACCCCAACTTGTAAACTTAGACCAGGTCGGATTTATCCCTGGCAGAGAAGCGAGGGATAATAGCCTTAAAGCCATATCCATCCACCACTGGCTCACATCGCACCACAAACAAGGATTCCTCCTCTCCCTTGACGCTGAGAAGGCGTTCGATAGAGTGGTCTGGGACTATATGTCGGAAACCCTTCAATTCCTAGACCTCCCCCCCCCCCCGTATGCTTCACTTCATCCTCGCACTTTACACAAACCCCACTGCCAGGGTCCATGTCAATGGCCACCTATCGAACGTCTTCTCCATCTCCAACGGGACACGCCAGGGATGCCCCCTCTCCCCCCTCATCTTCGACCTTACACTTGAGCCTTTGTTGAGACACCTCAGGGATAATCCGGACATCAAAGGAATCAACATTAACCACCACAACTACAAGGTAGCGGCCTTTGCCGACGATATCCTTCTCTTCCTGACAGAGCCCACTACGACACTCCCAAATCTTCTCGCAGACCTTTCCACCTTCAACTACTTAACTAACTTGCAAATACATTTTTCCAAATCTACTGCCCTTAATGTCACTCTCCCACCTGACGTATGCTCACAATGTCAAACAGCCTTCCCATTCAAATGGAACACCCGATTCCTCACCTACCTGGGGATTCAGTTACCTTCTTCCCTTACGGACCTTTACAGTACTAACTACCTTCCCCTACTACAAACCCTACTAAAAGACCTCATACACTGGTCCACGGGGCCCTTCTCTTGGTTTGGCAAAGCTGCCGCAATCAACATGAATATCCTACCCCGAATCCTGTATCTACTACAAACAATCCCAATTGAGCTCCCCAATGCTTTTTTTCCCACACTACGTAGAGCGTGCTCTGATTTTATCTGGAATGGACTCCGACCTTGACTAAGTCACGCCAGGCTCGCTATTCTGAAACTCGAGGGGGGCATAGGCCTGCCAGACTTTCGCAAGTACCATCAGGCCTGTCACCTGGCTAGAATAATAGATTGGAACGTGCACCTGACCACAAAGGCGTGGGTATGCCTAGAACACTCCTTCTCTCCTACCCCGCTCTCCCAAGCTCCCTGGACTAAATCGAGCCATACCTCTCCATCTTGCCGAACACACCCCACGATCCAACCAACTCACCCCCTACGAGGCGCTAGTGACAACCACGAGAAACAGTACATTTCCCTTTTGGACCTATGTCCAACTCAGAAACTTCCTCCTCAGGCCCAACCCGAGGCCCGACTGGGCTCGTGCACTCACCCCCTTTGAAAAGCTCTGTACCAGCAAACTGTCTCTAACCCACTTGATCTCTTCCGTATACGCGCGGTTATTTGTGGACCAGCGTCCGAAACTTAACTGGGCTAGCCAAAAATGGGAGGCAGACCTTTCTATTGACCTCACAGATAGGGAATGGGAAACTATCTACTCATACATCCACAAGGGAACTGTGAATGTCCATGTACAGGAAAACTCTTTTAAGATATACTCACGCTGGTACAGGACCCCTCTTAGACTACACAGCATCTTCCCCTCGGTTTCCCCGAAATGTTGATGTGAGACCGAAAATGGCTCACTCTTACACATTTGGTGGGCATGTTCTAAAATACAATCTTTCTGGACGAAAGTCCACCGTCTTACCCTCCACATCACCACCCTCGCCCTTGACTTTTCACCAGCACAGTTTCTGCTGCACCACTCCAACATCCCCGCAAGAACATACAAACGGTCCCTTGCTATGCACCTGGTAAACGCAGCGAAACTCTGCATCCCTGCAAAATGGAAGTCCACGGAAACCCCAACTCTATCCGAGTGGTTCAGGCGCATACACAAGATAACGGACATGGAAAAACTAATACACCAAGCCCACGACACACCCCATAAGTACACCGAAATCTGGTCTTGTTGGCTCCATTTTACTACAACGGACGAATACAAAGCGATCCCCCCTTAAGTGAGCTCCGAGAGCTGTGGTGAGACACTGACCGACCAATATTCCTGCCCCCTCGTCCTACCCCCTCTGGACACCCCTTTCTGGCCCCTTACCCCTCCCTATCAGATATCATCCCGCTACCCGCATATTTGACCTGATATCAACCCCACCTATGCTACCACCCTTCCAACACTACGCTACCCTCTCACGACCTCCCCAACTGCCCCCCACACACACCTCTCCCTTCTAACCGCTCATCCCCATCAGAACTCCCGAACAAGTCCCACTGTTCTTCGCTTCCTTACCTGACACTGCGTGGCGCCCCATGCCGAACGCTTCATGGATTTTCCCCTTCCTGATGTGGTTGCCTTCCTCCCTACTACACCCTCAGTCGTATGTACATCTGCTGACGATGGATTTTGATATGCTGTATCCCCCTGAAAGTTTGCACTACTATAAATGAATGTACATGTTGTACTGCTATTTCTGTTTTCTGTCTTTGCTATATCGCAGCTGCGTCCGCGCTTATATGCTTAAGCTCTAATATGATTATTGTTGATGCATTGTATTTCTTGTTGATGCACATTCCCTTTAGTAAAAACTTTTGAAATGAAAAAGTCACAACATTGTGTTAGACCCGCTGAACTCCATCTTGTGAAGGTTCTAGGAAATGTGAGGGCTGAGTAAAACGTTGAGTTTCTTATAAAATATATAAGGGGTACATGTGGGGATTGTAAACCCTAGGTCATTTTAAATCTTTCCCAAATAGTGATTGTATGTTTAGTAATCTTATTTTCGATTATTTTGTGGTTAGAGGAGGTGGACCATATGAGATTTGGTATAGAGATTGGGTCGCTATCAATGGTTTCAATTACTACCCATAGTGGAATTTCATGGCTTACATGGTATTTGGGAATGTTTGCTATTTGCGCAGTATGAAAATAAGTGGCAAAGTTTGGGAAACTTACACCTCCTTTAAGTTTAGGGAGGTATAAGGTGTGTGGAGAGATTTGAGATTTTAAAGTGCTCCATATAAATGATTGTGTTTTTCGTTGTAGGTTTCTGAGGAAGTAGGCTGGAATAGGAATGGGTAAAACTCTAAAGAGATATAACATTTTGGGTAATATAGTCATTTTTATAACATTTATTTTACCTAACCAAGATGAGGGGAGAGTGGACCATTGCTTTAAAAAATTAGAAATTTTCCGTAACAGTGGAGGGTAGTTGGCGGAGAAAATATCTTTTAGATCAGGGGTAAGTACAATACCTAGATATGAGAGATGTGTCACGGACCATGTAAAAGGGAGGGATATCTTCGCTTGTTGAAGTATATCTGGGGGCAAAGAAACGTTTAAAGCTATAGGGCCAGATTCAGGTAGATGGGAGCATCTTTGCTCCAGAGTAACGCATCTCATTTGGGTTACGCTGCAGAAATTTTAGGAGCAAGTGCTGTCATTCACGAAGCACTTGCTCCTAAAGTTGAGGCAGCGCATCGCAAATGAGCCGGCGGAATTCAAATTGGGCGGGTACGGGGCGTGTAGTATTTAAACTAAGCGCGATCCCGCCGCCAACGTACTGCGCATGCATCGAGTGTCCAAACATCCCCGTGCGCATGCTCCAAATTCTGTGAATGAACGTCAATGACGTCACATTCCCATTCATGAACTTTTTACGCAAGCGACGTGATTTTTTTTTTCCCAACGCGATGACGACGCCTATACCTAACATAGGATACTCCAACCCCATGTAGGTATATCTATGCGCCGCGTATCCCGTCCGGAAACGTCGTACCGTCATAGCGTCGCGCCGGAATGCGATCGTGAATTGCCGATTTCCGCTCATTAACATATTTTTTGAGCGGAAATCGGCGGGAACGCCCCCGGCGCCATTTTTAAGTTGAAGTAACGATGCGATGGCGAAACTCAGTTACGCTGCTCGCATCGGAGCTTCAACCCGGCGTTTCTTGTTTTCTGGTTACAGAAAACAGAAACGCCGGCTTAAAGTCACAGTTAGGCTGGCGGATCACTGGATCCGCCAGCCTAACTGTTCCTGAATCTGGCCCATAGATTTTTTCATATTTATTTTTAATCCAGATATATGGGCAAAATGGTCAAGTTTGTTTATAACGTTGGGAGCTGTAATATGGGGGGAGGACATGAAAATTAAAATATCTTCAGCAAATAAGCAGAGTTTATGATGGTAGCCAGCCAGTTCTATACCTTTAATTGATGGATTTGCTCTAATAGCTTGAGCTAGGGGTTCGATGAGTAAGGCAAATAACAGTGGGGAGAGGGGGCACCCCTGGCGAGTGCCTCTGTTAATATTGAACATAGCTGATTTATACCCTGCATACTTGATGTATGCCTTTGGGTTATTATATAAAGATGTGACCCAACTAAGGAAATGTGGGCCAAAGCCCCATTTTTGTAAAGTGAAATGTAGGTAGGGCCACGTTACTGTGTTGGATCAGCAACAAGGCCCTGCGAACATTATCAGTTGCTTGGCGTATAGGGATAAAACCAACCTGGTCGTTACTTATTAAGGTACCTATTATGCTATTCAATCGGGTTGCAATCACTTTCGCTAATAATTTTATATCTAGATTTAAGAGTGATATAGGTCTAAAATTAGCACAGGAAGAGTCATCAGATTGTGGCTTAGGAATCATAGATATAATTGCCATTAGAGTTTCAGATGATGATTAATGATGGAGTTGAATGCTTCTAACATCAGGGGAGTTAATATATGTGATAATTTTTTATAGTAAAGGGCTGAAAACCCATCTGGTCCCGGACGCTTATTAGGTTTGAGGCATTTGATTGCTTGTTCAATTTCAATGGGAGTGATGGGGCTTTCAAGGCTTTCATAATGACTTTGGGATAGAGTAGGGAGTTTTATTTGAGAAAACAAAGTTTCTGCTGAGGATTGGTCGAAAGACCTTCTTTTTTTATACAAGGAGGTGAGATGTTTGTGGAAGGTATGAAGGATTTTGACTGGATTACTTGTATATTTATCATGGGAGATTTTCAGTCGGATTGGTTTGGATGGGTTGTTTAGTTTTTTAAGTGCACGTGCAAGGAGAGTGCCAGGTTTATTGGCTTGAAAGTAGTATTTTTGTTTGGAATTACGAAGAGTTTTATCTACTGATTCTGATAAAAAATAGGTCTAGATTTAAACTAGCTTTCTCGAGTTATGTTTTATTCTGCGGTGTAGGGCTAGATTGGAATTTATTATGACAGTTGTTAAATTCAGTTTCAAGTTTTGTTGCAGTTTTTTCTTTTCTTTCTTTTGATGTGATGCTTGACGTAAGCAATATCCTCTAAGGACAGGCTTATGCGCTTCCCATAATGTTAGTGGGGATATATCTGAGGATTTATTATTTTTTAAGTATTCTTTTAGGGCAATTTCTAGGTCTTGAGAGAGTGAAGGGTGTGATAAGAGAGAGTTGTTTATTTGCCATGTTGAGTCTTGTGCTTTTGGAAGTAATGAGTTAAAGGTGGAAATTATAGCGCAATGATCGGTCCATGTATAGGGTTTGATATACGAGGTTAGCAATTCAGGGGACATACAAATAGAAATTAAAATGTGATCAATACGGGAAAAGGATTTGTGAGGGTGAGAATAGAAGGAGTATTGACGTTTGGATGGGTTAATTTCACGCCAAGAATCTGTTAATGAATGTTGTTGAAGGAGTCTCTGAAACAATCTAGATTGAGAATTAGATGTAGGGGGTAATGGTGATTTATCTAAATAGGGATACATTGTTTGATTGGAATCTCCACAAATCAGGAGTGTGCCTACTTTATGTGTATTAATAACTTGAAGAAGGTGGGATAAAAACGATGTTGGTCTTTTGTTGGGTGCGTAATATGAGACTACTGTGATTGGGATATCGCATAAGTTTCCTATAAGTATGAGGTAGCGACCTTCTGGGTCTTTGATTTCAGTTTCTAGGGAAAAGGGTGTAGTTCAGTGAAATGCTATTAACACTCCTCTGTATTTGGAGGCTGTATAAACCTGGGGGTAGCTTGCACCAAAATATTTAGGGGTGGAGGATTCAGTGAAATGAGTCTCCTGGAGGCAGACTATGTGTGCTTTTGATGCTGAAAGTGACCTGAAAACTTTAGTACATTTATGAGGTATGTTTAGACCTTGTGTATTTAGGGTAAGTACATTCAAGGGAGCCATATACGAGTTTTGAGAGAAATATAACAGTACATATCAAATGTAAATTGTGGTATTAGACAAAACCCGGAGAAAGGGAGTGAAATGAAGAAAGAATAAGAAACGTAGGATAGAAGAAGAAAAAAAGAAGATGATAGACAGTAATCTAATTAGATTGAAATCCATAGCAAGAAATAAAAAGTCGGCTTTCTGAGCTCAAAAATTACAGGAGCTCAGAGGCACAAAGTCTGTCTGAGGAGGCCCCCTACACTATAACTACAGTGAGGGAGAGTCCTAGGACAGAAACATGAGAGGCGCAGTGACCTCTTCTCGGCTTCTCAACGGTTAAAATGTATTCAAGAATAAGGAAAAAAAAACATATTAAACTAAGACAACCAGACTTGGCAAGGTAACCAGATACAAACATGTATTTAATTAGTGACTAGTTATTCCTCAATTAAGAACATAAGATAAACAATGAACCTTATAAATTTCAAAACTAGAAATGGCATATTTCAATTCTATTATGATCATAGGATTGATACACCTCAGGGCTGCTGTAAGTGTGCAAGATAATTAAGTATTCACAATGTAGGAAAGGAATAGGGTCAATAACAAGAATATTTGTTTAAATACATAAAGCCTTGGAGATATAACTTCTGTCTCTGCATAGTGTATGAAGGGGAGGAAAGGAAAGGGGGAAGGAGGGGGGTGGGGAGGGAGGTAGTTATAGAGATAGTTATAGGAGAAGGGGGAGAGACAGGATGTTACAATGAAGAGAGACTTATGAGGGTATAACAAGGCGATTTGGCAGAATGATTTTAAGTGTACTGATACTTATCTTCGATGGGTAGGAAAAATGTGAATGAATTAAGGCATGGCTAAATTAACCATGAAGTTTGGAGGAGACACAAAGTGAGATACTCAGTCAAGTCAGTCCATTGTGTCCTGCTGGTCAGAAACTGGAGGATTGAAACGTCCTCTCTTTGGGGTAGTCTGTCTGTTTCCATCAGGTTCAGGGATTGATGAATGTGGAGGAGAGTCAGAAAGGGCATGGCGTCGCGTATTTGCAGATGACTTATTATAAAGCTGAAGTTTTTGCAGCGTGTTCTTTAGTTCTGTAGTGGTTTTGCTGGAGTATTTGGCTCCTTGATAAGTGAACCTAATTGAAAATGGAAACCCCCATTGATATGGGATGTGGTGGAGTTGGAGATTTAGGAGCAAAGGTTTCATCTCATGATGTTTAGCTACTGTTATGGGAGATAAATCCGCAAACAATTTGGTACGTATGTCCTTGGAAAGTAAGAGATTCTTTCAGTCTAGCTGCAGCCATAATTTGATCTTTGGTGCGGAAAAAGTGGAACATAGCAATTATATAGCGAGGGGGGCCATCAGCTTTGCGTGGCCCTAAAGCTCTGTGGATTCTATCCATTTCCAATCTTTCTATAGGAATTGATGGGGTTAGTTCTTGAAAAGGGCTGTCAGTCGATTGGAGGTCAATGACTGACTCTGGTATACCTCTTATACGAAGATTTGAGTGGCGAGCCCTGTTCTCAAATTCCTCCAAACGGGCTTCATTGTCATGGGTTGCTATGCTTGTTTCAATATCATCCATCCTGTATTCAAGGTCTGTAATGCGCCGACCTATGTCTCTGATTTCTTTAGTCAGAGTCTCAGTCTCTTGTCAGAGCGGGGTCTGACTGCCTGAGGAGAATTTGACAGTGCCATTTTCATATTCCCTTTGAGTGGCTTTTCTTTGAGGGATTTAGCTGCAGTTTTTCCACGGGTTACTCCAAGAACCATATTGTTTTGATCACCGGGCTCTAGGGAGTGATATGGTGTAATTAATTTTGTAGTTACCCTGCCATTCGAGTGTCTGTGAGAGCCGTTAAGAGCCGAGAAGGACAGAGCTTCAGCAGGACACATCCATCGCTGGCCACTCCCCTCAGCTGACTGTGGGATCAGAGGAGTTTTAACCCAATGCCTAGTCAGCATGAACTACAACCATAATCTCAAATTCAAATTGACTGAACCTGCCTTTTAAATTAAAGCAGATCAATTAAAAAAGAGAGACTGCTCTAAAGAGGCTACTCTAAAACATGCCTCCACAAAGCATACAATTGTGCAATCCAATATTCCAGTGAGACAATTCTATTTAAGAAAAATGAAGGCCTTAAACAGAATGATAAGGTTATTCTAAGATATATCAACCAACATAAGAAAAACAATAAGATTTTGTTTTCTAAGCCAAACTTAATCCATTACTTTTAAAAGCATGCCCCTTAATTAAAAGATAGATTGATCCAGAGTGAGTTCAGGGGTGATAAATGTCAGGATGCTTACCTGTACCTAGGTACAAACCCCTGTGGTAGTTGTTCTTTTTGCCCTTATATGATTGGGAGGAATATTGTGACATTGCCCAATAAAGAAACTTTCAAATTATGTAATCTTGATGCGCCAGCGGCATTCTGGGGACCCATTTTAATGGATGATTACCTCTGTGCAGGTATGTGATGTTATTTCTATTGCACCGTGCTAGCATTCATGCCAGGCCTCACCAGGAGAGCTAGGTGGTGTGGTAAGAGGGACAGGTAAGAAGAGCAGGAGGGCTGTTGACAAGTGGCTTGTCTTTTTCAGTTTACTGTTCATGATGATGATGGAAACCCCCTGCGTGGGCAACTGATTTGTGTGTGAACTGTTCTTTTTAATAAAAGTGGGCTGCCATACCCTTAAATACAGTTTGGACTGGCACAACTTATTGAAAAAAAGCATCTACCACATTAACTTAATCACTACAACGTCACATAGTATATTGCATGGGGTTAATTATGGGAGTAGGGCACAGTTGCCAATTAAGGGACGTAACCTGCACTATAACTTCATGCTTAAGTTGGAAATAATACAAGTGCATGTGATCAGGGATATAGTATTGGATTTGCAACTTAAAAGAGGATAATAGAGTGCCTTCTTAAAATATAATATATGTGAATGGTGTGCCATTTCGAAAGCCTTTAACCTACCTGCATATTGTAAAGGCCCGTGCACACGGTCGGACTTTTTGCCAACAAACTTCAAAGGGCCAGATTCAGGTAAAGTTGCGCTGGAGTATTTCGATATGCGCCGCGTAACTGTGAAAATGCGCCGTCGTATCTATGTGGCCGTACCCACCAAACTAGATGCGACAGAAAACTGGCTTTTTCCGATCGGCTTAACTTTCCCGACGCCAGAGTCTCGTCAGCGCATAATTCCGCTTGGCACATCAGTCGCGCCTATTGATTTCCCCTGCAAATATGCAAATAAGGGATATTTCCCGATTCGCGAACGGATTAGCACCATACGCTGGCTACATGCGCCGCGCGTATCTCGTCCGTCCAGCACAAAGTTATTTCTACAAATAGCTGCTTTATCTTTACTCCAGGCGGCCTCAGGTCAGCAGGAGAGCAGCTACAGCAGCAGCGTTACCGACGAAACTAGCAAGCTGAACAACAACACGTGCAAGGACAACACCTCTGTGTGCCAACATGCCAGGGGCAGTCGCGGTCCTAGCACTAGTACTGGGTCCCCCGGTACGGAGGAGGCGGGCACGTGAGAGGATATACTGCACGCGCATGAGCCTCTTTGGCATGGGGGATGAGGAGGTGTATCGCCTCTTCAGATTCAGCCCAGATGCAATACTTGAACTAACCACAACCCTGCAGGGTGACATCACCAGCAAGACACACCGCTCACAAGCAGTGCAGCCACTGGTGAAGGTACTGGCAACACTTCATTTCCTTGCAAGTGGATCATTCCAGCTGTAAACGTTGGGGGTAATTAACTCTTGTGGCAGATGCGTTTTTTGTGCAGTGAGTCAACACCAAACAGGCATATAATGTTAAGGGCCTGGTAGCCCACGTTTATTAAAGGAGAAAAAAGAAACAAAAGTCCATTCAGGAATCCCACGCAGGGGTTTAAACGGTATCCAAAAATAAATGAAAATACCAGCCCACCTGGCTACTCTTCAACAGCACTGCTGGTATTGGTTCCTCAAACCATAAGCTCCTCCAGACCCACAGTCCTGGATGCACAAGTTTTGGGTTTCTTAAACGCACACAGCTTGAAGTCCCTTAATGCACACAGCTTTAGGCTTCTTGGGCGCACACAGCTTTGAAGCCCTTCAACGCACACAGCGTTTGTCCTCACACAGAGACACTCACCAGCAGCCACTGCTCCAACTCCACCTTCCTCTTCCCTTCCTTCCCAGCCTTTCCTTTAATGAGCTGTCTGCACCTGGGAAGGCAGCTTGCAGGCTATCTTAAAAACCTGGACACAGGTTGGAGACCCAGTCCCACCCAGATCTCTGAAGGATCTCCAAGCCATAGAGCCCCATGAAGTAATAGGAAAAATATGAGAAAACTGCCAGCGCAGTTTTCTCTGTTTTTAAATGTATGCTCTGCAGCTCTGCATATTGGCTTAATGCAGACTCTGTGTCCACTTCATCATCATTTTTATAGTTACAGTAGCGCCTACTGTTACACAGCGTACAAGTGGAGTGGTGGCTGGGATGTCACAATCCTCCATGAGCAGATGTGTGCACCTGGTTGTCCCTGCAATCCTCAGACGCATGTCCAACCAGTTCATCAGACCCACCACTGAGGAGCTGCGGCTGAAGGCAATGACAGATTTCTACAGCATTGCCAGATTCCCACGCACTGTGGGGGCCATTGATTGCACACATGTGGCACTCCAGCCCCCCAGTGCCACAGAGCACATATACCACAATCGGAAGCATTGGCACTCCATCAACGTACAGGTGAGAGCCGATGCCCAGCGCCTCATATGGCACGTCCGTGCCAAACACCCCGGATCCAGCCATGACAGCTTAATATACCGTCAGAGTCCCATCCCAGCAGAATTCGAGCAGAACATGTATGGGGACAGCTGGCTGGTTGGTGAGTGACATGGGTGACAGGCATGACTATCCCCTCCCATGATGCACACCTCACAAGGGGCACATGCATGACTAACATCCTCCTGTCTTTTCCCTTACAGGTGACTCTGCATATGCACTGGGACCCCATCTAATGACTCCTTTCCGGAACCCCCAAACCAGAGGAGAGAGAAGATACAACGAAGCACACATCAAAACCTGTGCAGTGGTGGAGCAAACATTTGGGCTCCTGAAGTCCCGTTTCCGCTGCCTGGATAAGTCCGGGGGGACCCTATTGTATTCCCCTACCTTCGTGTGTCAGATCATCGGTGCATGTTTCATTCTGCACAACTTTGCTATGAGAAAAGGCCTGCAGATTGACATACGTGATGACATGACCCCCGACCCACACAGTCCCCACCTGCCAGAGGAGAACCAGTCTGCTGATGGAAGAGCAGTCAGGAGGGTCCTCGCCGTAGGCATCTTTGGACACTAAACCAAAACATTAATCACACAGACAATGCATGCATGCACACCACTGATGTCCCTAGATCACACACACCACATCCACATCGCATTGGATTAGCCCAAGTCCAGCATGTAGGACTTGGGAGCAGCAACGCCAGCGTCAAGGCCCCAATGATGTCGCTGTCCATTCATACACCTTTCACACGTCATTCACACAGCCGTGGGGTTAACTTCACCACCACGGCCAAGGGTGACACCCCTTACTGGCAGGAGTGCCACCCCCTCACATTCACACACCATTCACACTGTCCCCTGCACTCCTGACCGTGTGCAGTTAAAAATAAAATATAAACTCATAACCTGAGTAATAACAGAAAAAATAAACTCATAACCTGAGTAATAACAGAAAAAATAAAAAATAAAAACCCCGAGAAAAAAAAAACTCATCTGGGATGACGGGGGCTCCTCCTTGTGGGCACTCTCAGGCTTCTCAGCTGCCTGGAGGGAGTGGGTGGGGGTGGGGGGCATCTGGAGGAGGCTGATCCCCGGGTGGGCCACTCCTGGCTGCTGTTGGCTGCATGCCCTCCAAGGCCAAGGCAATCCGGCTCAGAAAATGATTGGTCTGGGCCTGCATTCTCATCTGGCGGGTGATATTATGCCGCTGGGCACGCTGCCGCTGCCTCCCCTCTTCCCGGATGGCAGCTGTGTTGGCGTGGATGGCTGCTGTGAGGTGCCGTACATCAGCCTGCACCTCCCCCAGGCTGGTGACAACATCCTGCAAACCACTGGGTAGCTGCGATACAGAGCACAGACTGTCAGCGAGCCGGTCCAAGTGCCCAGCAATCTCCCCCATCTGTTGTGTTTGCCGGGCATGGTCCATCGCCACCTGGTCCTGGACCAGATCAGACACCCCCCTGGTCTTACGGGTGGCCTTCCTGGGGCCAGGAGAAGGTTGTCCCCGTGGGGATGGAGTCGCCCTTGAGGGGCTACCGAGGATGGGTGAGGGGATGACAGAGGGACCTGCAGAAGGGGAGGACTCAGATAACACCAAAAAAAACTCCTGCTGAGGAACAGGCTCTTCCTCAACCATTTCCACAGAAGTGGTGTGGGCACTCTCCTCCACCTCGGTGTCTTCAGCACCCAGGGGCTCGTCCTCATGATCCCGTTGGGGGGTTGGGGTGGAATGGCCGGCAACAGATGATGGCCCAGCTCCGTCATCTGTGGATGACACAAAGCAGACACATGTTGGTGGTCCCACACACTTGGCACATGTACCCTCCCCCTCCACATGCAACACACCAAATAGGGGATAAAAAACACTTACCTGTCCTGGAGCCTTCCTCCACAGAATCATAGCCTGGTACCCCCTCCAATTACTCCCTCTCCAGGCAGCGGGCGACCACCTCCTCCTCTGTGGTCAGGCTGACCGGACATGGGGGTCCACCACCTGTGCCCCGCTCATGGCTCCGAATGGTGGCCACCTTGCCACGGACCTTGGTCCGCAGGTCATTTATCTTTTTCTGGATATCACCAGCAGTCCGGGTGGAGTACCCCAACACATTCACCCTGCCAGCAATGGTGTCCAGGATGGCCTGCTTCCTCTCCCTGCTGGTCTTCCTACTTTTCTTTCCATGCAGGAAATCATTGTAAGTCTCCATAGCAGAGATGACCACAGAGACCTCCTGGGCATTAAAATTGAGGTTCCTCCTCTCTTTGGGGGTAGCGGGAGCAGCCATAACAGAGCAAAAGTAAATTCCCTGGGGTGGGGGGAAACGGAAATACTTTTGCGCCGGAATGGCGCTTCCGCTGGCGCTTTTATACGCGCAACGGAACACATTGCGCTGACCTTTCCCGTGAAGTGGTGCCGACGGAAGTTGTGAGCATGCGCACAGGGGGCCGAGTGAAGCCTCACTTACTGCGCATGCTCCGTGGATGATGCGCGGAACGTAAGCCTCTGCGCTGGGCTCCGCCCATGATTTACATATGATCACACCCACTTCCACTTGAGTCGGGTTACGCCAGCGCATTTTCGTTACTCCGGCACAAGTTTAGGAGCAAGTGCTATGTGAATTACAGTACTTGCGCCGAAAGTGTCGGCGGAGTAACGTAAATGAGAAACGTTACTCCAAAGTAAAGAAGCGCCCATCTACCTGAATCTGGCCCAAAATCTGCAAGTTTTCAAATTTGTTCGATCGTGTGTACGCTCCATCGGACAAACTTTTTCGGGTTTCATCAGACAAAAAGTTTGGTCTGCAAACGGACAAACTTTTCGGCAACAAAAGTCCGATGGTGCCTAGTCCGACCGTGTGTACAGCAAGCCATTAGACTTTTGTACAAATGCAAATACGCATGCTCAGAACCAATGTTAAAATCAACCAACAATAGCAGAAGTTAACCAAAGGGTGGCGGTAAAGAGCAGAAAAGAGCAGAAAACCCACGTGATGTTGGGAAAGTTTTATAAAAGTTTGCATTACAGTCTGTGCGTGTGTATGCTATGGGTGTGACCGGGCAACTCCCTTTGGACAAAAATCCAAGGGAAAGTTTGTTTGATGTCCGACCTTGTGTACGAGGCTTTAGTCCTTATCTTATGCATTAGAATATAAATTGGAAATGCTTTATTGGGTTTATGGAAATTAAGATACCCCAACCCTGTTAGTAGCATTTGTGAATTTGTTAAATGTAAAACAGATAGAGTGGAGTTCCTGATTAGGTTACGGCACCTGGAGCCTAGGTTATATCCCCCAACCATGTCATGCAACTAACATACCAGGTATTATTATAACAGATTGGGTAATGCTATCCCTTTTGGACATTACATCTTTTCCAGTTTTATCCTAGGTGACCAATTCCTCCATAACAAAGTTCTAAAGATAGGGTTAATGATACATAAAATAGTTAACTGAATAACCATCAGTGTATTGTGTAAAACTTATAAAGGTTGGGACATAAACATAATTTTGATAAGATTGGTCCTGCCCATTAGAGACCTATTAGAAACCACAATTTATTCCAAATTTGTACTTTATCACTAAAACGAGCCAAAGAGGCATAACATTTAGATGGCAGTAATCAGCGAGAATAGGAGAAATCTCAATACCAAAGTATTTAAAAGAAGTTGTAATTTGTACAGGGCAAAAGGAGGAGAATTTCTAAGTAGCAACCCTGAGGCCGTGTACACACGGCAGAGAACCTCAACGGGCAGAACACATCGTTCCGCCCGTCGAGGTTCTCTGCCGGCTGTCAAAATCGGCAACCCGCCCGTTGGGAATGGCAACCAGCCATTCATCCATGCGGGCCATCGAGCAAAAAGAGAGCGTGCTCTCTTTTCGCTCGACGGGATTCCCGACGGGCGGGGCCAGCGCTCTGTGTACACACGGCCGAGGTCCTCGCTGGAATGCAGCTTCCAGCGAGGTTCTCGCTGGTTTCCAGCGAGAACCTCGGTCGTGTGTACGCCGCCTAACAGCATTATGGCAGATTTTGTCCTGTTGATGGTAAGCCTTAAATGTGTACCCAATATAGAAATGGTAGACATAGCTGCTTGAAGTGAGGAATCAATGTCATCTAGCAGCAAAAGCATGTCATCTGCATACAGCATATTTTTTTCAAGAACGTCTCTATACTTAAAACATACAATATTATTTGAACTAATCAGGGCTGCCAATGGCAAGTGCAAATAATAATAACAAGTGTGGGCAGTTGTCATGTCCCGGGGTGTATTCGAACCTGGGTCTTCCTGGTCGCTTAAACCATAGCCTTACCTGCTATGCCACAGAAGAGATCTAGACCTTGGGAATATCCTTATTGTGTTCAACACTACCTCAGACTCACTAGCTCCACCTGCTGCCAGCTGTGGACAATTCTCATTCTGGACAGCCTTTAAATATGAAGTGAAGTCATCACTCAGCGCCCGTTTATTTGGATTACTTCCTGGGTGTTTTGTCTTCAGTGATCTTCCTTGTATTGAACTCCTGCCTGATATCCCGACTATTCTACAGCCTGCTGATTTTGTACCTTACCGCCAGATCGTGTATGACCTTTGCCTGCCTGACCCTTCTCCGGAATTCGATTGTGAACTATTTGCCTGATCCGTTGCCGACCATATCTGCCTGACGACGCTTTGCCTGGATCTTCAGCATAATACTTCCACTTCGGACACTACCTTTTACAGGTACCTTACATAATAAACGGGCCACAATGGCAGTGGACCCTGATGAGATTGTTAAGGCGATTACACGTCAGGGACAATTGATCGGAGCGCATGAACAGCATCTTTCTTCCCTGGACGCCAAGTTAGATGAACTTTGCACTATGCTCAAATCTTGTTTGCCTGGTTCCTCTGCAACGGTCCAGACGCCAGATCCTACTCCTGCTACGATCCAACCCGCCTCTTCTGTACCACCAAAACTTCCCTTGCCTGACAAGTTTGGTGGTGATACTGAGGACTGCAGAGGTTTTTTAAATGTTTGCTGATTGCATTTCCACAACAACCCTGTGACTTTTAGCACTTCATCTGCCAAAGTGACTTTTGTAATTTCCTTGTTAAAGGGAAAGGCCCTGGCCTGGGTCTCTCCTTATTTGGAACGCAACGATCCTGTACTCCAAGATGCTGACAAATTTCTGGCCTCTCTCCAGACTGTATTTGACAAGCCAGATAAAGCTTCTGCAGCTGAGTACTCCCTCTTGGACATACAACAAGGCACCAGATCTGTGGCACAGTATGCTATTGAGTTCCGTACCCTTGCTGCTGAGACTAATTGGGACTCAAGGGCATTACGTGCAGCCTTCCGAAAAGGTCTTATGGATCGCATCAAGGACGAATTAATCTATAAGGATGTCCCAGAAGACCTTGAGAAATTCATAGAGTTGTGTGTTCGTCTGGATGTTCGGTACCATGAAAGGTGCCAAGAGAGACTTAGAACCCGCAAGTTTCCTAAGCCTGTTTACCGTTTGGCCCCTAACTTCCAAGTACCACCTCAGCCAGAACCTGAAACCTCTGTTGAACCCCAGGCACCTGTGGAACCCATGGATGTGAGCCGTCTCCACCTAACTGAGTCAGAGAAACAAAGGAGGCGTTCATTGGGCCTATGCCTGTACTGTGGACTTAAAGGACATTTAGTATCTGTTTGCCCTTCCCGTCCAGTAAAAGACAGGGTCTAACCAGTGTTGGAGGAGCTGGCTTAGATCTTACAGGTAGATCCTCCAAGACCAAGATTACGGTTCCGGCTACTATCCATTTACCTTCTAAGCTTGTTTTCTGCGAGGCTTTTGTGGATTCTGGGGCTGCTGGCATATTCTTGGACTACACTTTTGCAAGAAAGAACAACATCCCGTTTGTTCCAAAGTCTAGACCCCTGAACATTACCACCCTGAATGGACAGCCCTTGGGAGAAGGCATTGTAAAATTCGAGACTACGACAATCACCCTTCAGGTAGGCCTCCTCCACAAAGAGGAAGTTGTCTTGTCTCTCATTGATTCTCCAATTCTGCCTATCATCCTTGGTTACCCATGGTTGCAACTTCACAACCCTTCTTTTGATTGGGAAAATGGAGAACTAACCTCCTGGGGATCGTCCTGTCGCCCTTATTGTTTGTCTCAACCCAAAAGACTTTCTGCTTGCATGTTGGCTCCTGTGACTATCCCACCTACCTTGCCTCGTGAATACCATGACTTTGCAGATGTATTTTGCAAGCAAAAGTCAGAGGTGTTACCTCCACATCGTCCTTTTGACTGTACAATTAAATTGATTCCTGGAGCACCTCTTCCCAAAGGAAAGACCTACCCCTTGTCTCTGCCTGAACAAAAGTCTATGGAGGAATACGTAAGAGACAACTTGGAAAGAGGTTTTATCCGACCCTCTTCTTCTCCAGTAGGAGCAGGTTTTTTCTTTGTTGAAATGAAAGATGGGGCCTTCGACCATGCATAGACTATCGGGGGTTAACTCAAATCACCGTAAAGGACTCCTACCCTTTGCCTCTCATTCTTGAACTGTTTGATGTACTTAAGGGGGCTGTTATCTTCTCCAAGCTAGACCTACGAGGGGCTTATAACCTGATTTGAATTAACGAGGGGGACGAGTGGAAGACAGCATTTAACACTCGTAATGGACACTTCGAATATTTGGTCATGCCATTTGGGTTGTGTAACGCACCTGCTGTCTTTCAACGTTTCATGAATGAAATTTTCCATGATTTCAGCAACCGCTTTGTGATCATCTACTTGGACGACATTTTAATCTTTTCCAAGACTCATCTAGAGCACATTTCGCATGTGAAACAGGTATTACAACGACTTAGAGAAAACCATCTTTATGCAAAAATCGAGAAATGCAGTTTCCATCAAAGCTGTATTCCTTTCCTTGGGTACATCATAAGTGCTGACGGTTTCCAAATGGACCCTCAAAAACTTTCCGCTGTCTTGCAATGGCCCTAACCGACCACTTTAAGAGGACTCCAAAGCTTTTTAGGGTTTGCAAATTACTACAGACGCTTCATTAAGAGTTTTGCCTCCATTGCGGCACCCCTTACTGCCATTACTAAGAAGGGTACAAATTGCAAGGTGTGGTCTTCAGAAGCAAGATCGGCTTTCCAGCGATTAAAGGACATGTTCAGTAAAGCTCCAATTCTTCAGCATCCAAATCCTGATCTCCAGTACATTGTTGAGGTTGATGCCTCTGAGGTTGGAGCAGGTGCCGTACTCTCCCAGAGACAGCCAAAGTCTGGTAGAATCCATCCAGTAGCTTTTTTCTCTAGCAGAGATGAATTATGATGTTGGGAATAGAGAACTACTGGCCATCAAATTGGCATTGTCTGAATGGCGACACCTTCTGGAAGGGGCTCCCAAGCCTTTTACTATCCTCACTGATCATAAAAACCTACTGTATCTTCAGACTGCTAGACGTCTGAACTCACGTCAGGCTCGATGGGCTCTGTTTTTCTCCCGTTTTAATTTTGTCCTTTCTTATGTTCCAGGGCATAGAAACAAAAAAGCCGATGCTCTTTCCAGACAGTTCGCTACCTCTGAAGAAGATCAACCAGCCGAGCAGTATATAATCCCACCTCACAAAATTGTTGCACAGATCTCCACGGCTCTTTCCCAACAGCTACAAGAAACCCAGAATTGTGTTCCCCAGGGCTTGAAGATACCACCAGGTCGCCTGTACGTAGCCCCTAGTCTCAGAAAACCTGTACTCCTCTGGGCACATGATGGCGTGTTATCCGGTCATCCTGGTGTCACCATCACTCTTAAGACCTTGCAGCGTCATGTCTGCTGGCCTCGTATGAAAAAGGATGTTACTGACTATGTGGCTGCCTGCCCAACTTGTGCTGCTAATAAAGTACCCCGCATATTGCCTGCTGGACTGTTACATCCACTTCCGGCACCTCGCCAGCCTTGGACCCATTTGACCATGGACTTCATTGTAGACTTACCCAAGTCCGAGGGCATGACTGCTATATGGGTCACAGTGGATCGCTTTTCCAAAATGTCTAATTTTGTGCCGCTCCCGGGATTACCTACAGCGAAAGCACTGTCCACTCTTTTCCTTTCCCACATTGTAAAACATCATGGCATACCTACCAATGTCGTCTCAGACCGCGGATCCCAGTTCGTTTCCCGATTCTGGAGAGCGTTCTGCAAGAAACTGGGAGTAACGCTCTCGCTCTCTACCTCACATCACCCTCAAACTGATGGTCAAACCGAACGCATGAACCAGACCCTAGAAACCTATCTTCGACATTATGTCAATGCCTTACACTCCAACTGGTCTGAATTTTTGCCTTTAGCTGAGTTTGCCCTAAATTCCCGTTGGCACAGTGCTCTTCATACCACACCATTCTACGCAGCCCTAGGCTATCACCCTCAGAGTTTTCCTCTACTTCAGCCTTCTTCTGGTGTACCAGCAGCAGATCAGCGGGTAAAGAATATTCTACTACATTGGAAGAAGATTCGTTCATTACTACGAAAGTCAGCAGGCAAGTACACACTTTTTTCCAACAGACGAAGACGCCATATACCTCCATATGTGGTGGGGGACAGAGTTTGGCTATCAACCAAGTATGTGAGACTGAAACAACCTTCTACCAAATTGGGCCCTCGATTCATTGGTCCTTACAGGATCATTGCTCGAGTTGGGCCAGTTTCCTATCACTTAAAATTACCTTCCTCTCTCCGGATACATCCCGTGTTTCACGTTTCGCTTCTCAAAAAAGCTATTTTCAACCGCTACTCCAGATCAAAACAGCTACCTCCTCCTGTTCTTGTTGATGGACAAAATGAGTTTGAAGTCTCCAAGATTCTTGATTCCAGAAGACAGGGCCGTGGCCTTCGGTATCTGGTTCATTGGAAGGGATATCCTGTCACAGACCGCTCCTGGGTTCCAGCCAAAGATCTGCATGCCCCTTCTCTTATACGAGACTTCCATGCCTCGTTCCCCACTAAGCCCCGCTAGGCCCCCGGAGGGGTCCATTGGGGAGGGGGCCCTGTCATGTCCCAGGGTGTATTCGAACCTGGGTCTTCCTGGTCTCTTAAACCATAGCCTTACCTGCTATGCCACAGAAGAGATCTAGACCTTGGGAATATCCTTATTGTGTTCAACACTACCTCGGACTCACTAGCTCCACCTGCTGCCAGCTGTGGACAATTCTCATTCTGGACAGCCTTTAAATAGGAAGTGAAGTCATCACTCAGCGCCCGTTTATTTGGATTACTTCCTGGGTGTTTTGTCTTCAGTGATCTTCCTTGTATTGAACTCCTGCCTGATATCCCGACTATTCTACAGCCTGCTGATTTTGTACCTTACCGCCAGATCGTGTATGACCTTTGCCTGCCTGACCCTTCTCCGGAATTTGATTGTGAACTATTTGCCTGATCCGTTGCCGACCATATTTGCCTGACGACGCTTTGCCTGGATCTCCAGCATAATACTTCCACTTCGGACACTACCTTTTACAGGTACCTTACAGCAGTCCTGTTGTGTCTCCCTACCTGGGGGAAAAAATAGGGGAAATTCTCCCGCCTTCCCTAATAACCACTTGTGAAGCTTGATAAAGTGTTTATGGCCGCCTACACATGATCGAATTTGTCCGCTGAAACTGGTCCGTCGGACCGTTCTCAGCAGACATCTCTGATCGTGTGTACGGGCTAGCGGACATATTTGGCCAGCGGACAAATTTTAAAACATGCTTTAAAATTTGTCCGCTGGAGACATGTCCGTCAGATATGTCCGCTGGTGAGTACACTCACCAGCGGACATATCTTCCCGCACATGCGTCGAATGGATTTGACGCATGCGTGGAAGTATTTTTCTGCCTGGTTCGGTGACGTCGGCGTCAACGTCACTGCCACGTCACCGCGATGTCTGCCGAAAATCCTGAGGAGACATGTCCGATGAAAACGGTCCGCGGACCGTTTCCATCGGACATGTCCCTCCGTGTGTACGCGGCCTAATAGTTGATTTTCTGTTTTATATTTTTATTTACATTTTATTCCTTTTGTTATTGTCATTATTTTATTTACGTTTATTTTAGATTGTATGTATTGTTTTCAATTTTCTTTTCTTTTTTCCGTCTTTGATAGTAAAATTAGTTGAATTTAAAAAAAAAATGTATTGACTCATATATCGCTTTTAATATTGGTCTCTTTTCTCTTGATGACCCCGGTTTTTATTTTTTGTGCTACAAACAAAAAAAGAGCAATATTTTTGAAAAAAAAAATAGTTTTTACTTTTTGCTAGAAAACAAGGCCAATATGTATTCTGCTACATATTTTTGGTATTTTGACTGGTTTGCACAAAAGTTGTCGCGTCTACAAACTACGGAAAATTTAAATTTTCACTATATTTTATTGCATATATCAAATATAAGGTGAACATAAATAGGCATGCTATATGTTTTCCAAGCAATCAAATTAAATGTGAAAAAAGAAAAAGCAAGACACAAATATACACAGTATCAACAAGAGATAGTACAGTTAAGAAGAATATAGAGATGGTGCAGTAAACTCCATATCAAAAAAGGGTTATCTTGAGCTACTAATGTATAAGTGAAGGGGGTAAATAAGTAAAGAGAGAACAACACTTTATAGTGGGGATTGGACATTGTAGTTGTACCACATGAAATGATAAAGAAATGTAAAAAATTCTGCGCTGTCTAAAGGAGCAGCCAACACTACCAATGGACAAATGGTGGAAGAACAAAACAAACATAAAAAAGTGTGGAGTATATGAACAAATGAATAAAATGAGCACCCAAATAACAGTGCGTATAATGTAAACAGTGAGTTAAAACAACACAGATAAATGTGAATAAATGGAAAGGGGACACGTATTCAAGAAAAAAAGTCCAATGGGATGAAATTTATAATAAACACTCCTATAAGTGAGTAGATGAGCGAAAGTCATACAATAATGAGACCATCGCTCATTAAAAGGTTCAATGTAATTGAAATAATAGTGCTCCTAATAATCTTGCGTGAAGTGCGAATTCCACCACCGACTAATGGAGAAAAGGCTTACCAGAAGCAGTGGACCCTAATGAACATAAATTCAGAGGGTCAACTGTGCAGAATATCAACTAGGAAGTTGAAGCTGTCACTGCAGTCCCAGAAGAGCAGTCTCATGCCAGTCCATAAGGGAACAAGGATGATGTACAATAGGTGAGTGCTTCACGAATGCCCAATGAGGGGCCAGGGAATGGAGTCAGCACAATGATATGAAGAGGAAAGAGAAAAAGGCTCATAGCATAATCCAGTAACAAAAGTTGAATTTATTGTAGGTAGGAACACTTACATATCCAAAAGTACAAGAGCGCTCATCGGATGTTACAAACAGCAGCAGTGGAGTCACCCAACGCGTTTCACAATAGGTTGCATCGCCTGGGGTGAGTTGTACCACATGGACCAATTGTTCTCAGTTTTTATAACAGTTCCTTCAGCAGAGGAGAGCATGCATTCATAATTAACATGGGTGGGGGTTAGTGCTATTACTTCTTTAAGGGAAGGTGGATCAGGGAATTTCCACTGTCTGGTTGAGGCAAGTCTGACCGTAAGTAAAACTTGAATAACTGACTTATGTAGGTGGTGTGGAAAGTTTTCTATACCCAGATTAAGAAGTGCTAAGTGTGGGGGGGGGGGGTTAGGGAGCAGGGCATGTGTAGAATCTTGTTGCGTATGTGGGAGACAGCAGACCAATAGTAAGTTAACTTAGAGCATTCCCAAAAGATATGACACAGGCTTCCTATTTCCCCACAGTCCCTCCAGCATGTAGATGAAGTTGATTTTATAAGATAATTATAAGATAATTCCTATAGGTTGGTAGAGAGTGTAGCCTTAAAAGTGGCACCTACGACTTCTAACTATTTGGATTCTGTAAAGGCTTAGCCCAGGTCCCATTTGGTCATATAAGCTTGTTTTTGAAAACTTGATTTGCTTTGCAATAGAGTATAAAACAGCGTATTACTTTTCCCGTTAGTTGACAGTTGGATAGATATTGCCAGGCCAATCTATTAAAGTGGATGTAAACGCCCAATTTTTTTTTATGTCACAATGTAGAGTATAATATTTCCTATCATCTGTGCCCAGTCTTGCCACACAGAGTTAATCCAGCGCTGAGTAATCCTCTTTTAATGTTCAGTGCAATCTTATCTTATGTTATGTTTTGTTTATCATAACATGAGGTGATCCAAAGTTCATTGTATATTACCAGGATGTGTTATGTGGGAGAGGGGTGGATTTCTCACTTTTTATACCTCATGTTATGATAAACATAACATATGATAAACATGTTCAAGCTAGATATGTAAATAACCTGTCACTCAAAAGCAAGAAGAGAGAAAACTGACTTTTTATTTAGGCAGGTTTTTATCTGGAAGACTGTTAATTTTACTGAACATTGAAAGAGGATTACTCAGCGCTGGATTAACTCTGTGTAGCAGGACCTATAGTATTCTAATGTGGGTAAGGCAAATTCAGCTTGCAACCTGGTAAAAGGTTTAAGTAGATCTTGCATATATAAGTCAGACAGATGGGTGATAACTTTAAGCAACCATGGTTGAAGAGAGAGGTTTGGGATTAGCTGGTAGAGCAAGGTAAGTGGGAGTAAGGGTTTACAGGGGTTTGTGATGTAGATTATGGACATGCCAATGCCAAGGCCAGGATGGTAGGATAGATATTCGATGTGCATGATTTGGGAGAGGGTTGGCTGTGTAACCAATAAATTAGGTCATACCTCGCCACTTGGGAGGATTCTATGCCCATCCAGGGGCTGCAGCAGTGATTTTAATGATGCTTAAATTAAAAAGAAAGAAAAATAAAAATTAATTTAAATATTGTACCTGCTGGGTGTCTATAGTTTGCCTGTGAAAACGTCTTTGAGAAACCGGGTCTTGCCCGAGGGAACATGTATCAATGGAAAAAAGTTTTAAAAACGGTCATTTTTTCAGGAGTCCTGCTCCTGAAAAAAACAACAGTTTTTAAAACTTTTTTCCATTGATACATGTTCCCTGGAGCAAGACCCGGGTTCTCAAAGACGTTTTCCAACAATAATTTTGGGCTTTAAAATGAGCACTTTTGAATTCGAACGTTTGAGTCCCATAGACTTCAGTGGGGTTCTAAATGGTCTGGTCGAACGTTCTGGTGCGAACCGAACGCGGGGGTGTTCGGTTCATCCCTAATGGTAATCTGGCAAAAAACATGCTCTGAGTTGTGCCAAAATGGTTGCTAGGTAATAATCCTTAGTATCTATAAAGCCTGTACCACCAACTCTCCTAAGTTTGGTTAGTGTAGAGCAGGAGCATATTGTTTATCCTTGCCACATAAAGTGACCCAGGATAGATTGGATGGATCTACAGAAAGACATTGGTACAGGGATAGCGAGCACCCTAAATATATAAAGCAGTTGGGGTAGTGTCATTATTTTAAATGTGGCTAGTCTTCCTGCCCAGGGTAGTGACATTTTTTGCCAGAGCATCCAAATCTTTGTGTAGGGAGTGTAGAAAGGGAGCATAGGTTATTTGGTATAAAGAGGATACCTGTTTGGTTAGTTGGATGCCCAAATAGGGAATTGAGTCAGTGGCACAGAGGTATGGGTATTGTGCTAGAAAGGTGTTTTTTATAGGTGAGGGAATACCTAGATTCAACATAGAGGACATGGAAGCATTGACTTTATAATAAGATATGGCACTAAAGTTGGATAACACTTTTTGAATCAAATCCAGGGAAAGAGACAGTTTTGTGAACATTAGGATAATATCATTCGCAAATAAATAAATGTTGTGCTCAGTGGAGCAGATGGTTAAACATGAAATGTTTTTGTGTGATCTTATAATTTCTTCTAGGGGTTCCATTAGAAGATTGAAAAGAAGAGGGGAGAGAGGGCAACCCTGCCCCGTACCATTAGAGATATTGAAAGATTTTGAATTATACACATGGGCTGATAGGTGGGAATATAGGGCCATAATGGCAGAGAAGATGTGACCATGGTAACCAGATTTTTGTAGGGTTCTTGACAGGAAGGGCTAATGAACCATATCAAATGCCTTCTCCACATCTAAAGAAAGCAGTAGAGAAGGCATCAGAGTTGTTTTTGCATGATGAATATTAATCATGCGTTGGATGTTTCTCGGCTTTTGGTAAAGCCTGATTGATTAGGGTGGAATAACTCTAGAAGAATATCAATTAAACAATTGGCTATAACCTGGGCATACAATTTGAGGTCTTGGTCAAGGAGAAATATGGATCTAACGTTTTGGGAAAAGTGTGCTCCTTCCCTGGCTTTGATAAAGTTACGATCAAGACATTCAACATTTCGTTCATGAAGGAGGACAAGGTGGCAGCAGCATTGAAAAATCGAGTCAGAGGATTAAGGAGGAAATCCTTGTGTTGTTTGAAGTATTCCCCACAAAGCCATCGGGGCCTGGGCATTTGTTTGGTAAGGCTTCTATCACATTTTTGATCTCCATGACATGAAAGGGTAAATTGAGGTTTTCCAATTGGGCTTGGGAAAGGGAAGGTAATTTAATGGCTTCAAGAAAAGACTGTATTTTATCAGGCTATTGGACTGGGATGGAAGGGTCTTCTTCCAGATTAAATGCGTCTGCAATATCTTGTGACGTGGTTAGACACTTTTTTGTAGTTGGTGTAATAAAAAGGAAATGTGGAATTTTTGCCAGTGGCTCTTCAATTGCAAAGACAAGAGCTTTGTTGCCAGATGCATAGAAGACATGTTTAGGCATTTTTGCTGTTTTTCTCATTTTCATAGCAGTGTTCCAAGTTTCAGCCTGATGTAGCCCAGTTTGAATTACAATTTTGGATGAGGTTGGTGATTGTTTTGGGAATCCATAGTTTGCAAGTCCATCAATAATTTTTCAGTGCTCTGCTCCCTTTCCACCTTCATTTTATCTCCAAGTTGATAAATATATGATTTATGTGCGACCCATGAAGTGGCCAGATCAGTTGATGGGACCGAGTTAAATAAAATAAATCTTTAAAGGTGATAGCGGAGTCCTTCTGAGTAAATGGATAATTGAAGATGAGTGTTCATCCTTCATATGAAGGCACATTTAGGACTTGGAGTGTCCTCGATAATTACAGAAATTGGTGCATAGTCAGACTGAGTAGTAGGTAGACTATCCAAAGCTGAATATTTTATGCAGGAGCCATTTATCTGCTAGGAAAGGGTTGATGTGAGAGTGGAGATTGTGGCACAACAAGGCAATGTACATCACTTTCTCTTTTACCACACAAAAGTAATTTGCTTGCTTTAGAAACTGCAGCTTGATATTACATGTTGTTATTAGTAATACGATCTACAAGAACACACAGATCTTTTTGATCATTGGCTCCTCATGCATCCTTTAGCCCAGGTGCATAACTTTATGTTTGCCAAAATTAAACCTTATTTATAAATAGTTGCCCAAACAGTGCATTTATGTCTTCCAATAATTTGAAGACTACATGTAAGCACTTTATAGCATATTTTAAAGATTCTTGTATAAATACGTAGGTATTTTCTATATCTTTATTCATGTGTGTATAGATACATTTTAGAATTTGGGTTTACATTAATACGTATTTTTTTTATCTACCTGTTTTATTTGTCCACCTGTTTGATGATGATACTCCTAAAAACTGATTGAGGGGCATGGCCGGACCTAGCTGGAAGATGGATGCCTGATCGCTGAGCTCCCGGCACCTCAGAGCGACTACCGCAGAAAAACCGAGAACCCAGCACGTTTTCCTATTAGCCCCGAACATGGGTACAGCCTCGAGAGCCTCCTCAGCCTCCTGGTCCCGCTCGCCCAGGGAACACGTAGGTCCTGTGGCTCAAAACATCCCGGACATGTTCCGATCGCAGCGAGGCAATATGGCGCCTTCCAGCCAGAGTCCCGCTACGGATCTCCCACAGCCTCCCTCCCAGGCCCACTTGGACATTGTCCTACGACCGCCGCCACAGTCACTATCGGTCATGGATATGCCGGCGTCGGGTTTGGTGACCCCTCCGTTACAGCGGCCCCTGACCATAGATGACCTACGAAGCGTTGCAACGGACATTAAAGACACTCTGGCCGCAGCCATCTCGGAGCTCCGACTGAAAGTCAGGTCGCTGCACGACAGGGTCACGCGCACAGAAACCGTGGTGGGAGATCACGACATTATTCTCCAAAAGTCCACCAGGAAGGTAGATGACCATACACTACAACTGAGGGACATACATCGCCATCTTGAAGACCTGGATAACCAGGGACGCCGCCACAACCTTAGGGTACAGGGACTACCCGAAACGGTTGAGGGGGACCTTATAGCCCATTCAGTGATCGGCATATTCAACTCTGTCCTGGACAGACCCCCGCAAACGCCTATTTCCATGGATCGGCTCCACCGCGCCCTCTGCCCCAGGGGCAGAGAGACTGACCCTCCCCGGGACGTAGTTTGTTGCCTCACGGACTACAAGTTGAAAAAGGACATTCTGCGACAGGCTAGGGGCAAACGTTTAAACTATCATGATGCTCCGGTTCATATATTTCAGGACCTGTCCGGGATCACCTTGAAGCACCATCGTGACCTCAGACCACTGCTGGAGGTGATGCGGGCCAAGGAAATTAGATATAAGTGGAAGTTTCCCTTCTGCCTTACTGCAACACACCAGGGACGCACCGCTTCACTGAAAGTACCGGAGGACCTACCACGCTTCTGCGACACTTTGGGCATACCCCCGGTTGCCGTTCCGGATTGGTATGAGGAGTACAGACAATCGGTGAGTCGCTGGCTCGCTTCGCGTGCGGAACCGATGGAAGCACAACCGTCCGGATACCGTCGCCACCGTTCCAAGTCTGGGTCCAGGCCTTATCAGGGTGCACAAACCCCCCGATCTGACCGTCTGGGTTCCCCTCCGCCAGCAGCCAGAAGAGCAAGACGTGACTACTGAACTCTGCTGATGTTCTCCCGGGCCTGTTTTGCAATTGTCTGCAGTTATTCTTTATTGGTGGCAACGTGTCACTTTCGTTATGGACTCTTTGACTGCTCTTTTCACCTCCACTGCGTGCTCGGTTTATCGGCTGGGAAGTACCCAGCCAGTTCACCCCTCAACCGCAGCTGCTACGTTGGGCCCGGGCCCCCTGCGGGCTGCCTCACACTCTCGGGGGGCGGATGTGTCTGAGGTCCAACTATCCACACACCCATGGGTTTGCTCCTGGCTGGCACTACTACGAGGTCCAGAATTCGCCAAGGGCTCTTCCCGCCAATGGGGGACGCTGCTGATTTACCGCACGGAGACCCCGCCTCAAACTACAACTCCCAGGACGCTCTACGGCAATCGCCCTCCGCCAAACAGGAACTACATCACTCCTCGACGCCTGAGTTTCAGCTCCACTGGCATGTTCTGATTGTGCTGCGACGCTCGGCGATCGACACTGGACGCTGGGATGACCCCGCTCTCATCCCTTCACCGCAGACTCTGACAGCACCGGACGGCAGACGTGACCTGGATCGCTCTCACGCATCACAACCACGTTGAGCTGTGGATCTCCTCCCTTCCCACAACGGACCTTTCTGATGTACCCCCTCTGCCCCTGCTCAGAGGGGACATTGAGAGGACGGTTTGCTCCTGAGGGTAAGGCTCCCCCCTAGACGGGTACACTGTGGGTCCTTGCTGATGTGAACTGTCACTATTGGGGCTGGACGCTATGCAGTTTCATGGGCGGTAGGTTGGGTTACCGAGGGCCGATCTTCCCCCTGGCTCCGGGGTAAACCCCTTGAACTGAGGGGCCTGTATCTAGGTCCGTTTGGCCAGAGGGGATGGATGGGAGGTTCCGGTTGGGTAGTGTCCCTGAGCTATTGGGCTTGGTTGCTGGGAAACGCCTCAGCTGCTCCTCGCAACTAATGACCCCCTCACGGGCAGCTCCAGAGCAACTTCAGGCAGTGTTCCCGCCGTCTAAGCTACTACTCGGGGACCCTGTTTATGCGCTCAAACAGTTGATGGCGGCCATACCAGTTGCATCCTCGCACCAAAGGGATGGTGCCTCATCCCACGTCACGTTCGGAGATACGGGGGAAGCTGCCTGCTCCTGCCCCCTGGCGGTACCCTAGGTGCTGGATGCTTCACCTGCCGCCGAGCTCGCAGCACACCTGACCTCCACGCTCCCATCGCATTTTTTTGATGTTTTTTATTATTTTTAGGGCTCCGTGCCCTGATGTTACGGGTTAAAAACTCACACCCTACTCTTTGTTGCTCTGGGGTGCCTCACCCTCGATAGTTTATCTGGTTTATTTGTTGGGTGATATTGGTTAACTGTTGCTAGTTATATTTTGGCTCATTCTGTTCTCTGGCTTGGCCTGGTCCATCCCCACACACCTGCATTTAGGAGCCGAAACGCCGGCTGGTATTAATTTATCTGCCCTAGGTACAGCGCCCCTCCTCGAAGTTGTAACTTCGATTGGACGGGAATATCCTTTCTATAGTCCTCCACGAGTACTCCCCTAACTATTCTTCCAATTCCTCCCGAACTGCCCGAACCTTGTGGTCACCTTTCCACTTTAACATCCCCGTAAGCGGTTCCCAAGGTTTGCGCTCGTTCCCCGCACTCCCACACTACATACCTGACGCTATCCCCTCACCCTTCCTCCCTGCTCACACTCCTGCCAACCCCCCCTCACCCCCCTCCATTCGTCCTTCCTCCCGCCCCCTTCGCACCACTCCACACCGTCATGGCTTACTCGCACCTTGGTAGATCCCCGACCGTAGTCTCCCACAATGTTAATGGACTCAATGTTCCAGAGAAACATACTAAACTCTTGAGGGAACTCAAGAAAGCTAACCCCTCTATAGTCTTCCTCCAAGAGACACATTTCAAGGGTCAAAACACTCCCAGACTTACAGAAAACCACTTCACCAGGGTCTTCCATGCCACAAACCCACTAGCAAAAACTAAAGGGACCTCTATCCTGCTAAGCAAACACTCCCCATTTGTACTCTCGCAACAACTGGCAGATCCTGAAGGGCGCTACATCTTCCTCAAGGGAACTTGGGGAGGCTCCCCTATTACGCTGGCCAACGTCTATTTCCCCAATAAGTCCCACATCACGTTCTGCAGTAAGATCATTTCAGAACTGAAATGGTTTGCTGAGGGATGTATTGTCCTGGGAGGGGACTTCAACATTCCACTCTCCCCAACTCAAGACGCCTCTAACGGCCACTCGCATGTCTCATATACAATACTGAAATGCATTAAGGCTCTCTTGCACTCCATGATGCTCGTGGATGTGTGGAGGACCCTGCATCCAACCGGTAAAGACTACACTTTCTTCTCCCCTCCCCACAATAAGTATTCCAGGATAGATATGATCTTTGTTTCCCAGAGAAACCTTTCTGCCCTCTCCCAGGCCGATATTGGCATCATTGCCATTTATGATCACGCACCTTTAGCAGTGACATTAGCACTGGATGTGTCCCGGAGGTCCCCCTTTACTTGGAGACTCAATTTGGCCCTATTGGTTGACCCCGCTATTCGCGACATCATCCATGCCTCCATACAGTATTTTTTCTCTTTGAATCTGGACGCCGATACCGACCCGCTTAACAACTGGGAGGCTCACAAGTGCGTGATCAGAGGACACCTGATGAAGTGGGGGGCAAGGAGGAAAAGGATAGAGCAAGGGAAATCTCCTCTCTGTCCGCTATCATAGCGCAACTAGAGACACAACATAAAAAATCCCTATCCGATCAAGTGGCTGCAGACCTCTCCTGACATAGAGATTCCCTGAAACAACTGTTAGATTTCCAAACCCAGAAATCCCTGTTCTTTAGAAAGCGGATTTTCTATGAACAGGGAGATAAATGCGGCAAACAGTTGGCTAGAGCCTTAAGAGACGCCACGTTTGCAAACCAGATATACTGTATGCCGTCCGTAACAAATCGGGTTCCCTTGAACACACGCCGGAGAAAATAGCCGAGGTCTTCCATGATTACTATACCAAATTATATAACCTCCCTCCTCAAACCAGGCCACCGCATGTCCAGACTTCTAGGGTGGAGGCAATGCAGAGCTTCCTGAAGGATAGCAAATTGCCGTCTCTCCCCACAGAAGACCTAGCAGCCCTGGAGACCCCATCACTGCTACCGAACTCCAAGCTGCAATCAACGGCCTGAAACCCGGGAAAAGCCCGGGCCCTGACGGCTTTACATCACAATATTATAAGACCTATACTTCCCCTTTAACAGACCCCCTACATAAAGCCCTGAACCACCTAGCCAACGTAGAACATGGCTCTATGTCCCTCCTGTCCGCTCATATAACTGTAATTCCCAAGCCGGATAAAGACCCGCTAGAGTGTGCAAATTACTGGCCCATCTCCCTCTTGAACATTGATGTAAAGCTCCTTGCAAAGGTCTTGGCTAATAGATTATTGCCCCTCCTCTCGAAGGTCATCGGCCCTGAACAGGTGGGCTTCATGCCGGGCAGAGAGGCAACGGACAACATAGTGAAATCCCTGAATCTCATTCATTGAGCCGATTCTTCCAAACTCGAGGGCCTTCTCCTGTCCATGGACGCAGAGAAAGGCCTTTGATAGTGTCTCCTGGGATTATATATTCGCAACATGCTCCCACATTGGCCTAAGAGGTAACATGTTAAATTGTATAGGAGCCCTTTATGTTAATACCACAGCGCGGGTCAAGATCAACGCCACCCTCTCATCCCCCATATCCATTTCTAACGGCACGCGCCAAGGATGCCCATTATCCCAATTGCTTTTTATCATTTCCCTCGAACCCCTCATCAGGACCGTCAATCTCTCCCCTGATGTCAGGGGTTTTCCGATATCGGGGAGAGAATACAAGGTCACTGCTTATGCGGATGACCTTTTGTTCTTTATCACCAGCCCACACATCTCTATCGCCAACCTCACAAAGATCTTTAGGACGTTCGGCTTCATTTCCAACTTTAAGGTCAACCACACCAAATCAGAAGCTTTAAATCTCACCCTCCCCCCAAGCACGTTCGAATCCCTCAAGGACAATCACAACTTTAAGTGGGAAACAGTTTCCCTAAAGTATTTAGGTGTCAAACTCACGGCTAAACTGGATTCATTATACGAAACCAATCTTGTCCCTATGTTAGACTCGGTCTCTAAAGAGCTTAAAAACTGGACCCCCAAACTGTTCTCTTGGTTTGGGAGGGCGGCTATTCTAAAGATGGTGACCATTCCCAGACTGTTGTACTTCTTCAATGCGCTCCCGATACAGATCCCCAACTCATTTTTTTCTAAACTCCAATCAGCCATACGGAAATTTCTATGGGCCAACAAAAAACCTAGAATATCCCTAGAAACGCTCTGTCTACCCAAGAGAAGCGGGGGTATAGGACTCCCAAACTATAAAAAGTATTACCAGGCCTCGCTCATTACGAGAATCATCGATTGGCATTGCCACGGTGCTAACAAATACTGGGTTCACCTTGAACTCAACAATCCCAATCAACAGATTCTGTTCTACCCCTGGATGCTCCATTCTAAATTTCCCAAACACATCTCCAATCCCTTTATAGCCAACACTTTTAGGGTCTGGCACTCAGTAGCTCATCGTCACGGCCTTGCCTCCATCCCAGGGCCCTTGACGCCGATAGTGGGGAACCCCGACTTCATACCAGGCTTAGGCCAGAGATCCCTTCCTGCTCCTGAGCCCGCCCTTAAGCTGCTAGTTACCCATTGCTTGTTGACTGACAGAATCAAACCTCTGGGGACCCTCCGAAATTAGTTGGGTGATTCATTCCCAGGATTCTGGTTTTATTTTCAACTCCGAGACTTCCTTACCAATAGTAAACATAAACAAATGTTCCACCGAGATCTGTCGAATCTGGAAACCCTGTGCATAAAGAGGTCGGAGGTGCCACATACGACATCTTTGGCCTACTCTTGGCTGACTACCCCGAGTCCCGACAACAGGACTCACCATAGAATCGGGTGGGAAAAAGACCTAGGCATCACCATTAGCGAACCTCAATGGGAGAAGGCATGCATACTCGCACATAAATGTTCGCTGAGCACGAAACACCAAGAGACGTTGTATAAATTACTTACATAGTGGTACATTACTCCGCAAAAGGTTAGGCACTGGTCCCCTTCAGCCTGAGACCTCTGTTGGCGTTGTAACGCAGAAATCGGTTCGTTTATACACATTTGGTGGGAATGCCCCTTGATTTCAGAGTTCTGGGATGAAATCTCCAAGTGGATTAAAAACATCACTGAGACCACACTTACCCTGAACGCTGCTGCCTGCCTGCTCCACATCCACTCATTTTCATTACATAAATATAAGAAATCCTTGACTAGGCACCTACTTAATGCAGCTAAAACACTGATCCCACAGTATTGGAAGTCTACATTTACAAGATGGAAGAGCTTGTGGCCATGAAGAATGAACAGAGTGAATACTTTGTCGAAACTTGGCGGCCATGGGTCTCTTTCATTTACTCCAATGACTATAAGTCGCTGATGGCATGAAAGTACTTTGGTTTCTGTTCCCTGTTTCTGTTCTCCTTTCTCTGGCTTAATTACCTGCACCGCCCCCCCCATCCTGCCAATATCAGTTACGTAGGCTATGCTATTGTTCAGGAGGGCATGGATATGCTGTGTATTGGGCCCACAAGCACTTTCACACTATTGGGGTCTGTGCTACGACTCATCCCCTTGCGTATTCCCCTCCACCCCTGTGTACCCTATCCCCTCCCCTCACCCCTCCCCCTCCTTCAAGTTCTCCTCTGGTTATTCCTGCCCCCCTAACCATGCTCTGCACTCGATCGTTCCGGAAGCCAGACTTTTTTTTTTTCCTTTGTTTTGTTTTTGCCACCCAAGAGTTTCACAGTTTAACTGCCAATGTAATCTGTATTACTGTGTTGTGTTTGTTTCCTGTGCAATTGCTTCAGGCCTTGTAACCCCTGTATTTCTCTTGATTTCTCAATAAACCTTGGATTGTAAAAAAAAATGATTTTGACTTCATGTGAAAGATGGAACACATAAAGCATATTAGCACATTATAGGGGCTTTTGGTTGCAGTATAACAAAGTTTTATAACAGTCTGTATATTTGCTAATTAGTCTCTTACATGGTTCTTTCATGCTTTTAAAAAAAATACTAATGCAGTTTTTTGGGAGATGACAGGCCTGCTTTAGGATGCCTAAATTAAAATGCTTTTAAAACATGCTAATTCAGTTTTATGGGAGATGACAGATCTACTTTAAGATGCCTAAATTAAAATGATTATGGATCCAAAAGAAAAAAAATAACATATTGCTATACTTTGTCAATGCACATAATGTAACATCTTCACTGAGGAAAGTTGTCTGCACACAATACGCTGAGCTATGTTTTATTGCTCATTTAATGGAAAATAAACCCTGCTTATAAATTGGGGCTCCATTTTTTCCTATAACTGTCTTACCTCTAAAGTGGTTTTCAGTGCACTGTTCTGCATAGTTCTACAAATCCTGAGACTAATATATGAGTGCACTCTGTTCTAAAATAACTATACTGCCTGACAGCTATGTTATTAGGTGAAACAGCAAATACTATTTAATAGAGCATCAATCTTTGAAATATATTTATCTGCACACAAATATATAAACTATCAAAAATGGATCACTGGTAAAGTTTCCACTTTGTACTTGCCATCTACTGATAGGGCTATCTTTAAATGTTATTTTTATATATAACATGTTATAATAACTTGCAGTGGTATTTTTTAAATTGTTCTGTGTACAGTAAATGATGGAAGCCATGCTGACTACACAGTGGGGTTCAATTCTTTTTAGGTCTTGAAGCTTATCTTTATAGTTGTCACCCACTAAGAAAATAATACCTTTTGTTCCTCTAGCAACCTTCCAGTGTAACACTGTGTTTAACTAGATAATGCTAAGTCAAATAAAGAAAGTGAACAAGACTTAACTACAGTATGTCATAAAACTACCTATACAAAGTTTGGAGAATTCTTGCATACTGTCAGAAGCAGAACATACTGTGTACTGTGGTGTCCATCAATTATTGATAGAGGGTAGAGAGAAAATATAATGCAGTGACATAAATCTGCTCTTTGAGTTGTCGAGGGCGGGTTAATGTCAAGCTAATTTCAGCCAAAACAAAGTTTGACATGTACATGAAACTTGGCCGGCACACTCTGGTGTTGCAATAAATCATTTTTCAAGTCTGATGTATCTCAAACACAAACAGAGTAATTGGAAAAAAAGTTAGAGAAGCATTGATTAAAGTCCACAGGGACTGGCACATGCTAATTCAATTTCATTCTCATATTAACATAGACAATTTATGTCCCTTTGGAGTGATTTGTCAGTATAATTATTAACATGAATTACAATTTAGGTTCTTACTTTTTTGCTTGATTTCTAATAAGTAACTCTTTATTAATGTTATAAATGGCACCCATTTTGTTAAAATAAGAGGTTTATTTTTTTAGAGTTTATTTAATGCTTTTATTTACTAGGACAAAATTATTTTCACAATACTTTGCCTAAATTGTAACAAATATAAACAGGAGGGTGAGAATGTGATGAGACTGATGTTAAAGAGGAGTTCCACCCAAATTTGGAACTTCCTCTTGTTCCACTCCTCACCCCCATACATGCCACATTTGGCATGTCATTTTTTTTGGGGGGGGGGTGGGGGCTGCAGTAGGAGTGGGACTTCCTGTCCCACTTCCTGCTTCCGCCGAGGGGCTGGTTAGGCGATTAAGCCTTAATCGCCTACACCAGCCCCTACCTGTAGGCGATCACATGGGACACTGACAGGTCCCATGCGATCGCCTCTCCAATCAGCGGCGAGCCGTGCCGCGCGCACATGCGCAGTGCGGCTCGCGCATGCGCAGTGGGTGCCCGGCCGTGAAGCCGAAGGCTGTCACGGCTGGGTGCCCACAGTCGAGATGGAGACGCCGGCTGGGGAGGGGGGGAGAGGAGCGGAGCCCCGGTCGGCGCGTAGCTGGAACGCAGGAGCAGGTAAGTGAGTGTTTATTAAAAGCCAGCAGCTACACTTTTTGTAGCTGCTGACTTTTAATAAACACAATTTTGGCTGGAACACCCCTTTAAGTATATACATTTTTTTGATTTATCATTTTCTTGGAGTAAATTACAGAACACACAATCTTATGCCACGTGTACACAAAACGTTTTTCATGACGAGAAAAATGCAATTTTTAAATTTTTTCAATTGAGCATTAACTACTTGCCGACCGCCCGCCGTCATATTACTGCGGGACGGTGGCACTGCTGGGCGAGAGCCCGTAGCTATACGTCCGCTCTAAAGCACCCCCGCTCGCCCCCGAGTCCCGCGCACACGCGGTCGCTCGTTACAGAGCGGGGACCGGGAGCTAAGTGTGTAAACACATAGCTCCCGGTCCTGTCAGCGGGGGAAACGCTGATCTTCTGTTCATACAATGTATGAACAGAAGATCAGTGATTTGCCTTAGTGAGGCCAACCCCCATACAGTTAGAACACACCCAGGAACACACTTAACCCCTTCCCTGCCCCCTAGTGTTAACCCCTGCACTGCCAATGGCATTTTTATAGTAATACAATGCATTTTTATAGTAATTGATCGCTATAAAAATGCCAATGGCCCCAAAAATGTGTCAAAAGTGTCCGAAGTGCCTGCCATAATGTCGCAGTACTGAAAAAAAATGCTGATCACCGCCATTACTAGTAAAAAAAAATATTAATAAAAATGCCATAAAACAACCCCCTATTTTGTAAACGCTATTACTTTTGCGCAAACTAATCAATAAACGCTTATTGCAATTTTTTTAATGGAAAATATGTAGAAGAATACATATCGGCCTAAACTGAGGAAAAAATGTTTTTTATATATTTTTGGGGGATATTTATTATAGCAAAAAGTTAAAAATATTGCATTTTTTTCAAAATTGTCGCTCTATTTTTGTTTATAGCGCAAAAAATAAATGGAGATTGCAAATTTGTCACGCTATAACAGACTGAAAAGCACTAAGACTGAAAAGCGTGAATCGTCTCTCACCATACTTTTAATAAAACAAAATCATCAAACACTAGTATAAGTGTGAAACTCGTCAGCTTCACCATTGTACTGTGCTGTGACTTGTAGTGCTGTTTTGGATTTTGGATTTTACAGTAAAGGCAGTGTGGCAGTGCGGCTGTCCAGAAGAATCTTTTTCTTTCTTTTATTTTGCCTTATACGTGCATTGATTGCACCCATGGTGAGGAGTGATTACCTTGAATGACATCCACACCTAAGCAGCTTTTTCTTCCCGTGGCAAAAGTCTGATGTGGGCTGTTGAACGGAAATTCTGACCGTGCGTATGCTCCATCAGACTTTTGCTGTCAGAATTTCCGTCAACAAAAGATTGAGAGCTGGTTCTCAATTTTTTGACTGAAAAAATTCCTATCATCTGTAGAAATTCCGACACGCAAAATTCCTGACACATGCTTGGAAACAATTCGACACATGCTCAGATGCATTGAACTTAATTTCCTCGGTTCTTCGTAGTGTTGTATGGGAGGGAGGAAAGGGAATGTGACAGGGGAAATATGTTTTCTGTAAACAATAACGTGACATAATATTTCAAAGTGAATCAACACAATAGATATTAATACTTTCAAGAGTGGAAGCACCTTTGGTGGAAGTGGAAGCATCTGAGTGGTGATCTCAGGGAATGACATGACAACAATGATAGCAAAGACAAATCAACCTATTTGGAATACAAGATCTTGAATTGTTAAAGAGCTTCAAGTGTGTGGCATTTCTGGGGTGGTAGAAAGACGGAGGGATCTGATAAGTTGGATATTTTAAGTTTATCTAGGGAGTTTAAGAGGTCTTGTTTTAGATAACAGTCCATTAATTTAAATGGGTGCATAATATCCAGTAGCTCCTTTTGGAACGTGACCTCTATATATTAACACTATGTTGCAAATAAGCGTGAAGTAGAACAGAAGTTTAGTACAACGGTGTCCAGTCTCTCAAGGTTGAAGAGCGAAAACATTGAGCATTCCACAGCTGGAAGACTGGGTGGTGTTGGTTAATCCAATGGGACGTGATCATTTTATGAGCAGCTAGGAGTTATATGAGTCCATTGTGTAAGGTTGAGTGAGCCTGCTGATGATGATGTGGAAGGTAGTGCTTCACATCAAAATATACACACAATCATGAATTGTTAGGTAGCCAGATCTTATTGATTTTGAAAATGTATGCTAGAACAAATTCCAATATCTAGTAATCGTTGGGCAATCCCAGAGGCGGTGGAGTAAATTAAGACATTGTAGTGAACACCAGGTGCATTGTGCTTGAGTAGAGTCTGCCTTTTTGGTGCGGAATGGGTAATATGCCCCGTGGATAATTTTAAATTGTGTTTCATGCCACATCTCTGAGATCATGAGTTTGTGAATGTGCCGATAAACCTCTAAGATCCTTTCTGTGAAGTGTGTTGTTGTTGAAGGTGGAAGACCTTATCTGTAATTGAGCAAGATGATATTTATCAGATTGGTGCATAATGAGGTATGATTATAACCTGGAGATAGAGTAATCGTCCCTCTGGAGCACTACATCAATGAATGATTGTTGAAGGGAAATTCTGATCATGTGTACAAGGCATAACAGTTGTCAAAAGGTGTCAGGTTTTCTACATTAAGGAGACCAGGCACATAGCTGCACATTAAAATTGACTCCAACGAACAACAAGGTATATATCCTAAAGTGGTATTTATTAACAGTAAAACACAGCAAACCACGAACACAGAAAACACAGCACAGATATATACAGACTGTAACAGCTCTAGGGAATGGGAGTGAACCACAACTGCGGTAGCAAGGAATTCAATGCTCTTCTTTATGTGATAATTCAGTATTAGGCCCCAGGCGTCACTCCACACAAACAGGAGTTTGGGGTTTCTCTACATCATCTCTCTCTCACATAAAGATAGGTGTTGAGCTACTGAGCTTGGACACATTACAACATGTGACCAGAGCTTAGCGTTTAAAATTGTAGTATGTTCTTAAAGATTCCAATGCATAACTGTATGCAAGCGATTATCAGTATTACATAGCATTGTGCATTGGGCCACTAGGGGAGAAGGTATAAAATACGTCAACCCCTAGCATAGAAAAGTTGTTCCGCAACTTAGGGCATAGGCCCATAAACAGGTAGCACTTATGTCAAGCATGTAGTAAATAGGAGTTGTTGAGACAACTAATAATTACATGTGATAGGCAATTATAGCTCAGGAACTTTGAGAGTATACATAGTAATTAGGAGTTGTAGCGACAACTAATAGTTGCATATAAGAAGCAATTATTGCTGAGGTAATAATAGAGTAAATGTCCCTTTAAGATATTCCTTAGCAAAGAGCCATAGGCACAACAGTCTATCCCAAGTAGTATGTTAATAGCCACAAGCCATAATAAATAACAGCAATTTTTTAGGTGGAAAGTATGCAACAGATCTTTCTGTAGAACTACAAGTGACACAATTGCTACTTATCCATTTGCAGGGCTTCAGTGTTTAGCAGCAATGGACTCCGTAGTGTAGGGCATCAGCAAGGAATAACTCCCAGGTTGTCCGCAGTGAATGGCAGGCTGGACACAGTGAAGGGCTGTTGCTAGCTGGCCATAATGGTGCCTTTGTTGTAGCTAGGCCAGAACGGGCCATCTTTGTAAAATGAATGCCTTTATAGGCAAGTGACCAGGTGCAGTGCATCGCACTGAACTTAGGAAAACTGACGTGAGTATCGGCGCAGTTCCGCGTTCCAGGCTGGAACGCACGCGGCTCCGGGCGTTGACGTCATTGTGTAAATGCTGCATGCATTCCAGCACGGAACACATTATGACACTGAAAGCGCCTGCTAAAAGAGATTAGGCGGCAAGATGGCGCTTGTTAGACAGACCAAACTAAGGACAAGGGTACAATTAATGCACAGTTGCACAGAAGGGGGATCATGGCTGGGTACACAGCAGAGGGAGGCAGGAGCAAGGCAAAGGGGTGCAGACTGGATCAGGCAGCAAGGCAGGGACCAAAATTGTGACATGCCGAGGAAAGGGAGTACAGCCTGCTGGCTCCTGGGAGACACCTGCTGGTGGACACTGGAGTTGCAGCAAACCGCCCATAACAGCATAGTGCCACCAGCAGATGAATTCCATCCTAACAGTACCCCCCCTTCAGGAGCGGCCTATGAATGCTACATAAGGCTTCACAACTGGCATATGCACGTCGACTGAACACATCGCTGCTAATGTCCGAAGGTTTGGCTTGGTAACAAGCTGGCCCCAATTTTCTGAGTTATACAACATCTGATCCCTCAAAACAGTTGGCATCCCAACGCTGGGGTACCATGGGTCATCCACAAACTTAGCCCTGGGGTAATGTGACAACACCAGAACTCTGACACCAAAATGTCTAAATACAATGACGTAGCTTGGCTGGTTTCCAGGACTTGTTCAACACATCAATGTCCAACTAGGTTTCCCCCAGGCATTGACCTGGGTTCCCTAATGCACCTGGAGTTGTGGTAATCACATCCAGGTTGTGGCAAGGCACAAATAGTACTCTGTCACTCCCCTGGAGCTCACCACTACCATGGCCGTGAAGGCAAATGTAGCTACCAGTTGTACATCCGAACCACCAGGCTTAGGCTCAACATACTGTAAGAGGGACCCAACCGAGGCGAAACAAAATCTCAGGCCCACTTAGATAAAACTGCACACTTTAATATTAAAATAGTAATAAAGCACTCACATATTAGTTACTGTATGCACGCATATGTAGAATTCCAAATGACAGTCAGTCCTCAGCTCGTGTGGATGGTCCCTGCAGCTGTAGATGCTTGCTTTGCTTTGCTGCATGAGGCGGAGTGACGTCAGGATCAGCATCCTGGTCCTGACGTCACTTCGCCTCACGCTGCATCCCAGCATAGACCTGCCGCTTGCGTTCCAGCCCTCTGTCTGGTAGCCGCAGTGACACCCGGAAACAATCGAGCCGCCCAGGAATCAATGTAGTCTGGCTGGGCGGCAGCCCGGGAATCAGCATAGTCAGACCGAGCAGCAGCCCAGGAATCAGCATAGTCTGGTTGTGCAGTGGCATGGGTATCAGCTGTAGCAGGCTTGGCAACAGATGGCAGGTTACCCATGGCAGGCTTGGCAACAGACAGCAGCATGGAGAAGGCATGGACACCATTGGCAGAACAGCCCAGAACAGCATGCCATTAGCAGGTCAATTCCATTCTAACGGGTAACATAAAGAAAACAGACAAGATGTTATGGACTCAAGTTGCATCAGAAGACTCTCTGCAGTGGTGTTGGTGAGTGTTCTAATTGTCTGTCTGGGTTTTGATGGAGTTTGTGTCAGGATCCTTGTGGCAGTTGAGATGGTTGAGATGGTTGGGGATTAAAGACACAGTCTGGCATTGAGGCTGGTTCCATCTCCAGAATTGGGAAAACTTCCAGAAGTTGAGAATGGTGTAAGTGGAAAACTGAACAATTTTTACTGGTAATTAATGGATGTCCCCATTTATATATAGCTCTTGTGGCACATATTATTTTCTAATAATTAATGCACAGACTAAATGCACGCATATGTAGAATTCCAAATGACAGTCAGTCCTCAGCTCGTGTGGATGGTCCCTGCAGCTGTAGATGCTTGCTTTGCTTTGCTGCATGAGGCGGAGTGACGTCAGGATCAGCATCCTGGTCCTGACGTCACTTCGCCTCACGCTGCATCCCAGCATAGACCTGCCGCTTGCGTTCCAGCCCTCTGTCTGGTAGCCGCAGTGACACCCGGAAACAATCGAGCCGCCCAGGAATCAATGTAGTCTGGCTGGGCGGCAGCCCGGGAATCAGCATAGTCAGACCGAGCAGCAGCCCAGGAATCAGCATAGTCTGGTTGTGCAGTGGCATGGGTATCAGCTGTAGCAGGCTTGGCAACAGATGGCAGGTT
The DNA here is from genome assembly GCA_029574335.1 of Rana kukunoris. Classification (NCBI taxonomy): domain Eukaryota; kingdom Metazoa; phylum Chordata; class Amphibia; order Anura; family Ranidae; genus Rana; species Rana kukunoris. The sequence goes on from CM056051.1 coordinate 207,623,674, forward strand.
ACCCATGGCAGGCTTGGCAACAGACAGCAGCATGGAGAAGGCATGGACACCATTGGCAGAACAGCCCAGAACAGCATGCCATTAGCAGGTCAATTCCATTCTAACGGGTAACATAAAGAAAACAGACAAGATGTTATGGACTCAAGTTGCATCAGAAGACTCTCTGCAGTGGTGTTGGTGAGTGTTCTAATTGTCTGTCTGGGTTTTGATGGAGTTTGTGTCAGGATCCTTGTGGCAGTTGAGATGGTTGAGATGGTTGGGGATTAAAGACACAGTCTGGCATTGAGGCTGGTTCCATCTCCAGAATTGGGAAAACTTCCAGAAGTTGAGAATGGTGTAAGTGGAAAACTGAACAATTTTTACTGGTAATTAATGGATGTCCCCATTTATATATAGCTCTTGTGGCACATATTATTTTCTAATAATTAATGCACAGACTAAATGCATTGGTTTGTGGAGGGCCAAGGGTTCTATAGCAATTATATCTGGCTGGTGTGGATAGGTATTCAATATCTTGGTGACTCCACAACTAAGGTATCTGGCAGGTTTAGATTCCAGAAAATTCTGAATGTAGTATGCAATATATCTTTTAAGAGCTGTCTCCAAGGGTTCTAGCTTGGCATCCAAGTTCTGTTTTGTTGGTCTGAATTGCAAGATTGCTCTGAAGCTCTCTTCCATCTCCTGTTCAGTGTGACTGCCAAAGGGGTGTCTGAGGGTGCCGGTGTGTTGTCAAAGTACGACACTCAAATATTTATCAGAAGGGTAGTTGGCAGGACCTTCCACATTGGTTGTTGTCATCTGCAGGTCCTGCATGAGTGGATGGGCTGACAGTGTGATCTCCTGATGGTGCTATGTTAAAATAGGAACTGAGATCTGTGCTCACTAGTGATGAATTGAATGTCCAAGTTCAGATTAGGGACAGGTTCCCTGAGCAACTTTATTGAAATCAATGAGAGTCAAAACCTTAAAGTGGAGTTCTCACCTGAAAAAAAAAAATTCCACCAAAGATCTAAAAATAAATAAATGGAAAAAATAAATAAATGTACCCTAAATAGCTGTTGCTATGCGGAAGTGCCGAATCTGCCTCTTCATCCTCCGCGGTGGATTCTCTTCCTCCTCCTACACTCGGCGTCTTGATCTGAATGGGGCGCGCTGCATTCTGGGAACTGTGTGTGTCCCAGAAAGCAGTCTGCCCATTCACAAAGCGCCGCGCCACTCGCAGATGCGCAGTAGGAAACGGGCAGTGAAGCCGTACGGCTTCACTGTCTGTTTCCCTTACTGTGGATGGTGGCACCTGAAGCTGCCAGGATCGAGGATCGGCCACAGCGGGGGACGACATCGCTGTGGCTAGGACAGGTAAGTGTCCTTATTAAAAGTCAGCAGCTACAGTGTTAGTAGCTGCTGACTTTTAATTTTTTTTTTTAATAGAACCTCTGCTTTAATATCAATTTGAGCTGTTTTCAAGGCTAATAGGCAAGGAATTGTCAAAAAAGGGGATATGGCTTACTAAGCCCTACACTGGGGGGTATGTACGAAGTTTAAAAACACCATTCAGCATGGAGCAAAATGTATACAAATCCTAAATAGGAACAATAGAACTGTACAATTCCTTTAAATAACATGTTGGGGGGGTGTGCTATAATCATGCCTGTACAGGGGAAGATGTTTATGATGTATAGAAGCTACTGAAGCAAAAATTACACTAATGCTGCATACAGACGATTGGACATTCTGACAACAAAATCGTGAATTTTTTTTCTGACGGATGTTGGCTCAAACTTGTCTTGCATACACATGGTCGCACAATTGTTGTCGGAAATTCCGAACGCCAAGAACGCGGTCACGTACGACAGCACTATTAAAGGGAAGTTCAATACCAGTGGTGTTAGTAGAAGTTTGGTGAGAGACGATTCATGCTTTCAGTCCGTTACAGCGTGACAAATGTGCTATCTCCATTACAAACGCTAGTTTTACCAGACTTATCGCTTACGTCTCGTATTTGATTCAGAACATGCCTGGAATGTTGTGCTTTGGAATTGTCCACACACGATCATAATTTATAAGAACGGATTTTGTTGTCAGAAAATTTGAGAACCAGCGCTCAAATTTTTGTTATCGGAAAATGTCGGATGGAGCCTACACACAGTGGGAATTTCCGACAACAAGCTCCCATCGAACATATGTTTTCATAAATCCTGAGCATGTGTACATGGCATTGAGAGATAAAAAGAGTAATTTTACATTTTCCTGTTGTCTTAAGTGTTGCTATGCATTTAGGGAAGTCCTCATGCAACTTTTTACAAAAAAATAAATAAGGGATCACTAGGTAAAAGTCAATTACCACAATTGAAATTACCTTTTTTTTTATATACGGGCTCATGCACACTGCAGCTCAAAAAAAACACTGCTTTTACAGGCATTGAGCTTTTATTTCTCTACCTCTAATTAATGTAATTTTTGCAGTACAACTTCAAAAAATAAATACCCCCAAAAAATAAAAAAATAAAATAAAAATAATGCATATTCCTTTAGTTCTGCTATGGGCTTTAAGGGGGCATGTGTACCAAAAATGCAAAACTAGACACTTAATTTAAGCATGTAGCCTGGTAGGCCAGGAAATTGAGAGGTGACTGAATGATCCCTTTCCTAAAAAATACCGGGCCACATCAGCATTGGGAGGGTACCTTGGCTGGACCTGTGGTCAAGCTCATCCCTAGTGCTGGCTACAATAGGTAGAAATTGTGGGAAATGTCAAAAAGCTGCGTGAGTGACAACCACTCCACTTTACAGACATGAGATAGCAGTTGGTGTCAGGAACTGGACCAGATCTAAAGAACAGTGCAGACAGTGGTTTGTGAAGACCCCCAGAAGAATACACCCTTTCTCCCCCATTGCAAAGCCAAAATGCATAACCAGATTCTTAGTCCAAGCACGCAGCCTGGTAGGCCAGGGAAGGGAGAGGCAACTGAACGTTCGCCTTCCTGAACATTACAAGGCCACATGCCTTGAACATTGGGAGAGTACCTTATCTGGTCCTGTAGTCAAGCCCATCTCTAGTGCTGGCTAAAATAGGTACAAATTGGCAGATACCAAAAGACTTTATGAGTGCCAAGATAGGAATTGGTTTTGGGAAATGGATTGGATTTAAAGCAAAGTGCAGGCAGTGGTTTGTGCAGAGCCCTAGAATAATACAGCCTTACTCCACCATTGCAGCCATGCCCCAGACTTATATTCTTGATTTGTTATCACTAAAAGCAGTGGGTTTTTATGGACCTGCAAATGATATTTATTTATATTACATATCATACTGTAGTTAATAATTTACCTATTAGAGGACGTGTAGGTTTCAATAGGAAGCCTGCAAAGATCATGTGATATAGGTATATATAGGGGATATAGGTAGATATTTATTTAGGTTAATTGTGGGTAGTAGCCTTGCTGCAAATTGAAAGTACCTCTGTAAAAGGTTAACTAGTGGCAATACAGATTGATTGGATGTTGTTTAGGAACAGCATGCCCAGGATAATCCCATCCCTGGACAAAGTCCTCTGGTTTTGAGATGCATTAGCAGAGGATACCAGAGGATACCAGTGGCAAGAATCTCTCCTTTTCACATGCTGATTTCAGTAAGTGCTATGTATAGCACCATTGAATATGAGTTAATTGGTGGTTGAATAAAAGTTTTTAAAACAATGCTTACACTATTGGGAGCTTCTTATTTGTTCACATAGCCAGCGGGTGAACTGTAGAGACATGAGTACTGCAAGATATGGATAAAAATTCAAGTGCCATAGACCTTAATTTCTAATATGTCAATAATCTCTGGTGAGTTTTGTAAGCCTTAGTTGTAGCACAGAACTAAGTGTTCTCTGCAATGCAGTGGTTTGATAATTTGAGTATACAAAAGACACATTGTTTGTTCACAGAGAAACTGTATTTGCAACTTTTTGTTACAATTTGCTTTTTGCACTATAGGGGTTTGAACATGTAGGTATATAGGAGACACAGGGTTTTACTAAGATACTTTATTTTGACTTTTTGTACACTTGTTTATGAATTTTCATTAAATTGTATAGAGCGGATAATTTCAGTAGTTTTTATCAAATGGGCATATTTGTATAGACCATAGATGTGCTTGATTTGGGTTTATAATTACTGCTATAGGTGCTTATGCACATATACTGTGTAAAGAAAACTGCATCTATTGCTTTTTTCTAAAAATCAATTATTTACAGACAGCACAAAATGTTCACTTTATATTATGTGTGTCGAGGAAGAGTAGGTCGATTTAATTACCATTTTATGATCCATTAAAATGATTTTGTAATAGTAATGTCACTAAATGTAATTAATTTTGTCTACAGAAAAAATACTTTAAAGTCCAAATGTTTACTGTACATCATCATTTCACATTACCTACCTGATGGCAAATTTCATGCACAATGACCATGGTGACATCAAGTAAATAGGAAATTGAAGAGATACTTTGATCAAGCAGAATTCGTTGCTCCACAAATACGCTCAATCCCCAGTTTTCCATAGCAGCATAGGGATGTTTAGGCACAGCTAATAAATCTAGAACAAACAAAAATACACATTTTAAGGTTCCAGGGCTTTCTTTCATTCACATATTGTACTTCTACATAACTGCAAAAATGAAGAACTGCAACAAAAGTCAAATCTAAAAAAAACTAGGGCACATAATAAATGTAATGCCATAAACATGTGTTTAAGAACTAGAATACAGTTGATTTAGCATATGAAAAGTTTAAATTCCCATATTGAAATTGCACATAGAAAGAAAAAAAATATGATACATCCTAAATAATATAATAATGTAGTTATTGAATCACTCTATATCCTTTTAAAAATATCTGCCAATATGATCTGAGGGTAGTGACTTACAAAAAACAATTTTCCACTGCAGATATGGTGGCTTTTAGACTATCAACCTTTACTACATTTTGACAAGGACAGTACAAACTGAAGGAGTAAAGGGCACAATATTACAAATTAACACAGAAGTCATGAGCACTAACCAGAAACTGTTTTGTACCAAATATATAAAATATAATTGGGAGGCCACAGTCATGAAAGATGTGTAGAGGCTGAGCCCTGAAACAAGAGTGAGGAAATGGAAAACCGAAGAAAGAAAGATAAGGGAACAACAGGGTATCACTAGGAATAAATAGAGGGAAAGAAGGTATCAGAAATGAAAGAATAAGAGAGGTAGGGAGATCTCATAGTTAAACATCAAATCATGAAATTATAAAAGCCATACAATGTAACTCAGAGCTAAGGCACTAAGGAACTGGGAGGAGCAGTGTGTACATTATACAGTTGTGCTCAAAAGTTTACATATCCTGCCAAAATGTATGATTTTCAGAGAATATGAATGATAACACAAAAACTTTTCTTTCACTCATGGTTAGTGTTTGACTGAAGCCATTTGATATTAATCAACTGTGTTTACACTTTTTAAATCATAATCACAACAAAAACTACCCAAATGACCCTGATCAAAAGTTTACATACCCTGGTAACATGCATACAAGTTGACATAAAGGGGTTTGAATGGCTATTTAAAGGTAACCATCCTCACCTGTGATCTGTTTGATGTAATTAGTGTGTATGTGTGTGTATAAAAGGTCAATGAGTTTCTGGACTCCTGACAGACCCTTGCATCTTTCATGCAGTGCTGCACTGACGTTTCTGGATTCTGAGTCATGTGGAAAACAAAATAATTGTCAAAGGGTCGGCGGGAAAAGGTAGTTGAATGGTACAAAACAGAAAAGGGATATCAAAAGATATCAAAGGAATTGAGAATGCCAATCGGCAGTGTTCAAACTTTAATCAAGAAGTGGAATATTAGGGGTCTGTTGAAACCAAACCACTGTCAGCTAGACCAACTAAAATCTCAGCCACAACTGCCAGGAAAATTGTTTGGGATGCAAAGAAAAACACACAAATAACTTCAGGTGAAATACAGGACTCTCTGAAAACAGGTGGTGTGGCTGTTTCAACTTGCACAGTAAGAAGGCACTTGAAGAAAGATGGGCTGCGTGGTCGAGTCATTTGGAGTGATGAGACCGAAATGTAGCCTTTTGCCCACAACCCTAAACACAACAGTTGGAGAGGAGTCAACAAGGCTTGTGAAACACTGAGGTTTATCGCTGATGATGATGTGTGAGCTACAAGAGCACAGGAATTTGGTCAAAATTGATGGCAAGATGAATGCAGTATGTTACCAAAAAATACTGGAGAAACATTTGTATTCATCAGCCAGGAAGCTGTGCATGGGACGTACTTGGACATTCCAACATGGCAATGATCCAAAACACAAGGCCAAGTCAACCTGTCATTGGCTACAGCATAATAAAATGAAGGTTCTGGAGTGGCCATCTCAGTCTCTTGAGCTTAATATCTTTGAGCCACTCTGGGGAGATCTCAAACGTGGAGTTCATGCAAGACAGCCCAATAATTTACAGGAACTGGGGGCTTTTTGACAAGAGGAGTGGACAGCTTTACCATCTGAGAAGATAAATAGCCTCATCCACAAATACCACAAAAGTCTTCAAGCTGTCATTGATGTTAAAGAGGGCAATACATCGTATTAAGAACAGGAGTATGTAAACTTTTGATCTGGCTCATTTGGCTAGTTTCTGTTATGATTTAAAAACAATAAACACAGTTGATTGATAATCAGCCAAACACTAATCATGAGTGAAAGAAAAGTTTGCGTCTAAAGATTCATATTCTCAGAAAAATCATCAATTCTGCAAGGGTATGTAAACTTATGAGCAAAACTGTATATGTTATGTAAAATTTTCAATGTAAAAATACAAGAGTGTTACAATTATCAGTATGTTAACAAGCCAAGTCTTTTTTTTATAAATTTGTGTTTTTTGTATCTGAGCAAATATTTTTTTTAACCACTTCAATACAGGGCACTTTCACCCCCTTTCTGCCCAAGCCATTTTTCAGCTTTCAGCGCTGTAACACTTTGAATGGCAATTGCACGGCCAACACTATAACCAAATAAAATGTTTATAGTTTTTTCACACACATAGAGCTTTGTTTTGGTGGTATTTGAATGTAATCAATGTCACCACTGCATTTTTTATTTATTACGCTATAAACAAAAGAAGAGGGAAAAGTTTGAAAAAAACCACAATATTTTTTATCCATTTAAAAAAAAAAAAAATCCTCAGGTTAGGCCGATACATATTCTTCTACATATTTTTGGTAAAAAAAATGGAATAAGCGTTTATTGATTGGTTTGCGCAAAAGTTATAGGGCCAGATTCACAGAGCCCTTACGCCTGTCTAACTAGTGTTAGACTGGAGTAATTTCAAATTACGCGCGTTTTCTAGCTAGTCGGAAACCTCAAGCCATGAATAGACGGCTGCGGGCTTCAATTCGACTGGATTACGTGTTCGTACTCCTTCGGATCTACGCTGCAATAAAATTGCGGCCACTGGGTGGACTTCTCGTTGTTTTCCGCGTCGGGGTATGCTAATGAGCTTTTGCCGGCGATCCCAGAAATTACGATCTTCAATCGCAATCTCTTACGGCACCTTTAGTTATCTTTTCGCTGCGTAAAACTATACCAGCTTTTTGCTGGTCTAATATTAGACAGCCCATGTTAAGTATGGCCATCGTTCCCGCGCCGAATTTCTACGTTTTCCGACGTCTTTTATTATTTTTTACGTAAGTCGTCCGGGAATAGGAATGTTCGTAAACGATGCTACTCAAACAACGAATGACGTAACAACGTGATTTCGCGCAATGCACGGCGGGAAATTTCTGAACGGAGCATGCGCAGTTTGATCGCCGCGGGGACGCGCTTAATTTAAATGCTTCACGCCCCCCAATCGCGTATTTCGATTACGCAGTGAGAAATAGACTACGCCGCCGTAGCGTACGGGCAAAAATCTACCAGGATTCGGTGTAGAGCCTGGTAAAATACGGCAGCGTAGAGTATTTCGATTACGCAGCGCAATATTAACTGTATCTGAATCTGGCCCATAGTGTCTACAAAATAGGGGATAGATTTATAGCATTTTTATAATTTATTTGTTTTTTACTAGTAATGGTGGCAATCTGCGATTTTTATCGTGACTGCAATATTGCGGCGAACACATCGGACACTTTTGACCCATTTTTTTGGCCATTCACATTTATACAGCTTTCCATGCTATAAAAATGCATTGATTGCTGTATAAATATGACTGGCAAGGACGGGGTTAAGACTAGGGGGCGATCAAGGTGTTAATGTGTTCCCTAGGGAGTGATTCTTACTGTGGGGGAGACTGACTGGGGGAGGTGACCGATCGGTGTCCTTATGTACAAGGGACACACCATCGGTCTCCTCTCCCTGACAGGACATGGATCTGTGTGTTTACACACACAAATCCACGTTCCTACTCAGTTACTGGGCAATCTTGAGTGCCCAGCAGACACCGTGGCCGCTGGGCATGTGCATCGGGTTACCATGCACCCCCTAGTGGATCTGGAAGGCACAAAGTCATATGACGTCCACCCAGAACGAGAGGTTTATATTCCTGCCGTCATATGACGGCAGGCGGTGGACTACTGGTTAAAGGTAGCATAAGTATTTAGAAGCTCTATAACAGATCACATCAAGCTGTATTTAAGACACGTCTAATAAAATGTCTTCAAGAGGGAGGCCAACTGCACAGGCCAGTGCCATAGAGAGCTAAGGCTGTATTCGGAGATTGAGTGATACTTGTGGTTGATGAAATAAAGTGGAAGATGTCTTTCCAGAATGATAATTGTTTTGGGCATTGCCACCAGTTATGAATAAGAGATCCCACATGGCCACAATTTCTCCAGCACATAGGGTATTAATAAACAGAAAAACAGTAGGAATGTATTTGGGGTGTAAAGTACTATATACTAGTTTTTGAATTGTTTCCCTGTGATTCAGTCATTGAGAAGCTCTCTTGGGCCATCAAAGGGCATAGTGACAGGTAGAAAAAGAGATTCCCATTTCATTTTCCCATTTAGGCATCACAGAAAGCTTCCCAGGTAATGTCTGTCTGAAGAAGAAAGTGTAAAAAAATAAAATGCCTCTCTCGCCTCAGAAAAAGTAAAGACAGAGTATAGAGATTGTTAAAACTAAAGTGGAGTTCCAGTCATTTGTTTATAATAAGTCAGCAGTTACAAAAAGTGTTTAGCAACAAAGGTTTTAATTTTTTTATGTTTGTTACTCAATGGAATACAATGACCAATACACGTATTTAAATTTTCTTTTAAACACTACTAATTGTGTTCTCTTTGCTGCAAATATTTGATTCAATTTAGTGTTGTGCAGAAATATCACAGCTTATTGAGGTAAGCTTTTTAAAATGTACAGTTCTTTTCAGACCAATATGCCTCTCTTTTCTGTAAGTCATGGAAATGTGATTACACCATGATCTCTATTACCTAATTTGTCTCTAACTTCTATACATGAAGTCCAACCATCTGTGGTGTTTAAAATGAATAGCTCCAACAGAGCATTTTTCCTCATTGGGGCTTCCACAATCTGTTCCATCAAATTGTTATGCAAGTTTAAAGGGTAAACTTTTGTGGAAAAAACATATAGCCAATTAAAAAATAAATTATACAGCATATACTATCACTACACAAGCCATATTGTAATTTAATGTTATTAAAATTAACTTTCCTTTTCAAACTGCAGCACTATCATTTTCTGTAAAATTCAATGCGATATGGCAACCCTGAGGCATTCTGTACACAACACCTTTGGAAATGTAATGTCCTGCTCGCGTGACCAAGTCTGCATTGTGATAAAAATAGTTTTTGGCATAATCTAAAACAGTAATTACATTTTTAATGAGCTACTTCTTAAAAGGGTTACTTTTAAAGGGATGCAGACACTGCAACTCTTCTTATCAGATCCCAGAAATTGCAACGTTTGTTAAAATCCTTGCACTGTACAGCACACAGATTATGTAGAAGAGATTTTTTTTATTTCTTTTATCTCATCAAAACGAGAGATATTCTTTAAAAAATATCTTTATCTTTAAAAAAAAAAAGTATTTGTTGAGCGTGCAGTTCCATTTGCCCAAACAATCTCAGGATAAATAAAGTTACCCCCAACATTTCCCCTCTTACAAGTCATTTCAGTCTGTGAAAGGAGCTGAGATTTTTTTCTCAACCCTTATATTAGGGGACCTATAACATACTTTCACAATTAAATTACTATTTATTATGGAGTTACAGCCATAACAATATTCACATTCAGTTTGCTCTTTACATGCATACATACTGTTTCCCTCAACATTAGCAACCCAGTCATTTAAGCTGTCCAACCAGGTTTCACTAAGTCAAAGTGCTCATAACAGACGTTTTAGGCTACATCCACACCAGCGATTTAGACCAGTACAAACTGTAAAGGCATAAATATTCTCCTTCCTGTGACTCGGTGCAGCCGTCAGTCCCGTTCACTAATTAGCCACAGCTATTCGATGCTCTCTGAACAGTCAGCGATTACCTGTGGTGATTGCTGCTAGACACGCTTTGTGTGCATCACTACAGGTAATCGCTGGTCCTGCACCCACCAGCGACCTGTCAATGCTGTGAACAGGGCCAGCAGGCACTCAGAACCACATCAAGAATCAGAAGATTCCATCCACTACAATTCACACCCACACCCACCTGTGAATTCAGCCTTAGTTCATCTATTTTGTTTTCCATGTTTCTTGCATTTGTGAACATACTGTATATTTTAATGTTGTATAAGTGTTTTATATTCTTGTATTACAAGTTTTTGAGCTATAACATGATTATAATACTCTTTTTGTATTGGACTTAGGTGATGCAATTTCTCTGTCATTTAGTTTTAGCCCTGAACCCTCCCAATATTCCACCTCCTATATCATATTCCCTCTAGACCAGGGGTGTCAAACTGGCGGCCCTCCAGCTGTTTCGAAACTACAAGTCCCATCATGCCTGTGTGGGAGTCATGCTTGTAACTGTTAGCCTTGCAATGCCTCATGGGACTTGTAGTTTTGCAACAGCTGGAGGGCCGCCAGTTTGACACCCCTGCTCTAGACCCTTGCTCTCCATATGACATAATCTTTTCTTATCTTTCTTAAATTCCTCCAGGCCTCTAACCATTTTCTCCCTCAAGAGAGCTGCACCCTCCCTTTTTGTATTCTGGTCATCTTTATTGGAGAGCCAGTAGCCATTTATCATGACACTCTCTGCAAATAAAAGTAAGGAAAAAAATTACTGGTGAAGGGCAAATTAGTTAGCCTTAAAAGTAATTTGCATCAACTTGGGATAATTGGGTGTTCAGTTTGGATTGCCAATTTACTCTGCTTGATAAACTGATCACATGACCATCAATCCTTTAGACTCCTTACCTATTCTCTTTCATTGCACATGAGTAGCTCTACCCTATCCACTTTCAGTGAACAGGCCCTATGGCTCATCCACCCTTCCTTAACCACTTCCCTACGGCCGTACGACTATCTACAGCCGCAGGGTGGTTCTAATTCTCTGGGGCGCCGTGTTTCTACGGCAGCCCCTTTCCTCGTTCCCCGCGCACGCTCCCGTGCGCGCAGCGGGGAACTACTGTGCTGGTTGTGTCTCCTGGACACAGCCAAACACAGATCGCGGTAAATAGCCAATCACATCGGCTATTTACAGCGCGATCTGTGCGGCCAATGGGAGATGATCTCAAATGTAAACATATGAGATCATCTCTCGTTGCCCGCTCTCCCTCCTCACACAGACAGCGCGTGTGAGGAGAGAGAGAGAGAGCTACTGTGAGTGAAAGTGTTTTTACAGTGTCCCAAATCAGTCCCCAATCAGTGCCACCAGTACTACCAGTGCCCGCCTGTGCCACCAGTGCCCACCTGTGATCAGTGCTGCCTCAGTGCACATCAGTGCAAATCATTGCCCACCTGTACCAACAGTGCCACCTGTACCACCAGTGCCACCTGTGATCAGTGCCCACATGTAATCAGTGCCACCTCAGTGCACATCAGTGCATATCAGTGCCCACCAGTACCACCTGTGTCATCAGTGCCCACCTGTGCCCACCTGCGATCGGTGCCCACCTGCGATCAGTGCACATCAGTGCGTATCAGTGCGTATCAGTGCCCACCAGTGCCACCAGTACCACCTGTGCCACCAGTGCCCACCTGTGATCAGTGCCGCCTCAGTGCACATCATTGCGTATCAGTGCACATCAGTGCCCACCTGTGCCACCAGTACCATCTGTGCCACCAGTGCCCACCTGTGATCAGTGCCCACCTGCCATCTCAGTGCACATCTGTGCCACACACCTCTGAAGTCACCAGCATGTCAAAACGTTGCTTTTCCCTCAAGCAGGCATATGAAATTATTTCCGCGGCTGACGAGAGCAACGGGGAGCTCTCTTCTTCTGATTCTGATTTGGATTCCGATTTGGACGTAAACTATGAGCCAGTCTACAGTAGTGGAACAGCGACAGGCTCAGAGGGGGAAGATAATCAGCCCGCCAAAAGAAGGCGCTCTGGTAAGGAGGCAGTGGCATCCACCAGCACTGTCATGCCATCCACCAGCACCATCATTCCATCCACCAGCACTGTCATGCCATCCACCAGCACCGCAGTGCCATCCACAAATACTGAAGTGCTATCCACCAGCACCGCAGTACCTCGTGTGGCTTCCTCCAAATTCCGGAGAAGCCAACATTCCCCCTTTCACTGCCCAGCCAGGAGTCCAGGTGAACACAGACAATTTTTCCCCAATTCATTTTTTTGATTTATTTTTAACTGAGGAACTGCTATCAAGCATTGTGGCCCAGTGCAACTTATATGCCCAACAATTCATTTCCAACAATCCCACATCTTCGTATGCCCGTCCCTTCGAGTGGAGAGACCCAACAGTGGAGGAGTTTAGGATTTTTTTAGGCCTCACCTTTTGCATGGGACTCAACCCAAAAAACGAAAAGCGTTCCTTTTGGTCAAAATGCCCCATTTATCATATGCCCATCTTTTCTACAACAATGCCCAGAACCAGATACTTCATGTTCATGAGGTTCCTCCACTTCAACGATAATACCCAGTGCCTTCCCCGAAATCACCCAAATTTTGACAGGTTTTTCAAAATTCGCCCCTTACTAAATTATTTTTCTGAATTATTCCCCCAAATATATACGCCGGAACAAAACATATGTGTAGACGAGTCCCTCGTTAAATTTTGTGGCCGACTGAAAATAAAGCAGTTTATTCCCAGGAAAAGGGCACGCTATGGGGTGAAGGTTTATAAACTTTGTGAACGAGCTACAGGGTACCTGTATTCCTTCTTGGTCTACGAAGGGAAGGACACCCAGCTGAATCCCCCCAATTGCCCAGACTACTTGGGATCAAGTGGAAAAGTTGTCTGGCAACTAATCAACCCCCTACTGGATAAAGGCTACCACTTGTACGTGGACAACTTTTATACCTCTCTTCCCCTGTTCATCCCCTGTTCAACCTTCATCGGAAGCAGACCCCAGCATGTGGCATGGCAAGAGAGAACAGGAAATGCTTTCCTCAAAGCCTTGTGAATAAGAAGCTGAGGAAAGGGGAATCGGCAAGTCTGCGCAACAAGGAGGTTCTTGCAGTGAAGTGGAAGGACAGAAGAGAGGTATACATGTTGTCTTCCATCCACAACAATTTGTTTGCGGAAACCCGCAGAGGGCGTGGCACCACCATCCAAAAGCCCACATGTATCCGGGACTACAATTTGTTCATGGGGGGAGTCGACTTGAACGACCAAATGTTGGAACCATACCTTGCCATAAGACGCACATACCATTGGTACAAAAAAAGTAGCTATTTTTTTTTTTCAATTGGCCATATACAATTCATATATAATTTATCGTAAGTCCACCCAAAACCCCCTACCCTTCCTTGGCTACCAGGAGGAAATTACCACTTCCCTGATATTCCCGAACGACCTGCCCCAGAACATCCGATCAGATGTTCTAAGTCGACTCTCCGAACGCCATTTCCCTGATAAAGTTCCTCTCACAGCAACAGGCCGACAAGGTCAAAAAAGATGCAAGGTGTGTGCCAGTAAAGGAGTCAGATGAGACTCAGTTTATCATTGTGCCGAGTGTCCTTCCCAACCAGGCCTCTGTGTAGTTGGCTGTTTTCGGCGTTACCATACCAAACTAAATTATTAATCCTCCGTTCCTGCCTTCTCACACTTATACACCCCTTATGCCACTGACCCCGGCTTGTTTTTCAACCACAATTCTGCCTAAAATTTTGTAATACCTCTGCCTGATCTGGAAATGACCCTGGACTGTTTTTCGACCATTCTTCTGCCTAACGATTCTGTAATGCCTCTGCCTGATCTGGAACTGACCTCGGACTGTTTGACCATGTTTTTGCCTGCCTCTTGGACTGATCTTGTACCCTGCTACTGGACTAGTGGGATTCAACACAGGGGTCTCACATATGTGAGGGGCTCCAGAAAAGATTTTCTGGATGAAGAAAACATTTTTTTTGTTTTCTCATACTAGATTAGGGTCTGGTTGCCCGGAGGCTTCAAAGAGATTTGGGTGGGAGAAGCCTCTACCCCTGTCCCCGTTCTGTCCTGAACGAGGCCCTACTTCTGCCTGCTGCCTGTAGGACCTATGCCATCATGCCTCTGCCTGTTGCATGAACTGACCACCTGCAATAACCCTGACGGGACAGTATCCCTGCCTGGACGTTGCTTATCAAGTCCCTGCCTGCTGCCTGGACCAGTGCTATCCTGCTGTGTAGAACTGCGCTACTATTACCACAGGTAATCTTTTGTTTATGCTTTGCTCAGCATAATGTATTTTGGGGTGTAATGTGCATTCTATGTGTCTTTGGAACACCTGACGGTGTTCCTTGCATGTTGGATCTCTGTATGTGGTCAGGCTGTGTAGAAGTCTCACACATGTGGTATTGTTGTACTCAGGAGGAGTAGCAGAATTTATTTTGGGGTGTCATTTTTGCTATCTAAATGTTATGTGTTGGAAATATCTTATAAATGGAAAGCTTTGTGTAAAAAAATGGGTTTTCATTTTTTTTCCACATATTCCAAAAACTGCTGGAAAAAAATAAACTGTTCCAAAGACTCATTATGCCTCATAGATTATACATTGGGGTGTTAGCTTTCCAAAATGGGGTCACTTTGTGGGTAATTCCATTGTCCTGGTGTTCCAGGGCCTTCAAAAGTGTAATAGGTAGTCAACTAGTTAGATGTGCAATTTATGCTCCTAAAACCCCTGATGGCGCTCCCTGCATGTTGGGCCTCCGTATGTGGCCAGGCAGTGAAAAAGTCTCACACATGGGTTATCGTTTTACTCAGGAGGAGTAGCAGAATGTATTTTGGGGTGTCATTTGTGGTATGCACATGCCATGTGAGAGAAATAAGCTATTACAATGACAATTTTGAGAATTTTTTTAAATGAAAAATAAAAATCTTAATTTTGCAAAGTATTCTGGGAAAAAATTACAACTTCAAATAACTAACCATGCCTCTTACTAAATACCTTGGATTGTCTACTTTCCAAAAAGGGGTTATTTGGTGGTCATTTGTACTTTCCTGGCTTGTTAGGGTCTCAAGAATTGAGATAGGTCTTCAGTACATCAGGTGTGATCAGATGTGACAATTTTTTTATGATTTGCACTATAGCTTCTAGACTCTAAAACTTTCACACAGACCAAATAATTTCCAAAAAATGTGGGTTATTTTTATAAAAGACATGTAGCAGTATAAATTGTGGCCAAAATTTATGAAGAAAAATTAATAATTTGCAAAATTTTATCACAGAAACTAAGAAAAAAACATATTTTTCCCAAATTTTCTGGCTTTTTTCATTAATAGCGCAAAAAATAAAAACCGCAGAGGTGATCAAATACCACCAAAAGAAAGCTCTATTTGTATGAAAAAAAAGACAGAAAAATCATTTGGGTACAGTGTTGCAAGAGTAATTCTCATTCAAATTGTGAGAGTGCTGAAAGCTGAAAATTGGTCTGGTCAGGAGGGGTGTTTAAGTGCCCAGTATGGAAGTGGTTAACAAAGATAAATGGGCTAATAGGCATAGGGCTGTTTTATAAAAATGTCACAACACACATTTTTATGTGTATACCATGTCATCGGTATGTAACTGCCCTTATTAGGCTAATTATTACTTGGACAACTAAGTTCAATGACATTATTGATAGCATGGCAAATTCATAAGTCCATGTACTTTGACATCAATATACTGTATATTAGGCAAACACTTAATGATTAGAATTTGGTTATATATAAAAATGTACTGCAATAGCAAGTCCTGATAGAATTTGTTCATCACTATTTACTGTTCGTTTAAACATTGTCACTAGCACTGCCTTAATTAACAAATTGGTATAAATAGAAAGCATTGCATCATGCAATCTAGACCATATAATTAGAGGATTGAGCATCTGCTGGGTTTCATTAATTCTGTTTATAATCCCACTGTCTGCACTGATAAATGGGTAATATGATACCACTTTGCTACTGAGAGAGTAAGCAAGTTTAAAGCGTAAGTTCACCTTCAACTTCTTGACAACCACGTAACACATATATACAGTGTCAAGAAAGGCAGGCTTTAATGCCCAGCTACTGTGCATATGTGTTTATGGTGGCAGGAGCTTGTGTGCCGGCAGCATGCTCACAGTGCTCCCCCAACATACTGACCAAGCGCTCACCAAAGCTTCTAATTGAGAGCCAGCAGGAGGGGCTCCTGATATTGTGACTATTGTGAGAGCCAATAACAGTATTCACATGATACCTTAACACCACCTCCCAGACATTAAAGCCCACATAAAAGGCTACCCAGATCGTAGCATTAAGAGGTTAATTTTTTTAAGCCATATGAATTACAGTATCTTAAGTACATTAATATGCTGTCCTCTGTTTTGAAAAATAAGGCTTACTTTTAAAGCAGCTTATTCTATTGCCATTCCTTCTTCTTCCTGCAGATGGCGGGATGTACAGAGCATTGGATGAGCAGCCCCAGAAATTCACAAACAAGCACTTGGCTTCAATCCCTCTTCACACATGTGCAGTCTGCTCTCTTTCACAGCTTGTTAACCCCTTCCATACAGGGCATTTTCACCCCCTTCCTGCACAGACCAATGTTTAGTTTTCAGTGCTGTTGCACTTTGAATGACAATTGTGCGGTCATGCAACACTGTACCCAAATTAAATCGTTATGTTTTTTTTTCCCCCACACACATAGAGCTTTCTTTTGGTGGTATTTGATCATCTCTGCGGTTTTTATTTTTTTGCGCTATAAACAAAAGAAGAGCGACAATTAAAAAAAAATATATATATTTTTTACTTTTTTATTTAGTAAATATCAGTTTTAAAAAAAAAAAAAAAAACGTTTTTTTTTCCCTCAGTTTAGTCCGATACATATTCTTCTACGTATTTTTGGTAAAAAAACATGCAATAATCGTATATCGATTGGTTTGCGCAAAAGTTATAGCGTCTACAAAATAGGTGATAGATTTATGGCATTTTTTTTTACTAGTAATGGCGGCGATCTGCGTTTTTTTTTTTGTGACCGTGACATTGCGGCGGACATATCAGACACTTTTGACACGTTTTTGGGACCATTCACATTTACACAGCGATTAGTACTATAAAACTGAACTGATTACTGTGTAAATGTGACTGGCAGGGAATGGGTTAACACTAGGGGGCGCTGAAGGGGTTGAAATGTTCCCTAAAGTGTGTTCTAACTGTAGGGGGAGGGGGACTCACAAGGGGAGGAGACAGATGTGTGTTCCTCTGTACTGGGAACACACATCAGTCTCCTCATCACTGACAGGAGGTGGATCTGTGTGTTTACACACACAGATCCACATTCCTGCCGTGATGGGCGGTAATTGCGCTGCCCTAGAACACCGGGAACAAAGGATGTCATATGACGCCCACTCTGATCAGCGAGGTGTTGCTGCCGCTGTCAATTGCCTATGGCCCTGTAAGGAAGGGGTTAAAGGTGAACTTTAAAAAGAAAGTATTTGACCATGGTATAAATTAGGTTTATTTTATGTTTTTAGACATGATTCACACAACTTTTACTTAGGATTCACACTTATCCCAATTGAATTCAATTACAAAAACATGGGAATCTGGGATGAAACCTGTGTATATCTTGTGTAAAAATATTTATAAATAAACCCCTTTGTGTTTTTTGGACATTACATCTATTTGATATCCTAAATCCCATCTATACTCCAACCATAGAGACAACATCAAGGCCAACTTCTTACAGATGTTTTTATAAGGGCCCTTTCACACTGGTGCGTTTTTTCCCACGTTTTTGGGGTAAAAATAGCGCTATTAAAACGCCCCCCATGCCCCCTCCATTGAAATGAATTTAAAAACGCGGTAAAATCGCTAAAATTGGTAAAATCTTTATAGCATCTTTTCTTGAAAAAGTTAAAACGACCAAATGATTTTAAAATCAGTAAATATTGAACCATTTCATAATTTGAGCTACTGTAATACATCTAGAAGCCCTACAGAACAGAATCTAAAATGTTTTTCAAAGCATCATTAAATAAAACACTTAGGTCGCGTACACACGATCAAATTTATCTGCTGGAATTGGTCTGACGGACCGTTTCAGCAAACAAATTTGATCTTGTGTACGGGCGAGCAGACAGGTTTTACCAGCAGACAAATTTTAAAGCATGCTTTAAAATCTGTCTGCTGGAAACCCGTCTGTTCGATATGTCCGCTGGTTAGTACACTAACCAGCGGACATATCTATCCGCACATGCGTCGAATGGATTTGACGCATGCGTGGAAGTATTTTACTTCCTGGTTCGGTGACGTGGCGGTGTCTGCCGGCGGGGATTTTGGTTTGATCGTGTGTACAGCGATCAAACCAAAATAGCCCAGCAGACAAATCTGATCAAAACAGTCTGTCAGACCGATTTGATCGGATGTATTTAGTCGTGTGTACGCGGCCTAAGGCTTAATCTTTAAAAGACATGTTATTTTATATATGGTAACATTTCAGAAAGTTGCATATGCATTTTCTTGGATATTCTCTATATGTCACTTGGCACAATGTATAATAATAAGTGTTTTAACAGAACAGTTTAAAGCACATCACTTGGATGGTGTAAAGATGCAGTATGAAACAGTTTAGCATATAGGGTCAATTTATCAACATTGTTAATGTAAAACATCCTTTTATTTGGTATGTAACATTCTTAATTTAATGCATTCACTGTGATGTACTTGCACATAATATTGTCAACCAAGTTTTATCAATGTAAAAAAACAACCAAAGCCCAGTACTCTATTATTTCAAGTGAAATTTTGTGTTGCACATCGAGAAGACATATTAGTGACACAAAGGAGGTTATCAGTGCATTTTATTGTTCCTTATTACAGAAGAAACAAATTACATAACATTAAAAGACAAACAATGGATTGAGTTCCCAGAGCTTTTGATATAAACAGCAGCACTGTATGCATTGTTAATTTTGAAAGGTCCCATGAGAAATGCCGAAAGTGAGGAAAAAGCCATCAGGATAGAAAATACAGTGAATTGTCTAGAAATTAGCAAAGTACATTTGTAATCTTTTCCTTAAAAGAAGTCTTTGGCAAACAGGCATATCCATGGGGCAGCACATGCTGGCTGAGCTCCACGTAGACCATCATGCCTGGCACATGCTTATCTCAGTTTAAGCACAGGAATAATATACTAACATTTTTAAAAAAATGTATAGTATCTGAATGTGGATGAGTTTTCTCTACACAGTTAGGGAAATTGTATCATGACTGTATCTAAATTATTCATACTGGACACAATTGTGTCTACTTTGGTGGCTTCCTGTCATCACTGTGCATGTTGAATTTATTGTTATAAGCTTCAGACAGCCACTTTCAGAAAATTCTGACACTCCTTGTTAATCATAGAATACCGTACTTTGAATCTCAGTTGCACGCCTTATAACAGTTGACCAGTATAGCAGTTAGTAAAAAAAAGTCAATATAGAAAAAAATCAGGGGTGGCAGCACTCCAACCATGTTGTTGCACATCTATTAAAAACACATCCCACAGCTGACATAGTGACAATCAAAATTATTGGCACATCAAATTTGTCAGCTGACAAATGTGATGCATTATTAATTTGCAAGACATTGCTTAAGTGCTGGTGATGTCCTGAGATTGACTTACTAAAGGTAAATGTGTGCACTTTGCAAGGGAATAGTCCCCAGAGTGTAGTGAATGTGGTGAATTTTTACTTGGCAAAGAATCTCATGAGAAATATGAAAAGTAGGGAATTGTGTGCTTGGAAAATAAATTAAGTTTTGTTTGCACATGATTGGATAATAGAAGTCAGCAGAGCTTTACCTCTTTCACCAAGCAGGATGCAACTTCCCTTGCAACATGATCAGTCTAAAGATTTTATTGATACTGTTTACCATGTCCCTATTCACAGGAGCTGTTAGACATTCTTGGGAGCAGATGTCCAATTAAACTCCTATCTGTTTCATGTACAGCTCCAAATCCTGGTCAAGGGGACGCCAGCTATGGTTTAGAGAAGCAACTTCCAGACTCAAATGGCTCACCACATATTCTTATGGTTGGATCGTAAAACTGGTAAAGTCAGATTTGGCTTCCTAAATGCCATAGAAAAACAAATACATGATTCCTGATAGACACAGGGGTTGATTTACTAAAAGCAAATAGACTGTGCACTTTTTAACCACTTGAGGACCACCTAACGCTGATATACATTGGCAAAATGGCACGGTTGAGTACAGGCTTGTACAGGTACGTTGCCCTTTATGTTCTTCTCTGTGGCTTGTCACTGATCATCTGTTCTCTGTTATAGGGGATGACGATCAGTGATGTCACACATCCAGCCACACCCCCTACAGTAAGAATCACTCCCTTAGGGCACACTTAACCCCTTAGCGCCCACAGTGGTTAACCCATTCACTGCTGTTGACATTTTCACAGTAATCAGTGCATTTTTATAGCACTTTTCGCTGTGAAAATGAAAATGGTCCCAAAAATGTGTCAAAAGTGTCCGATAAGTCCACCATAATGTCACAGTCATGAAACAAAAAAAATCGCTGATCATCACAATTACTAGTAAAAAAATAAAAATGGCATAAAACTATCCCCTATTTTGTAAACGCTATAACTTTTGCGCAAACCAATCAAACGCTTATTGCGATTTTTTACCAAAAATATGTAGGAAAAAAACGTATCTGCCTAAACTGAGGAAAATAAATAATTTTATATATATATTTTTGGGGGATATTTATTATAGCAAAAAGTAAAAAATATAGATATTTTTTTTTCAAAATTGTTGCTCTATTTTTGCTTATAGCGCAAAAAATAAAAACCACAAAAGTGATCAAATACCAC
Source organism: Rana kukunoris (assembly GCA_029574335.1). Taxonomy (NCBI): domain Eukaryota; kingdom Metazoa; phylum Chordata; class Amphibia; order Anura; family Ranidae; genus Rana; species Rana kukunoris. The sequence goes on from CM056051.1 coordinate 207,645,095, forward strand.
CAAAAGAAAGCTCTATTTGTGGGGATAAAAGACACCAATTTTGTTTTGGAGCCATGTCACACGACCACAAAATTGTCAGTTAAAGTGACGCAGTGCCGAATCTTAAAAAGGGGCCAGGTCCTTTACCTGCATAATGGACAGGTCTTAAGTGGTTAAGTGCACTAATTTTAGTGAATATCGTGAAGCTCTGCAGATTTACATTACCCAATCATGTACAAGCAAAAATGCAGTTTTTTTGTGTTTTTTAACAGGAATCAGGAAGGGATTATTTCCCCTGCTGTAGCAAATTGGATCATGTTTTGCTGGGGTTTTTCACCTTCCTCTGGATCAACTGTGGGTATAGGATTGTCGTATTGATTAAATTGGTTTAACCTCACTAACTATGTAACCGTTTATATGATCCCTAGTCCCAAACTATTATCTCAGGGTTACAACCTTGGTGCTGCCATTCAATATGAAGACGGGACTGGATAGGATACCTGAAAGTCACCGTTCATCCATTAGGGGTGCACAGATGCTTCCCCTAATGTCCATGCATCCGGCCCTCTGATCAACATGCAGGGCACCGGGTGCATGGATTCCAATGGGGGAGGGAGTTATTTTTTTTAAGCACGTGATTAGAGCCAGAGGCTTAAAAAAAGGGTGGGCTGGGGGGACAGAACGCTGCAATCAGAGCACACCCAGTTGTGTGAGAATAGCGAAAGATTATTCACTATTCTCACACTGATCCTCTTCCCAGGCCAATCAGCTAGTGTGTCCTGAGACCCGTCACCCGATTGGCTGAAAGGACATGCGATCCTATTGGACATCTAGGAGGAGGAAGGCAGAAGCCACCATAATGCACAGAAGGAGGGGGAGACAGAATGGAAGCCACCGCCCATTGGAGCCTTGCCTGACCTGGATGGGGTAAGTACGGTGCTGGATTACCAACCAACAGCTGGGGCGGTGGGGGGACTTGGCGCAGGTGACCCAGGGGGGTGGAGATGGGGGGTGCCAGCCTGACCAGGGTGTGGTTGTTTGCCACCCTCCCAAAAAAAGAAAAACAGCCACCCACTGATACCTGATGAATACACCTGAGTAGAGTGCCACAACGGCTAAAAAAAAGCACATAAAATCCAATGATATTAAAGAGTCAGGCAGCATCAGACGTTTGTGTTCCTTTAGAAAAGCCAGATTGATCAGGACAAATGAGATCTGGTAGAATGTCAACCAACCTGGAGGCAAAAATTTGGCATACATTTTTTAGGTCATTGTTAAAGACGATATGGGGGTCAACATTTTGTGGCTCATCTGGATCCTTCACTGGGTTTGAAAGTATAATTACGAGTGCTTCCAACATTTTGGGTGGATACCTTTTAGAGTTCGGGTATCAAAATATGGTTATATTCCTTGTAGTACTCTCCAGTGAGACCATCTGGACCATGAGATTAGTTACTTAGGTGATAGTTTTGTGAATTATATGCTATACAAATGGGGTGCTTAAGGTCTGAAGATGAGAATGAGACAAAGATAGGTCTAGGGCATTTTCTTTGTAGATGGTGGGGTTTTGGGGGTTGTTTTGTCCTCTTTTAGGTTGTACAAGGAACCATAATAGAGACTAAAAGTGTCTTCAATATCCTTTGGTTTTATGATTTAGCTTGGGTAACTGGGTGATGGATATACAGGAATTTAAAAATTATGTTCATGACCACGTAGCCATCTAGAAAGAAATGTGCCTGCTCTATTTCCAGCTAAATGATAGGTGATGTTCAATCTCGAGGCATCTTTTTCAAAATTGTATAAAAAAGACCACGGTAAAGTTTGTGTTGGAGTTGGGCAAGTTTAGACCACAGGGATGGCATTGGCGTAATTTTATTTGTGCTTCCAGGGATTTTTTTATCAGTGAGTAGTTTATCTAAGTTCTTCTGCCTTTTTATCTACTCTTGTTATCCTAGCTTAATAAGTATACCCTAATAAATGCTATGTGGGAATTCCAAACTGTAAAGGGTTTATCTACAGATGACCAACATTGAAATACCCAAAGTGCTTCTCTAGGGTCGCTTTAAAGTTTGCAAATTGTAGAATATGTGGATTAGTATGCCAAAGAAGCATAGTTGGTACGGTATTAGCATTCTATAGATGCAGTGAAATTAAGGCATGGTCAGACCATGCTATGATGTTGATAGCTGTAGTAGAGACTTTTTTGGTGAAGCTGGTTGTCCATTAAGAACAAATCAATTTAGAAGTATGTTTAATGACTAGAAGATAAAAAGGTGAAGTCTTTTTTTTTTTTTGGCGTGCAAGCATTGCCAGGCATCAAAGATCATAAAGGTTGAGGCGCATGCGCGGCGGGCTCCGTGATGGATGCTTGAATCCGGAGCTCCGCACTACCGCGGCTGAACGGACCACGTAGCAGGGGACACAGGAGCCTGATTCCCACTCCCACAGCAATAGCCGCCGGCGGAGCATCAGGGGAACCCGCAGATGTCCGGCGGTTCGTCCCGGAGAGACCTGAGGCTGCAATTCGGCAGGGAAGAGGAGCGCTCCGGATCCAAGATGGCGGCGCCATGCTTCCACACCCCCCGGGACCCGAGGAGACTCCCAGGGTAAGACATCCTCTAGCCCCTGCCACGTTGATCTTCACACCAAAGGCATCTGGTGAAGCCCTGATTGTACCCCCGCATTCACCTGCCTCTACCGAATCCCTCCTTGAGCAGACTCTAGAGGAACTGGCAAACTCTCCCCTGGGGCCTAGCGTGGAGTCGGGGATGGCTCAGCCTGACTCTCCTAACGTCACACACACAGCTATCCTTACTGTCCCTGATCTCCTCTCTCACCTAACAGCTCTATTAGACAGAGGCTTATCCCAAACAGCCTCACCAATAACAGGGGACATTATAAAGGATTTCCAGATGCTGGGGTCACACATGGAGGCTATTGAGAATAAACTTGACTTAACGGTTTCCAAAACAAATCAAAATTCAGATCATATTCAAGTCCTGCAGGACCAGCTGGATGTGGCGTTAGCCAGGTGGATGACCTTGAGAACAGGTCACGGAGAGAGAACTTTCGTATTAGGGGGATACCAGAATCCATTACAGATACCGTCTCTGCGGTTCAGGATCTTTTGAAACAACTTATACCTAACATTCCTCCTCACAAACTTGAAATAGATCGAGCACACAGATCATTGGGCCCTCTGAGGAAGGATGGCCTGCCCAGGGACATTGTGGTTAAACCCCACTTTTTTCTCGATCAGGGAGGAAGTGATGAAGCTCAGTCGCACACAATCCCCCTTACTATCCAGATTTTTGCAGATTTGTCACCATTGACTATGCAGAAAAGGCGATCTCTAAAACCTCTTCTGTTGGTTTTGACTCAACGAGGGATTAAATACAAATGGGCCTTTCCTTTTGCTCTTAAATTTGAATTCAAAGGAAAATCCTACTTCTTTCGTAATCTGCAGGAAGGCGAGAAGATTCTGCTCGGTCTTAACTTGATCTCTCAAGAGGCTCTGATGGACTTTGATGATTCTGGTTCAGGTGCTTCAAAACGTCCTCCCCCGATGAGTCCCCTTTCAAACGTCTGGACCAAACCGAAGACCAAGAGGGCGAAGGATGCCAGACCACCGTAACCTCTCCTATATTTGTTTTCTTTTATTTTTTTTGGCCTTATTGGGGCTTCTGTATCTTTATTACTGCTCAACTGGGACTTCCTCCTTTTTAGGGTTCCATTGTTGTTATCTTACAAACTAATTTTTCCCCCAGACCAGTATAGGTCTAAGTGAGCTAGATTTTTTGTTTGTTTTTCTATTTTTAAATAATTTTGATTTGTTTCAGGGAACATTTTGCTACCGCCCTCCCGCGATAGTGACTCTAAAGCTATTTGCCTCACTGTGGTTAGCAGTGGGTTGAGCGAACTTCCGTTCAATTTTGTTCTTTATAACTATTTTTTGGTGGGAAGGGGTAAATATGATATGTTTGTAACATTGTTTCCCCATTTTTTCATTATTTTTGATTAAGCATTTTTATTATTAAGTGTCCTGATGCCGCGGTACTTGTGCAATGCCCTCACCCTCCCTAGGTTCAGATTTTTTTTCCTATCCTCGGGCTGGGTCTCGACACCATACTTTGGGTATGGGTCGGTTTCGTGTCTTTGCTGGCTTCGGGAAGGTCTCTTCCCGGTGTTTGCAAAGGTCTGCTGTGGTCTTTAGTTCTCTTTGCTTTGTCTCTCCTTCCTTGCTTTCCTTCTTTTCTCTCTCCTTTTTCTTTTCAGACATTCCTTGGACCTCATATGGAAGACTTATACTTAGAGGGTCTCCCACGCCAGTTGTCCCTGCTTCTTCCTCAAGACTCCCCCGAGACCATTGGGTAAGTGACAATGTAAGTGGTGTAGACATTGTCCCTATGCTCCATGGCTTCTGATGTAGCACAGGCTCCCCTCTTGAGGGTAGCAACCCATAATGCCAGGGGGTTAAATTCTCCAGCTAAACGTAAAAAGGTACTTGACTCCATGAAATCCCGCAACATAGACATACTTTTTCTTCAAGAAACACATTTTCCGACCCGGTATAGGCCCAAATTTATTCATGCTCATTATCCGGTTTTCTTCCTCTCCAACGCAGAGAACAAAACGAGGGGGGTAGCCATTCTTTTTTCTAAAAAGTGTAGATTGTCTCTTAAATCTGAATTTAGGGATAGTGAGGGTAGGATTCTCCTAATTAAGGGTTCCATTGACGGCCAGCTCTTTTCTTTTGTATCTTATTATGCCCCAAATTCAGGACAAGCTAAATTTTTTACATCCCTTTTCTCAATCCTAGAACCCCAATTGGAAGGTCTAGTTATTCTGGGTGGGGATTCCAACACCGCATTCGACCTAGGAGTAGATAAGTCAAAACCACTTTATGCTCAAAACATGCGCCCTACTAGGGCGAGTTCTAAAATAGCTAAGTTAATTTTTAAGCAGGGCCTCTCTGACATCTGGAGAGAATTGAACCCCTCTAGGATAGATTATACTAATTTCTCACAGGCTCACCTCTCCTATGCCAGAATTGACCATCTTTTTGTTTCTACTGCCTTGATTCCATGGGTACTAAAATCCTACATTTCTGACATGGTTTGGTCAGACCATTCGATAGTTGTAATGTCTCTCCAAACTTACTTCTCTCCCCCAACAGGTTTCCATTGGAAATTGAATGAGGCTTTGCTTTCGGATCCTTGCTCTAAATCCGAGATTGAAGCTTCTATTCTAGATTACTTAGCTTGAATGATACTGGGGAGGTCTCTGCTGAATCCCTCTGGGCGGCCCACAAGGCTATTATTAGGGGTAAAATCATACAAATCTCTTCTCGCCTAAAGAAAGCTAGACGTGTAGAGGTTGAGAGATTAGATAAAGCCTTCACTTACTTACAGGCGGAACATAAAAAAAATCCCTCTAATGTTTCGATCTCCTCCTTGGACAAAGCTCGTTTAGAACCTAATTTAGCATTGACCGCTAACGCCGAAAAAAGTCTTAGATGGTCTGGCGCGAGATATTATTATCAAAGAGACAGGGCTGGCTCACTCCTTGCCGCCAAACTCTCTCCTCGTGTTCGTACCCGTGTCTTTCCCAAGATTAGAATAGATGGCGGGCACCCTACTACGAATCCAGTCACTATCATGCAAGCGTTCTCTAAGTATTACGAAAACCTTTATAATTCGCACAAACCTCAGAATCCCTCAGCCATTACTTCTTTCTTAGAGAGTATCTCGATTCCTTCTGTGTCAGTTGAACATAGGGAGAAACTCGAGGCTCCCTTTTCAGTGGAGGAAGTTCTAGATGTGATCAAACACTCTAAGAGCGGCTCTGCGCCCGGCCCAGATGGCTTCCCGCTGCCGTATTATAAATCTTTCGCTGATTTATTAGCCCCGTACTTAGCTCGATTTTTTAACGCCAAGACTAAGGGGGATCCCTTAGACCCTTCTCTGAACATGGCCTTTATCACAGTTCTTCCCAAGCCTGATAAGGACACTAGCTTAGTTAGCAACTACAGACCAATATCTTTGATCAATAATGATCTCAAGATCATGACTAAGATTTTAGCTGTTCGCTTAGCTTCCTTTATAGGCAGCTATATACAAAAAGATCAAGTGGGATTCATCCCGAACAGATAGGAACCTGACCAAGTTCGTAGGGCAATAGATATTGTCTCTATCCTGCAGTCGGGGTGGGATGGAGGTTCTAGGCAGGCTGGTATGCTTCTATCTTTAGATTTGCAAAAAGCATTCGACTCTGTCTCGTGGCCTTATTTATTTGCAGTTCTGGAGAAGTGGGGCTTCGGTCCTAGATTCTTAGGCCTGCTTGTATCCCTTTATTCCACCCCGACAGCTAAAGTTCGTCTTCAAGGTCTTTACTCTGACCCGATTACCATAGCAAGGGGAACCCGTCAGGGATGCCCGCTTTCCCCACTTATCTTTGCTATTGTGATGGAATCTCTCGCTATAGCTATTCGTTCCAACCCAGATATAGCAGGAGTGAAATGTGGCCCAAAGGTCCATAAATGTGGGCTTTTTGCAGGCGACCTCATCCTGTTCATCACATCCCCCGTTACTTCATTGCCAATCATTTGTAAACTTCTGGATGACTTTGCTAACCTGTCAGGCCTAAAAGTTAATTATGCTAAATCGCAGGCTATTAATATCTCTCTTAGTCAGGAAGTAGTGAACCAGCTGAAGAACTCTTTCCAATTCGCTTGGGCTGAGTCCTCGATTAGGTACTTAGGAATCAATCTTACGCCAAAATTCGAACAGCTATATGAGGCGAATTATCCCCCCATGTTCAGAAAATTAGAGGTTGATCTCAAGAACTGGTCTGGTAGTGAAATATCGTGGCTGGGTAGGATTAACTCAGTAAAAATGACATTGCTCCCCAGATTATTATATTTGTTCCGCTCCCTTCCGATCTCAGTTCGGAGGGAACATTTACGTTCCTTTCAAAGTAAGATTATTAAATTTGTTTGGGGTAAAGCTGGCCATAGACTCCCTAAATGTGTTCTATTTAGATTGAGGACTGAGGGGGGTCTAGGGCTCCCAAGTTTATATTGGTATTACTGTTCAGCACGCTTGGCCCAACTCTCCACACTCTATGCTAAGTTCAACAAACCGGACTGGGTAGATATAGAGAGACAAGCCATTCCAACATTTCCCCCTCACTGTCTCAATCTATGACTCTCTGGGATGAACTTAGGAAACTCCCTGCCTTAATTTCACAGTATAAACCACTAGCACACATTTTTCACAACCCCGAATCTCAACCGGGCATGAACATTAGAGCATTTAAATGGTGGCTGGATAGGGGCCTATACCGGATCGGTCATTTTTTTACAGTAGTGGGTCCTCTCACCTATACTTATTGTGTCAGAAAGTTGGATATGCCTTTATCTGAACGATTTCGATTTTCCCAGATCTCCCATTTTCTACACTCCATTTGGTACTCCAAACCCATTCCTCCCCTTTTTACACCTTATGAGCAATGGTGTGGCTAACTGAAGGAGCTTAGGGGCGGAGTCTCCATTATTTACTCGTCACTGGCTAAATCTACCACAAAGGCTCCATACATGACTGCCTGGGAAAACGACCTATTGGGTGATTGGAACCTGGACTCTTGGCACAGATCCTTCTTTAGATCTTATAAGGGTATCCTCAATATCTCTCTTTCAGAAGCTAGTATTAAGGTGGCCTCCCGATGGTATAGAACCCATGCCAGACTTGCCAAGATTTTCCCATCGGTCTCCCCCCTATGTTTTAGGGGCTGTAAGTCCGTTGGCACTATGTTGCACATCTGGTGGGACTGTCCAAAAGTACGGAGTTTCTGGGACAAAATTTTTCATGTTATTTTTAAAGTTACTGGGTTTAGGATCTCAAAATCCCCTTCTTTAGCTCTTCTAAATTTTATGCCTTCCAATATCCCTAAATCCTCCCAGAAGCTCATTTTTTTCATTCTCCTTGGCTCTAAAATTACTATTGCTAAGGCCTGGAAGCTCCCAAGAATTCCAGTTATATTTGCCAAACGTAAGATCTCATGGATCATGTGCCAAGAAAAAATGGCCAGCTCTTTACTAGACACCTTGCTGCAGTTCGACGAAATTTGGGAACCCTGGGCTAAGTATATTGGGGTAGGGACGACTAGTAGTATACTATCTTTATAATGGTCTGTATGAGAGTTCATTGAATGTCTTTCCTTGTCTTTTACTCTATTGCCTTCCTCTTTCTCTCTTCCTTCTACTCTACTTCTTTTTCATTTTTACCTTCTAGATAATATAGAAGCTCTTGCTTTACATTATATGTTTTCTTACATATCATTATCACGATGGATAACTTATTTCCTTATGGTTCGAGTGTTCCACTATAACGCTTCTGACTACTTGATTCTTTTTGATGATTCAGATGCTGTTTTTGATATTGGGGTTCCCCACTTTTTTTTTTATCCGAGATCCTTTTCACTTGCACAGTGAGTTCCCTTTAGGGGTGCATGTGACTAGGGGCCCCGGATTCTCCCCTACCCTATCCCCCCCCGTGTTTTTCTTTTTGTTTTTTGTTTTCTTTTCCTCTCCCCTTTTGATTTAGTTTTCGTAGTTTTGCCTGCCAGAATAGTTTATATATGATATCATATTTCTCAATTCTGTTGTTGCTTCAACATTGAGCTTTCCATGTTGTAATGCTGTGATTTGGTTTGTATTACTTTTCTTTATAACTAATAAATACTTTGAAAGTAAAAGATCATAAAGGTTATGGGTGTTGATAAATGGTCAGCCATGTTTGCATTAATCCATTCATCTTCAACATTCAAGCTTTTCATTAGTGTCAATCAGATCATCAAGAAGAATGTGGAGTATGAGTTCCCCCACTTCAATCTATGCCTTTCCCCTTGACAGGCTTTTACTATCCCTGCTTCACAAGCTGGGAAGTTAACCTTGATCTAGGAGACTCATGAAGCCCTCACTATTTCCAATTGCGTCACTAGATAACCTTACTCAGGTGCCATGATAGCTTCCCGTACCAAAAACAGCCTTCAAGCACTTATACTTGCACTCCCCTGGTGCACCTGGCATCATCTCCATGATATATTCCCCCATTAATTCAAGCAGCACCTCAGCCTCACCTTCCAATGTGTCCAGAATGGAGCAAGATCTGTCCCCTATTGATCTTGCAGATTGGAACAAAGCCTGGTCCAGCATAGCAAAGTACTCTTTCAATACGACCACTCTGGAGTCGGCCTACCAAGTCCTCTTCCACTGGTACTGGGTCCCAGCTTGTATTTCCCAATCAAATCCATGACACAGTGACATATGTTTCAGAGGATGCAGGTAGCGAGGAGATTAAATACACACTTGGTGGTATTGCACCTGTCTGGTGGGATTCTGGAAGAGAATCTTTGGACTCTTGTACACTCTTTTTCACATACAGTACCTATCTGCAAAAATGCCAAACTAGCACTGCTTCATTGCCTGATCTCAGACCTGTTCTCCTACCAACAGAAACTGCCCACCTACTTATTTATTGCTGCCATGCACATGATTGCCAGGGCCTGGAAAAAAACTGCTGTTTTATTTTCAGTGAGGAAGAGCTTTCAAATGGCCCTAATGATCGATGAGAAGATGACTGATATCCTCCACAATTCCCACGCCAAATATCTTAAAGTGCAGCCCCGTGGTGGTCCTATGGTCTTCCAACCGTGCATCCGACCAACTTGGGCCTCTCCACATAATGTCATCCAATCCCTAGCTTGGGGAAACTCTCTACTCTTATCTCCTCTCTCTCTTGTTCTTTTCTTCACCCCTTCCCCCCCCCTTTTAGTGAACTTGTCCACTTCCCCTATCCATCCTAGCCCCTGGACCTATGGGCCCAGGCACCATGTGTTGTCCCCTGGCACCAGCTGGGAGGTCACTGTAGTTCAAATTAACACACTTATAAACACGTTCTATTTTGTGCTTTTTATGTAAAAAAAAAAACCTGATCACTTCCCTAGAGCAGTACAATATTACTGTGGTAACATTAAATTGCCATGGTAAGGATGTGTCAAAAATAATCATAAAAAAAAAAAAAAAAAAAATGATAAAACTTTTTTTTGTACTGTCATCAGTGTCCCTGATCACCGCCACGCCAGTTATATGATGTTGCTGGACTGCACTGGTTACATTATGTAAAATATATATATATATATATTTGTTTATTAATTTCCCCAAAAAATATCACACAAAAATACAACTTCAAAAAATCTGTCATGCCTCCGAAGTAATTAAGAACAAAAGATGATCAGGACAGCCACACTCCAATCCAACGTGTCTTTAATGTAAAAACCTGGAAACAGGCACTACAAGTCACAGCAACGGAACCTAGAACACCTGACACATTTCACACTAACTTTAGTGTTTACTCATAGCTAGGGCAGCTAGGAGTAAATACTAAAGTTAGCTGTCCTAGGTTCCGTTGCTGTGACTTGTAGGGCCTGTTTCCATTTGTTTTTTACATTAAAGACACGTTAGATTGGAGTGCGGCTGTCCTGATCATCTTTTGTTTTTAATTGCCATGTGCATTGCTAGCACCCTCTGATCCTGAGAAGATTTGCACCAAACAAGACTGCCTGGAGCGGCAATCTCTGTCTCGTTATATGCCTCCTAAGTACCTTGCACTGTCTACTTTCCAAAAAGAGGTAATTTTGGGGGAATTTCTACTGTCCTGGCAATTTAGGGCCTCAAGAAATGCACATCAGAACTGATAAATGTTCAGATACATACCATAGTTTGTAGACTCTATAACTCTCACATAAATTAAATAATATACAATGCTTTTGGTTACTTTCATCAAAGAAATGTAGCAAAATACATTTTGGGGCTACATTTATGAATAACAATAATTTATTTGCAAATTTTATAACAGAAACAAAGAAAAAATAGATTTGTTCAAAATGTTCAGTCTTTTTTTTTATTTATTTAGCAAAAAACACCTAGTGGTGTTAAATACCACCTAAATAAATTCTATTTGTGAGAAAATAAAATTAGGTTTGGGTGCAGTGTTGAATGACCACACAATTGTCATTCAAAATGCAACAGTGCATTGAAGTGCATATTGAAGTGGTTAAACACTGATTTAAGGAGTGAAAAAAAAATCACACAGCACACTTAGCAATGAGTGAGAGATTGAGTAAAGATTGGATGTAATGCAACAGTACTTCATGAAATGTATTTTACCTTTGAGAATATTTGATAGTTTGTGTTGAATATATGCATTTTGTGTTGAATATATAACACCATATGATTTTGTTATATGCTTTTCTTTGATTAGTTTTATTATTTTAATTGCATTTATAGTGCTACACAGTGGTGATTGATATTTATTCATTATATAGTGAAATTTTGGTTGCATCAGTTTGAGTTTATGAAATGATTTATAATTTAAGGTGTGTACACGTGTTGGACTGGTGCATTTTTAAAGTGTGGTGTGGGATATATTCTATATAGTTTTGGGGTTTGGGGGGGCGTGGCGTCCGAGCTCCGTGATGGCCGCATAGTCAGGGAGCTCCACTCGTCCGCCGGAGAAAAACTACACCATAAAAGCCCACCAGCGCCATCCGCACTTCCAACCAGCTCCATCGGATCGCACGGGCACCGAAGCACGCCTCGAGGATGACAAGACGCCGCAAGGACCCACAGCAGCCGCGCAAGCTGGATAGCTACTTCGCGGCCGATCCCCAGCATGGCGGCGGCGCGCGGCATCCACGGGCGGATCCGACGGCAGACCAAATACATAATGGAGGCAATATGTTACCCGGTCCCTCGGGAGTTGGCGTCCTCCACAGCGAATCCTCCTCTGGGACTCCAAGCCCCACCACAAGAAGTCCAGTGAAATCTAGGCAGAGGATCGCCTCGCCTGCTAGGCCGCAGCCAGAGCAACAGATGGAGGTAAGCAGACCTCACAACGCTGCAGCAGCGCAGGGTCAGACAGGGGGGGATCCCATTACTGACTTCCCGACCACTAATGCCCCTATTTCTGACACAACCCTGAAAGAAATGCTGCTGTCTCTAAGGGCCTCATTACATGCTGATCTTGTGAAGGGGATTAATACCTGCCATAAGGAAGTACAAGCCCTGGGTGTCAGAGTAAACAGAGTGGAGCACAAGATGGAGGATTATACTGCCTCATACAATGTAATGGTGGAAGCCCACGCTGCACAGGGAGAAGACATTGCTTGGATAAAAGATAAAATCGCAGATTTAGAGGACAGGTCTAGGAGGAATAACCTCAAACTGCGCGGAGTCCCAGAATCCGTCCCTCCTAATCAACTTCTGCAATTTGCCCAGACCATGTTTTCCACTCTGGTACCAGAATTGACTGTACAAGACCTCACTGTGGACAGAATTCACAGGGTCCACAAGCCGTCCTTCCTCCCAGATGACACACCAAGAGATGTCCTCCTGAGAGTACATTTCTATCATGTCAAAGAAAAAATATTGCTGGCTTCCCGCAAACTAGATGATATTCCCTCTCATTACGCTGGCATAAGGCTGCTGCCGGACCTCTCCAAACATACGTTGCAAAGGCGTCGCAACCTGGCGACCATCACCAAGGCTTTGCGAAATCACAACATCATACATAAGTGGAGATACCCAGCAACCCTTTCCATTACCCACAACGGGACCACAATAGTGATCTCTACACTGGAGGAGGGAATCACTGCCCTGAAAAAGTGGAATATCCTGCCGGACCAAGTGGCTGACCAACTGCCAAGTGCAAGCCCGCAATACGTGCATGGCGAGTGGCAAGTAGTGTCACACAAGCGTTCGAATAAAAAGAAAAAGTAGGCCGCAGCTGGTGGAAACTCATACACCAATCCTTTACGAATCCGACTTTTCTCCGGGGACAGGGGATTAGTGTCTGTTACTTGCCTGCTTTATCCCCTTTACCCCCAACTGGTACCAACTAGCAGTTTTCCTGCACTCGGATCAGTTTCAGGATCCTTTTCTTATGTTCAATATGTTGACTATTTTTCTGTTTTTTGTTATTGTTCTCAGCTCTTTTTTTTTGTCCACTTTCCCACTTCCACCATGTGATACACACGGATCCTCAGGACACTTCCAGCCGCAGAGAGGAAGGACCTTCGCTTATGTGCTTCATCGTACACCACGGTTTCATCCTGCCGCTTGGGAAACCGGACTCGCAGTGAGTAATCACATTACAATGTGACACTACCACGTACCCTATCTAGCAAATGCCACTCAAGTGCATATCCATTAACGCTCGGGGTTTAAATCACCCCGCAAAAAGATTCTCACTTTGGTCCGAAGCATGCAAACACAAGGCAGATTTGCTCTGCGTACAAGAGACGCATTTCCAACAAGATAAGGCTCCACGCTGCTCTCATAAAAACTACCCACACATCTTCCTTGCCTGCACGCCCGACAAAAAGAAGGGCGGAGTTCTAATGGCCATTAGTGGCTCAGTTTCGTTCCAGTTAAAAGAGTCCTTTTTAGATGATGGTGGAAGATTTATTATAGTCACTGGAGACCTGAATGCCAAACCCTACACGCTTGTCACGCTCTACTCCCCAAACACTCATCAGCTCCGCTTTATACGGAAAGTATTGAAAAAAGTTAAGTCTATGAAATATGGCAACACACTAATATGTGGGGACTTTAATCTGGTGTCTGACCTGTCGATAGATACCACAACGCGGCAGACCAAGGGTAAAGTATCACTCCAAACGCTACTCCACACTGAGGAACTGATCGATACGTGGAGATGTCACCATGCCAATGAAAGAGATTACACGTTCTTTTCTTATAGACATCGGTCATACTCTCGTATAGACATGTTTCTGACGGATAAATGGCTTCTTCAATGTGTAGATTCTGCTAAGATACATGACATAACGTGGTCTGACCACGCGGTAATTTCTATGTCTGTGCGGGAGCGGGGTGTCTCCTCTTCCCCCCCCATCTGGCGTTGTAATCCGAGGTTATTCCAAGAACCACATACATATAAAGCAATAACAAGGCATATTGAGAATTTTTTCCTAGACAACAAAGGGTCGGTACAGGATCCCTTCGTGCTCTGGAATGCCCATAAGGCATACTTGAGAGGAATTCTTATCCAATTAGGGGCTCAGGAAAAGAAACGCCTCACCCAAAAACTAAATTCCTTACTCAAAGACATACATGAAGCAGAAACACTGAACAAATTAGCCCCCACACAGAGCCTAACGAGTAAACTAGCAACACTTAGGGAATCACTGAGGGAACACCTTTCTCAGCAATATGATAGACACCTGAGGCGTTTACAACTGAACTACTACGCTAATGCCAACAGAGCAGGCAAGTACCTAGCGAACAGATTGAAAGCAGTGCGCACCAAAACCAGAATACCCTTTCTTATTCATCCCAAGACACAACACAAAATCCTTGACCCACAAGATATTGCAAATCAGTTTGCTGATTATTACAGCTCATTGTATAACTTAAAAGAGGATAGCAAAACGCCTCAGCCGTCTGCAGATAGGATACACTCGTTCCTTCAGAGACTGCATCTCCCTTCCCTTTCAGAACAACAAGTTGAACACCTTAATGCTCCCTTCTCGATCCCAGAAATTGAACGGGTCATAGATACTCTCCCGACTGGTAAATCCCCAGGACCGGATGGGTTTGCTAATGAGTACCTTAAAATGTTTAAACACATACTAACTCCACACATGCTGCCAGTATTCTCCTTGGCAGCAGAGTCCGCATCCTTTCCCCAAGAAATGTTAAAAGCACACATTGTTACGTTGCCCAAACCAGGCAAAGACCCTAATACCCCAGCCAACTTTAGGCCGATATCTTTACTTAATTCCGACATTAAGGTATATGCCAAACTACTGGCCAAACGATTAATGTCTGTCATTCCATCGCTTATACAACGAGACCAGATGGGGTTTGTGAGGGGGAGACAAACTTCAGACGCCACTAGGAGAATTGTAAATGTACTGTATTCTGCTGTGTCTAGTCGAACGCCTTCTCTGTTGTTATCCATCGACGCAGAGAAGGCGTTCGACAGGGTCCATTGGACCTATATGCAAATGGTGCTTTCCAGGTTTGGTTTCAGAGGGCATATATTATCAGCTATTTTAGCACTATACTCTTGCCCGTCTGCACAGGTACACTCGGATGGCTTCCTGTCTAAGGTCTTCCCATTGACTAATGGTACTATATAGTTTTGGGGTTTGTTTTGTACCCCCATGTAAATCTCAACAACCTTAAAGTAATTTTCAGACTTTTTTTCCCTGCTGACCACAAATTTAATTACCTCACTCACTTAACAATTGATTCTTGAAAGACAGCCTTTGCATGCCTAATGCATACATAACGATTTCTTAATCTAGTAAAATGTATTCTTCATTTTTATTGTTATAATTTGAAGATTTTTTTCACAATTTTCTCTAGTTACGTTTTCTGCCACATCAAGGGATAATGCTTACTAATTGTAAAATGTTATTAACTATACTTTTTTTTGTCTTTGCAAGTCAGTTTTGTAAAGGTAAAAAACAAATAAAATAAATATATATATTTTTTTATAAATTATTGCATGTACCTGGAAGCACAGACATTTATTTATGTTGTTTCCCAATTCTTTGCTATATGTATTTGTATTTTATGATAATATATAATTTCACATGTGCTTTAAGTGTTACTTGCCTTTTTTTAAGTCATAATAAACAAAAACTCAAAATAACTTTGCTTGTTAAGTCACATACACAAAATATATATGTAAATCATTTGAAAAGGCAATCTCCTAATAAACAGCGAGCACTAACATATTCAAACCATGCCAGCTTTCTCCGAGTTTTTATTAGAGGTAGAACATTCATTTTACACACTTCCTGCACTTCTACAGCCATACAAATTGACTTAATTAATTATTTAAGTAAATAATACAGATAGAGAGTCCTTGAATAAGTAATACCATGGTTTGGCTTTGTCTACCAAAAAATTAGCTTTTAAGAACTGCTAGGCTAAGGTAGTTGAACACAGGTGTCTTCATTTGTATTAATTTTTAAAATCTGACTTTACAATTTCTCTCTGTTACTAAATGTCATTCTATGTTTTATTTATGTCTCCAATTTGTAAAACGTTGGTCACTATTGACTCTGATACAGCACACTGAAGAAAAGCTGTTTAATGTTCAAATGTCAATTACATAAACAACAGGTTACAGCTAGGGCTCAATAATTAACATGGACAACAAGACAGAGTTATGTGACCTTTCAGCCAGTCTTCCAAGAGTCGTGGCTTCCCAAACAGTCATGAGTTTTTCTATTTAAATTATTTATTCTAATTTCCAATATGTCATACCTAAATACACCAGTAAGGTAATCTGTGTTTTAGCTTTCCAAACAAGGCAATCATAAATACTGTCCAATGCTAAAATTAATTTGTATAATTTTAGCTAAAGTGCAGATATGAGCAAATTTATATGCAGCCAGCGGGGGGTGAGGAGGAAGAGCCAGCCAGTCGCTGAACAGAGGGGGTGCCCAGCACTAACGGAGGTGGGGGGCACCAAAGAAGGGTTGGATCAGCAGGGGGAATCTGTTTTCCTCTGTGGCTATTCTGCAGCTACCAAAGTCAGCGGGAGGGAAGAGGAGGGAAAGCAAACAGCTACAAGGTTGTCACTAGAGAGGGGATTGGTACTGGGGGGAAGGAGATCAGTGCAGTGGGGTGAAGTGGCAGGAAGAGGGAGCAGTAGAATAGGGAGAGGGACCATTTTGATGTAGGCAGCATTTTAGGTGGATGGAGGGGGCAAGAGACATAGGGCATATAGGTGGTGGTGGCAGGAGTGGAGTCACACTTTAGGTAAATAGCTTATCATTCAGATCAGAGCTATCAGTTTGTTCAGCAGTGTCTGCTGAAGAGTTTTACTATAAGATCATGGTCAGTGAAGTGACTTTAAACTTAAAGGCAGAAGGAGGAATAAGGTCTGTACGCCAGCTGGAAGCAGTGCTGTACATCCGTACACAATAAGAACCTGACAGGGAAAGGGTTAAACACAGCAAGGGTAAGAAATTGGGGTTCAATGAGCTCAGCAACTAACTTCAATTCAAAAGAGTTACCTGTTCCAACACATTTATGTTGAGTGAGGAACAATTTGCTTGAAATTATGCAGCAGGTTCTCCATGAATTTAATCTCTTAACCTCTTTAATCTCTTGAGATCCGCGATATAGCCGAATGACGGCTTCAGCGCGGATCTGAATATCCAACAGGCCGTCAATTGATGGCCTCCCCTTTGGGGCGATCCCCGCACACGCTCCAGAGTGCGCAGCGGGGAAACTCTGTGTTGGCCATGTCCCTTGTCACAGCCAATCACAGATCGCCGTGAACGGCCAATAGTGCATATTTATACCACTGATCGCAGTATAAATGTGAATGGCACCAAAAATGTGTCAAAAGTGTCCAATGTGTCCGCCATAACGTCGCAGTCCCAATAAAAATCGCAGATCGCAGCCATTTCTAGTAAAAAAAATAATAATAATTCTGTCCCCTATTTTGTAGGCGCTATAACTTTTGCGCAAACCAGTCGCTTATTGCGATTTTTTTTACCAAAAATATGTAGAAGAATACGTATGGCCCTAAACTGAGAAAAAAATGAGTTTTCTTTTTTAAATTGGGATATTTATTATAGCAACAAGTAAAAAATATTGTATTTTTTTTCAAAATTGTCGCTCTTTTTTGTTTATAGCGCAAAAAATAAAATCCGCACAGGCGATCAAATACCACCAAAAGAAAGCTCTACCTGTGGGGAAAAAGGGACGTAAATTTTTTTTGGGAGCCACGTCGCATGACCGCGCAATTGTCAGTTAAAGAGACGCAGTGCCGGAAGCTGAAATTTCACCTGGGCAGGAGGGGGGTATATGTGCCCAGTAAGCAAGTGGCTAATATGCAAATGCTGGTGGCTACTGGCATCTTGAAAAGGGAAGTTTTGGTCAGGAACCCATGGCCTAACAAAAGTTATGACACACAGCTTTAAAATGGTGCACATTTTTCCTACAAACAATACTGCTAACTCACTGGCTCGATTTTGAGGGACAACTGGAAAGCTGCTGCAAGCGTACAGAGTCCAGAGAGAAGTCTGTAGTGCAGAAGGGCATCAAGAATAGTAAAACCCAGAAAATGCATCAGAGAGAACCTGAGCTTAAGAAATTAAGTAAACAAAGCCTAATGGACATGTTGGTGGAAACTGATTCACGGTCAACGACCCCACACCCAAGAAGTCTGTGACTGCCAAACTGGATATGCACAAAGCAAGTTATTTCCTAACATTTAGCTCAGATTACAAAATAAAATACTTGTGCGAGATCCCACATATAAAATCTGACATTCTCTGACTCCAGGGCTGAATAACTACTCCAGAAGCATGGACATCCCTGACAGTAAAGCTGTAAAGTATGTTCAGCTTCACTGCCCTTGTAATACCATATCATACGACACATCAGGATCACTATGAAGGGAATTGAACAATCTTTAGAAAGAGCAGACATATTGAAACTATATACAACCCAAAATTTACATATAAATACATTGCACATTTACTATACAGTATTCTCAATTTTAATGTGATTTTTTAGAATAGCCGTCATCAGTTACTGTACACGGTTCTAGTCTTATTCTATACATTTGGAATAAAATGATATAGATTTTTATTCAAACATGCTAAAGCTATGTAGCAGACACCCTATGCACAGTACTTAAGCCAACAGAAATAAACATAGGAAATTGATGTTATAAATAATTTATCTGCTAACAGTGAAAAAGTATCCTTCAGGTTAATTGATTTTTTTGTCTCCTACAAATTTAGCAAAATGGGTTAATTATGTTTTGATTGAATGTCACTTCAAGGTTTATGGGTTTGCTGTTCAAGTATTTATTGAATTTCAGTATTAGTTAAAGAAACCAATGACTAAAATAATATATTATGTCCTTCAGGCCTCGTACACACGGCGAAACACATTGTTTTCCTCATCGAGTTCCTTGCTTTGCGTACACACGTTAAAGATCAAATCTTCTCGTTCTCAAACGCGGTGACTTCAACACATACGACAGCAGGGGAAGTTCGATTCCACTGGCACAACTCTTGGGGCTGCTTTTGCTAATCTCATGTTACTGAAAAGTTTGGTAAGAGACATTTTCACTTTTCAGTCTGTTACAGCGTGACAAATGTGCTATTTCCATTACAAATGCTAGTTTTACAGAAGGTGCGCAGGTTTCTTAGCATACACACGTTCGAGTTTCTCGTCGGAAACCAGCGCGACAAGAAACTCGACGAGTCAAATTTGACTCCCGTCGAGAAAAGAAGAGAACATCCTCTCTTTTTGGCTCGTCGAGTTCCTCGACAGTTTCCTGTCGTACACACGACCAGTTTCCTCAGCAAAACACAGCTCCCAACAAGTTTCTTGCTGGATTCTGCCGAGGAAACCGGTCGTGTGTACGCGGCCTTAGAGTATCAGGCTAAAGGAAGATATATTCGATTTTTGATATATAACATTCACAGCAAAATCCTTCCCCCAGAACTTGCAGTTTACAACTTTCCACACTATTGTCACACATTTTGATTTCAGCCCACTTGACCATAGCGCACTAATGAAAAATTCCTATCTCCTAACCTCTTTGAGCTATTATCGCATCAATCAATGGCCACTGCCACATGAAGTTTCTCTTTGCTAAAACACACCTAACAATGTACAAATTCTCAAAACTTTGGCTCCCCTGGCTTTCTGATGCCAGATGTACACAACTCCCTATATGATACTCTCTTGAATACTCTGCAGATAACTGCACTCCCCAAGTAATTTTTACTTACGGTATTCCCAGCCCTGCTGAAATAATTTCCTGTGGCCCAGTCTCCAAGAAGTGGGTAGTGCAATCTTTTGTCATGGCATATAAATCATGCAGTTTTACATTTTTAAAATCAGCATTCAGTTATTACAGAAGTAAACATGATTATATGGTTGAAGAGTTACCAGCAGGGTGTGTTCTCAGGTGAGCACAGCACTTATAATGAGAGTATGGAAGGACCTCATGGTTCCCAGTTGGAGACTGCCCCACACCCAGAGAGACAGGAGGTTTAGAGGAGTCAGAGGGGCTACAGGAGGCAGCCATAATGTGTGACTGCAAGATGCAGTGCAACAGCCTGAGGACTAAGGCCAGAGCGGAGCTGTGGGTGCTAAAATGAAGCCATCCACATTGAGGAATTCTGTGGTCTATGTGACCAGGATAAAGAGCAGATGTACTGCTAAAAAGAGCCAGGTGGGCTAGCATTTTCTGTTGTGTTTATTTGCTGGAGAAGAACCCCTTAATGGGAAACCTTTATGTTATGGACTTTTATTTACCTTTTTATTAAAAAATGGGCTACCTACATGTACAAGAAAACACTTTTAAAATATTTTCAATATGGTACAGGACCCCCCTTAGGTTACATAACATCTACCCCTCTGTGTTCCCCGCAATGTTGGAGATGTGGAGCTGAGATTGGTTCGCTCCTACACATCTGGTGGTCATGCTTTAAATTGCAACCTTTTTGGAAGGAAGTCCACCGACTCACTAACCATATCACCACCTACAACCTTGAATTCTCGCCAGCACAGTTTCTGCTCCACCACTTCAGCATACCACCAAAGACCTACATTCCCTAGCCATGCACCTGGTCAACACAGCAAAGCTCTGTATCCCTGCAAAATGGAAATCACCAGAGCCCCCAACCTTATCTGACTGGTTCAAACATATACATAAGACGGCAGACATGGAGGAACTGATACATCAGGCACAAGACACACCGTCTACATATACCGAAATCTGGGCTTGCTGGCTACATTTTGCCACAACAGACGAATACAAAGCTTCTACCTCATAATCGTTTTCTGAGAGCTGTGGTGAGTCACCAAACAATCCCCTTACCAGTTTACTTTCTTTACACCTTCTGGAATACACCTCAATGATCCTTCCCCTTTTCCCCTCACCCTTAGGTGTTAACCTACTACACACTTACAGGTGGGGGCACCTATCCAAGAAATCCTATTACCTACCATACCTACTCCTTACCCTGACCTGTCGACAGGCATTCTCCCATGCAACCCCATGCAACCCTCCCACTCTCCTGGTTGTTTAACCCTATTCTTATTGATAGACCTATTTACTAGGGATGAGCCGAACACCCCCGGGTTCGGTTTGCACCAGAACGTTCGAACAGACCGCGGGTTCGCACGAATATTTCGAACCCCATTGAAGTCTATGGGACCCGAACGTTCGAATTAAAAAACGGTCGTTTTAAAGACCAAAATTCAATACAATGTTGGAAAACGTCGTTCAGAACCCCGGGTCTTGCCCCAGGGAACATGTATCAATGGAATTTTTTTTTTAAAACGGCCGTTTTTTCCGGAGCAGCCATTTTAATGATGCTTAAAGTGAAAAAAAATTCCTATAAATATCACACCTGCTGGGTGTCTATAGTAGTGGCACGTGTTTAGAAATGTGGTGCGGTGACACTAAATGTGTTTAGGTGGTATATAACAGCACACGTACAGTGACACTAACTGCGCTCAGGTGGTATATAACAGCACAGGTGCGGTGACACTAAATGCGCTCAGGTGGTATATAACAGCACAGGTGCAGTGACACTAACTGCGCTCAGGTGATATGTAACAGCACACGTACAGTGAGACCAACTGCGCTCAGGTGGTATATAACAGCACAGGTGCGGTAAAACTAACTGCGCTCAGGTGGTATGTAACAGCACACGTACAGTGACACTAACTGCGCTCAGGTGGTATATAACAGCACACGTACAGTGACACTAACTGCGCTCAGGTGGTATATAACAGCACAGGTGTGGTGACACTATCTGCGCTCAGGTGGTATATAACAGCACATGTGCGGTGACACAAACTGCGCTCATGTGGTATATAACAGCACAGGTGCGGCAAAACTAACTGCGCTCAGGTGGTATCTAACAGCACACGTACAGTGACACTAACTGCGCTCAGGTGGTATGCAACTGCACACGTACAGGGACACTAACTGCGCTCAGGTGGTATATAACAGCACACGTACAGTGACACTAACTGCGCTCAGGTGGTATATAACAGCACAGGTGCGGTGACACTAACTGCGCTCAGGTGGTATATAACAACACAGGTGCGGTGACACTAACTGCGTTTAGGTGGTATGGAACAGCACACGTACAGTGACACCAACTGCGCTCAGGTGGTATATAACAGCACACGTACAGTGACACTAACTGCGCTCAGGTGGTATATAACAGCACATGTGCAGTGACACTAACTGCGCTCAGGTGGTATATAACAGCACATGTGCGGTGACACAAACTGCGCTCATGTGGTATATAACAGCACAGGTGCGGTGACACTAAATGCGCTCAGGTGGTATATAACAGCACACGTACAGTGACATTAACTGCACTCAGGTGGTATATAACAGCACAGGTGCGGCAAAACTAACTGCGCTCAGGTGGTATCTAACAGCACACGTACAGTGACACTAACTGCGCTCAGCTGGTATGCAACTGCACACGTACAGGGACACTAACTGCGCTCAGGTGGTATATAACAGCACACGTACAGTGACACTAACTGCGCTCAGGTGGTATATAACAGCACAGGTGCGGTGACACTAACTGCGCTCAGGTGGTATATAACAACACAGGTGCGGTGACACTAACTGCGTTTAGGTGGTATGGTACAGTGACACCAACTGCGAATTCAAAAACGGTCGTTTTAAAGACCAAAATTCAATTAAATGTTGGAAGACGTCGTTCAGAACCCCGGGTCTTGCCCCAGGGAACATGTATCAATGGAATTTTTTTTTTTAAACGGCCGTTTTTTCCGGAGCAGCCATTTTAATGATGCTTAAAGTGAAAAAAAATTCCTATAAATATCACACCTGCTGGGTGTCTATAGTAGTGGCACGTGTTTAGAAATGTGGTGCGGTGACACTAAATGTGTTTAGGTGGTATATAACAGCACACGTACAGTGACACTAACTGCGCTCAGGTGGTATATAACAGCACAGGTGCGGTGACACTAAATGCGCTCAGGTGGTATATAACAGCACAGGTGCAGTGACACTAACTGCGCTCAGGTGATATGTAACAGCACACGTACAGTGAGACCAACTGCGCTCAGGTGGTATATAACAGCACAGGTGCGGTAAAACTAACTGCGCTCAGGTGGTATGTAACAGCACATGTACAGTGACACTAACTGCGCTCAGGTGGTATATAACAGCACACGTACAGTGACACTAACTGCGCTCAGGTGGTATATAACAGCACAGGTGCGGTGACACTAACTGCGCTCAGGTGGTATATAACAGCACATGTGCGGTGACACAAACTGCGCTCATGTGGTATATAACAGCACAGGTGCGGTGACACTAAATGCGCTCAGGTGGTATATAACAGCACACGTACAGTGACATTAACTGCACTCAGGTGGTATATAACAGCACGGGTGCGGCAAAACTAACTGCGCTCAGGTGGTATCTAACAGCACACGTACAGTGACACTAACTGCGCTCAGCTGGTATGCAACTGCACACGTACAGGGACACTAACTGCGCTCAGGTGGTATATAACAGCACACGTACAGTGACACTAACTGCGCTCAGGTGGTATATAACAGCACAGGTGCGGTGACACTAACTGCGCTCAGGTGGTATATAACAACACAGGTGCGGTGACACTAACTGCGTTTAGGTGGTATGGAACAGCACACGTACAGTGACACCAACTGCAAATTCAAAAACGGTCGTTTTAAAGACCAAAATTCAATTAAATGTTGGAAGACGTCGTTCAGAACCCCGGGTCTTGCCCCAGGGAACATGTATCAATGGAATTTTTTTTTTTAAACGGCCGTTTTTTCCGGAGCAGCCATTTTAATGATGCTTAAAGTGAAAAAAAATTCCTATAAATATCACACCTGCTGGGTGTCTATAGTAGTGGCACGTGTTTAGAAATGTGGTGCGGTGACACTAAATGTGTTTAGGTGGTATATAACAGCACACGTACAGTGACACTAACTGCGCTCAGGTGGTATATAACAGCACAGGTGCGGTGACACTAAATGCGCTCAGGTGGTATATAACAGCACAGGTGCAGTGACACTAACTGCGCTCAGGTGATATGTAACAGCACACGTACAGTGAGACCAACTGCGCTCAGGTGGTATATAACAGCACAGGTGCGGTAAAACTAACTGCGCTCAGGTGGTATGTAACAGCACACGTACAGTGACACTAACTGCGCTCAGGTGGTATATAACAGCACACGTACAGTGACACTAACTGCGCTCAGGTGGTATATAACAGCACAGGTGCGGTGACACTAACTGCGCTCAGGTGGTATATAACAGCACATGTGCGGTGACACAAACTGCGCTCATGTGGTATATAACAGCACAGGTGCGGTGACACTAAATGCGCTCAGGTGGTATATAACAGCACACGTACAGTGACATTAACTGCACTCAGGTGGTATATAACAGCACAGGTGTGGCAAAACTAACTGCGCTCAGGTGGTATCTAACAGCACACGTACAGTGACACTAACTGCGCTCAGGTTGTATGCAACTGCACACGTACAGGGACACTAACTGCGCTCAGGTGGTATATAACAGCACACGTACAGTGACACTAACTGCGCTCAGGTGGTATATAACAGCACAGGTGCGGTGACACTAACTGCGCTCAGGTGGTATATAACAACACAGGTTCGGTGACACTAACTGCGTTTAGGTGGTATGGAACAGCACACGTACAGTGACACCAACTGCGCTCAGGTGGTATATAACAGCACACGTACAGTGACACTAACTGCGCTCAGGTGGTAG
Organism: Rana kukunoris; assembly: GCA_029574335.1. NCBI lineage: Eukaryota > Metazoa > Chordata > Amphibia > Anura > Ranidae > Rana > Rana kukunoris. The sequence continues at coordinate 207,669,975 of CM056051.1, forward strand.
ATAACAGCACAAGTGTGGTGACACTAACTGCGCTCAGGTGGTAGATAACAGCACATGTGCAGTGAAACTAACTGCGCTCAGGTGGTATGTAACAGCACACGTACAGTGACATTAACTGCGCTCAGGTGGTATATAACAGCACAAGTGCGGTGACACCAAATGCGCTCAGGTGGTATATAACAGCACACGTGCGGTGACACCAAATGCGCTAAGGTGGTATGTAACAGCACACATGTGGTGACACCAAATGCGCTAAGGTGGTATGTAACAGCACACATGTGGTGACACCAAATGCGCTAAGGTGGTATGTGACAGCACACGTGCGGTGACACCAAATGCGCTAAGGTGGTATGTAACAACACACGTGCGGTGACACCAAATGCGCTAAGGTGGTATGTAACAGCACACGTGCGGTGACACCAAATGCGCTAAGGTGGTATGTAACAGCACACGTGCGGTGACACCAAATGCGCTCAGGTGGTATGTAACAGCACACGTCCGGTGACACCAAATGCGCTAAGGTGGTATGTAACATCACATATGCGGTGACACCAAATGCGCTAAGGTGGTATGTAACAGCACACGTGCGGTGACACCAAATGCGCTAAGGTGGTATGTAACAGCACACGTGCGGTGACACCAAATGCGCTCAGGTGGTATGTAACAGCACACATGCGGTGACACCAAATGCGCTCAGGTGGTATGTAACAGCACACGTGTGGTGACACCAAATGCGTTCAGGTGGTATGTAACAGCACACGTGCAGTGACACCAAATGCGCTCAGGTGGTATGTAACAGCACACGTGCGGTGACACCAAATGTGCTCAGGTGGTATGTAACAGCACACGTGTGGTGACACCAAATGTGCTCAGGTGATATGTAACAGCACACGTGCGGTGACACCAGATGCGCTAAGGTGGTATGTAACAGCACACGTGCGGTGACACCAAATGCGCTAAGGTGGTATTAAACAGCACACGCACAGTCAGAGCGACTGCGTTTCTGTGCAATTCAATAGCCCACTTGCATTAACAGCAACTGCCTTTCTGTGCAAATAAATAGCACACTTGCAGTAACAGTTAATGCGTCTATGTGCAATTAACTAGCACACGTTGACTAACACGATAGAGCATCAAGCACAATCTCTTGCTTGGCAGATACTAATAGCAGAACTAGCTAAGCTATACAGTTTATAAATATATTGACAACTCCTAGGGATGTCAATATATTCTCTACAAACTGTACATTTAACTATACTAACTAGTAGCCTCCCTGATCGATCTATCTATCTATCTATCTATCTATCTATCTATCTATCTATCTATCTATCTATCTATCTATCTATACACTGGGCCAGATTCTCTAAGAAATTTGCCGGCGTAGCGTAAGCCATTTACACTACGCCGCCGCATCGTACTAGAGCAAGTGCCGTATTCCCTAAGCATTTGCTCCGTAGTTTGCGTTGGTGTAGCGAAAATGGCCCAGCGTAAGCCTGCGTAATTCAAATGGGGCAGCTTGTATTTAAATTAAGCGCGCCCCCGCGTCGAATGAACTGCGCATGCGCCGGCCGGGGAAAAAGCCCAGTGCGCATGCTCCAGCTCACGTCGGAAAGCGCCGTTGAAACCGATGTCAAAACGACGTAATCGTCACTACGCAATGCCCTATTCGTGAACGAGTTAGTAAAACAACGTAAGCGACGGAAAAAGCCGACGCTGACCCGACGCCATACTTAACATGGCATCCGACGGCACCTGACGGCATCCGACGGTACTTCGTAAGGTTACTCCTCATAGAAGCAGGGGTAACCTTACGAGTTCGTAAACGACGTACGCGACGACGGGGCGGCGTAAAAGCGATCGGGAATTGGTGTAGTAGCCTCATTTGCATAGGCAAATGAGAAAACAACGTAAAGGCCACCTAGTGGTTGTCATAACCTAGAGTTGTCATTACAACTACGATCCGCAAGTGTAATGGTATTACACTTGTCGGATGTTCAAACGTATCTATGCCAAAGTGATGCCAAGCATCACTCGCATAGATACGAGCCAAAAAAAACGGCGATACGACAGGGTATCTGAGATACTCCGTCGTAGCGCCGCTGAGAATCTGGCCCACTGTGTCTCTATCTATCTATCTCTCTCTCTCTCTGTCTCACTTCTCTAAGCAAGCCGGAACACACTACACCAGGCCGCCCGGGAGGCGGCCTTTTATAGTGTGGGGCGTGCGCTAAAGCCCTGAGCCCTAATTGGCCAAAGCACCCAGGCTTTGGCCAATTAGGTCTATTCGTTTTTTGGGCGCTGTGATTGGCCAAGCATGCGGGGTCATGGTGCATGCTTGGCCAATCATCAGCGCGCAACGCCGCAGTGAATTATGGGTCATTCGAATTTGGCGCGAACGACCCTATTTGTTCATTTTCGACGAACAATCGAACGGCCAATGTTCGATGCGAACATGTGTTCGCATCGAACACGCAGCTCATCCCTACTATTTACTTACTGTTCTCTTAAAGCGGAGGTTCACCCTTAAATCTCTATATACTGTTATATCCAGCATACTGCTGACATCAACAGTATGCTGGATTAGCTGGATTTTTTATTTTTTTCGGCCTGTACTCACATTTTTTTCTTGTTTTCACCCGACTTCCGGGTTCTCGATCCCCCCCGGGGAGTAGGCGTCACATAAATGATTGACGTGCGGGTAAAGCGCGTCATCGACTTCCGAAAATATCCGACGGGGACTCGGCACTTTACGGCGCCTGCGCAGTCAGCTCTACATGGCAGGCGCAGGCGATGACACGCTTTACCTGCACGTCAATCGTCTCCTGGGAGGATCATCACTCACTCACAGGAGACATTGCGCAGAGCTCCCCGTCGGGGAAAAGGAGCGACATGCCCACTCCCCGCAAGGAAGAAGACCCGGAAGTCAGGCTGAAGACAGGTAAGTGTACACATTGAAAAAAAAATGACAACGCTACAAGCCTTTATTAAGGCTGCAGATAGGTTAGCAAAAAAGTTTATTTTGAGGGTGAACCTCCGAAAAACGGTCCACACCGTGTGAAAGAGGCCTTACTGTAAATTTAGCCTACAATGCTGTAAATAAAGCTCGAGTTTCACAACTACTATAAGGCCCCTTTCACATGGGGCGGATCAGTAATGATCCGCCCCGTGAACCTCCACTTGCTCAGCGGGGATCGCTCCATTGATCCCCGCTAAGCCGGCGGATGACAGGGAGGTCCTCGCACACTGTACAGGGACTGCCCTGCCAGCTATCCGCTCTCTCCTATGGGGGGATCGGATGAACATGGACCGTCTGTCCGTGTTCACCCAATCCAATCCGCCAGACGGATGGAAAAGTAGGTTTTTCCTCCGTCACGCTTTGGCGGACCGGATCGGGTCGGATGTCAGTGGGCATGTCACCCCTGACATCCGCAGCTCCATAGAGGAGCACAGAGTGCCCATTCAGGTCCGCCTAAAAAACTGGCAGTTGGACCTGAACAGGCCACCCGTGTGAAAGAGCCCTAACATCTCTTCACTGGTCGCTGTCCTCACCCTCCCTCTCCTGGGTACTGGGCTCACCCTCCTGTCCATCCATACGCTGCTGACTGTCTGGCCACAGATTCCCATCAACATTGCAGCGTATATCCTCCCTTGCGATGCATTGAGGGAAGAAACAAGGGAGATGTCGCAACCATCGCCTACACTGATCTCCTGTAATATTCTCACAGGCAGCGTCTATTGCATGGAACGGGGACCTCTGATCTTGAGCCTGATGCTCATACACTCTCCACCTCTAAGCGCAGAAAAACTCCTCAATAGGATTGAGGAAAGGAGAGTAAGGTGGTAGGAACACAATATCCATCCTTGGATGAGCAGTGAACCAGGCCCTGATAAGCGGGCCACGGTGGAAATTCACATTGTCCCATACAATTATATATTGTGGTAGGTGAGGCCCTATGAGACCTCTCTCATTTTCTGGGATCAGATCCAAATGAAAGTGGTCCAAGAAGATGAGGAGCTTCTGTGTTTTGTATGGGCCAAGACTGGGCATGTGAGTGGCCACACCATTCTCAGAAATGGCAGCACACATAGTTATATTGCCCCCTCGCTGGCCTGGGACATCCACCATGGCCCAGTGCCCAATAAAATTACGGCCACGTCTTTGGCCCTTGGCCAGGTTGAAGCCAGCCTCATCCCCATACAATACAGTTACAGACAGCTACATAGGAATGTTCTATGTTCTGCACAAGTTCAATATACTACTGGCCAGTATTCCAGTGGATCCAAACCTTGGGTACATGTACCCTATGCAGAGGTACTACAGGGGGTATTTGACAGAAAGGGGAGGGGAAAAATTATGAAATTACTGAAATGTTACAGTAACATTATTAGATAGATTTCCATGGTAGGCACTACTGTAATTGCAGCTCTTTGACCCTTTTACTTACTGTATTGTAGGTTATATTCTTCAAAATAAGGATTATAATGATAATTGCATCATACAGTAAGCTGCAGTTTTTACTGGAATACTGGAATACTACTTTAAACTGTATTATCAATATTGTAGAAAATAAACTATTCCATACTATTCCATAGTTTATTTTCTACAATATTTTTCTTGTCATGGTTAGTATCATACGTAACATCCCACTGAAGTAAGATACTGTAATACTGTAGGCCTATCACACACACACACACACACTAAATGAATACGCAAATGAATAAATAAACATATTTGTTGCTCTATGCACAGTGTCCTGTCCTATACATTGATTGTGAGGGCATGGTTGATGACATGGTCTATAATTGTCGCCCAAATTTCATTAGGGACAGCATGGTGTCTTCGTGCTCCTCAGCTTCTTCCCCCTATTCCAACATCACGCACCCTTACTCCTCCTCTTCTTCCTCTTCCTCGGGCAGGCAGTTGCCCGTGTTCATCTACTTGGCCAGGTGCCTCCATGTTCAGACATTGTACTGGTCCTGCATGGTCAATCTCTATATATACATGTTTGGCAGCATTCACAATACAGTAATGGACAGTACCTGTCAGGTAACTAAACATACTGTTTGATTGGTCATCTGAGACCAACTCCTCCTTCGTTCAAGTTCTAGTTTTACCCGACTGTCAATTGCTGTAATGATTTTATCAAATGTTCCAAGAGATTCATATATGGTATTCATGGTATTGTGTTCCTGAATAATTTTGACAATTGAACAGACTATTGTGCATGTGATGACTTAAACAATGAAATGACGCTGACACGTTTTGGAGAAAACGACCATTTAGACTGAGAAATGACAATCAGTTTGGATCAACAAGATCTATTTAATTGGAAATTGTGCTAAATGTAGGTTACTTGTACTAAATCATTTGAGAAATGTACTGAGACATTGAGACATGTCCTAAGACATTTGCAATTTGATGAAATGAATGAGAAATGCCATTCAGTTGTGAACAATTGCAAAGTGGTTTGGAGATTTGTCCATGTTGTTTTGAGAATGTCATTTCTGTTTCAAGAAATGAGCCAAACCAATAGAGAAAAACTGTAATGCATACTACTGCAGTCACTCCAACTTGAAAAAAGGTTCCTGTACTACTTCAATCCGACTTCTAGTCGACTTGTACACATTGATTTCAATAGAAGTTGCCAACAAGTCGGATGCCCGTTCATAGTGAGACAACTTAACAGGAAGTCGCACCAGTGTGAACCAGGTCTAAGGCAAACCCCTCCCTCCCACAGAGCTGGTATTTGGTATGAATCATGAGGGGGAACTCCACGCCAAATTTTAAATGAAAAAATTACATGGGTTCCCCCTCCAAGAGCATACCAGGCCCCTTAGGTCTGGTATGGATTTCAAAGGGAAACCCCCTAGGCCGAAAAAATGGTGTAATCCATACCAGACCCTTATCCGAGCACGCCACCCGTCTGGTCAGGAAAGGGGTGGGGACAAGGGCATCTTCCCGACAACCCTGGCTGTTGGTTGTTGGGCTCTGCGATTGGGGGGCTTATCGGAATCCGGGAGCCCCCCACCCTATGTGAATGAGTATGGGATACATCATAACCCTGCCCATTCACCTGGGGGAAAAAGTGTCAAGAAAAAAAAAACTAGACAGGTTTTTAAAGTAATTTATTAGTCGGCTCCGGGGGTCTTCTTCCGACTTCTCCCGCTCTGCGGTTCTTTCTGCCTTATGCCGGGCACCACTATCTTCTTCCAGCTCTTTTACTAGCGGTGGCCCAGTCTTCTCCCTTCTTCCGACTTCTGGGGTCTTCTTCTGACTTCTCCGCTCTCTTCTCCCGCTCTCTGGTTCTTTCTGCCTTCTGCCATGCACCCCTATCTTCTTCCAGCTCTTTTACTAGCGGTGGCCCAGTCTTCTCCCTTCTTCCGACTTCTGGGGTCTTCTTCCGACTTCTCTGCTCTCTTCTCACATTCTCTGGTTCTTTCTGCCTTCTGCCGGGCACCGCTATCTTTTTACAGCTCTTTAACTAGCGGCGGGCTGGGTCTTCTGCGTTGTCGTCTGTGATGTTGACCCAACACTTCCTCCCGCTGTAATGCCGGGTGTGCGATGCGCAATGATTTTTATTGGCCCCTTATGACGTTACAGTCCCATCATGTTCTGGGTGGTGACGACATAAAGGGCGGGGTCGCCGGGTCATATGACCCAGCAACCACGCCCCATGCCTATATAAATCGTTGCGCACCGCACACCCGCATTACAGTGGGAGGAAGCTTTGAGTCAACATCGAAGAAGAGAAGAGGGAAAAAGACGACACAGAAGACCGGCCCGCCACTAGTAAAAGACCTGGAAGAAGATAGCGGTGGCCCGCAGAAGGCAGAAAGAACCGGAGAGCGGGAGAAGAGAGCTGAGAAGTGGGAAGAAGACCCCCAAAGACGGAAGAAGACCCCCAAAGATGCAAGAAGGGAGAAGACCAGGCCACTGCTAGTAAAAGAGCTGGAGGAAGACAGCGGTGCCTGACAGAAGGCAGAAAGAACCAGAGAGCTGGAGAAGAGCGCGGAGAAGTCGGAAGAAGACCCCCGAAGTCAGAAGTAGACCAATAAATTACTTTAAACATAGGGTGGGGGGCCTGGATCTGGGGGCCCCTTATTAAAAGGGGCTTCCGGATTCCAATAAGCCCCCCGCTCGCAGACCCCAACAACCAATGGCCAGGGTTGTCGGGAAGAGGCTCTTGTTCCCATCAACATGGTGACAAGATGCTTTGGGGTGGGGGGCCGCAGGGTGCCCCCCCCTGCCCAAAGCACCTACCCACCATGTTGAGGGCATGTGACCTGGTACAGTTCAGGAGGGGGCGCTCGCTCGTCCCCACCCCTTTCATGACTGACCGGGCAGCGTGCTCGGAAAAGGGTCTGGTATGGAGTTTGGGGGGATCCCATGACGTTTTTTCGGCATAGGGGGTTCCCCTTGAAATCCATACCAGACCTTAGGGCCCGGTATGCTCTTGGACGGGGAACCCATGCCATGTTCCCCCTCCAAAATTTGACGTGGAGATCCCCCTCATGATTCATAGCAAATACCAGCTCTGTGGGAGGGAGGGGTTTGCCTTAGAGTAGGTTCACACTGGGGCGACTTCCTGTAGCGTTGCCTCACTATGAACGTGGATCCGACTTGGAGGCAACTGCAATAGAAATCCTTGGGTACAAGTCGCCTAGAAGTCAGAGTGAAGTAGTACAGGAACCTTTTTTCAAGTCAGAGTGACTGCAGTAGTGTGGTTTAAGACGGCTCCATTCACTTACATTGATTTATTCATGCAGCGTGACTACTGTGCAAAGAAGTCTAATTCCCACTTTTCTGATCTTGTATAGATTATCAGTGACCCACTGATGCAAAAAAAGTGCTCCTGTGCATGTGCATAGCATCCAGTATTATATAATTTATCAATATTGCATTGCTGGGTTGTTCAAAGAAGTGCTCTTATGCACATGTATGGTATCCAAAAAGAGTCTATCCAGGTGTAATAAAGTTCATGAGATTATAAAGTTAATGCGATTATAAAACTGCTAGGTGATCTAGAACATGCCGTGGTGTTCCTCACTCTGGTGCTCCCCTTAGGTATTTAATGCTCACCTCAGAGCGTGCGACTTTGAGATTAAGCGCGGTCAAAACATGCACATGAACCACCTTTGGGCTCTTGTAGTTACACCAGAATCCTGTACTTGTCAGTATGGTACCTCAGTAAGTGTATGAAATAAAGACTTGACAGTGTAATAGAGTTTTTACGGTTTAATAAACTAAAAGCAAAAAACAAACAAAAAACAACTGGGGTACTCCCATAGATTAGGTGCACTAGTGCACTGCTCTATATCAGATAAAACAATGGTAAATACCGGACTGGTATCAGGATGGTATGTTGTTCCTCTCTGACAGATCACCTGTGCAAACGTGCTGCCCTGTCCCCTTGCCCTACGCGTCTCCATACATGGGTTTCCGTATCTTCTTAAGGGGGAAATCTCCAACAATATTACATAATATCACTTTTAATATACTTTTATAGGTATGTACAATATTTAGGTCAAATGACTTGTTTATACTGCTAAAAAATTAGACCGATCCTTAAATTGTTTTAAATTACTTTAAGGAACTGGTTTGGGATTCTTTCCAAGTATTGATTGAATGCCACCAAAAGTAATTTCAGATTCCAAACAGCTTAAGAGTCGGTTCACACTGGGGCGACACGACTTCCAGCGCAACTTTCAGAGGCGACTCCGACACAACTTGAGCATGAACCACAGGGCGATCTGGGGCGATTTACAACACAACTTGAAGTCTCTCCAGGACAGGAGACATTCCAGTGGCCAATAAAACAACAATCAGCTCTGGTAGAGGGAGGGGGAGGGAGGGGTTTGCCTGAGAAATGTATGTTATCTTATCTGGAAAGTCACTTCAGTTAAGACAGTGATCAGACTTCTGAGGCGACTTCCATTGAAATCAATGGGTACAAGTCGCCTAGAAGTCGGATTGAAGTCGTACAGGAACCTTTTCTGAAGTCGGAGCAACTTGAGTAGTGTGTATTAACACCGCTCCCATTCACTTACACTGTTTTTCTCTACAGCGCGACTTGGGACGACTTGAGGCGACCTCAAGTCGGATCCCAAGTCGCCCCAGTGTGAACCGACTCTTAATCTGTCATGTTATTAGGCATTTAAAACAGCCAAATAAGGAACAGTTCTTGTGATATATATAGTTCACCTTTTCAGCCAGAACATTTCATAATAAATAGATGCTTTCAATTTTGGTCCAGACATTCCAATGTGCTTATCTTTCGCTTACCTCATGTTTAGAAGCTTTACATTTTCATCTGTTTATTTGGATTTATGTTTTTAGATTCTATCCCTTCCTATAGATCATATCCTGGCATGCACTTCCTTTCTGCATCACAGAAGAGGGCATGTTCACTTGTCAGGACCGCACCTCCCTCATTACTACAGTATACCACCTCTTGTGTTATTTCTACCCACTTTCTGTAAAATCTAATTGTACAATATCCTTTAGATCCACCATCGGGTATGTGGTGTAGGAGCCTGTCTGATTTGATACAAAATTGAATGGATTGTTCAGGTGCATCCTCCTATTCCATAGTTCAGGTGCGTACATACGTTTCTGGAACTCATGAAGGCACACATTTTCAGTGTGTTCAGAAATGCACAGCTGTGAATAGAGTTTTATTGTTCTTGTGTAAACACACCAACCTTAGACCCCTTTCACACTGAGAAGTTTTTCAGGCGGTTTACCGCCTGAAAAACTCCTACCCTGCAGTCTCAGTGTGAAAGCCCGAGTGCTTTCACACTAAGGCGATGCGCTGGCGGAACTGCTCCAAAAGTCCTGCCAGCAGCATCTTTGGAGTGGTGTGTTTACCGCTCCTCCACTGCTCCTTCCCATTGAAAACAATGGGATACTGCGCATTGCAGGCGGTTTTTAACCCATTTCGGCCGCTAGTGGGGGTTAAAACTGCACCACTAGTGGGCGAATACCGCCGCAATTCAGCGGCAAATCCGACAGTACAGCACCACTAAAAATAGCGGCGCTATACCGCCACCGCACCTTCCTCCCCGGTGTGAAAGGTGCCTTACTCTTGGCCCTATTCACACCTAGAATAGTGGATGCCCCCCTTTTCATTGTGCAGTTTGTGTGTGTTTTTTTTAATAAAAAAAAGATTTTATTAAGTAAAAGCATAATATAATATTGACATACATGGTCATTTCAATGCCCTATATTGTAATAAACATAGTACCTAATAGCAATGCTCTTGCTCAGCAATATATGTATATCCGAACATTAAGCCGCATTAACACGGTCGGTCAAAACCAATGAAAACAGACTGAATGGGGGGCGTGGCCTGCATCGGAGCCGGATGGCAGCTTAGCAAACGAGCTCCAACCGCCACGAGAGATCAGCGACACTTAACGGCCTGTAAAGGACACCAAATCCGGCTCCAAACAGAGCGTTCTGGTCCGGGCTACCACTGGGGTGATGCCCAACAAGCGGAGAGGCTCGGCGAAGCCCCAGCGCCTGATAGACATGTTCACTGTGCCGAGGGAAGGGAGGGGGCAAGATGGCGCCGGCGCGGCCTCAACTCCCGTCCCCGGACATCCGACCAGCGGTAAGGGAGGAACCCTTCCCCAGAAAGGAAAGCATACTTCTGCCCAATCTTACACCCCTTCGCCCTCAAACAGCCCAGCTAAGTCACGGATGAGGATTGATGACAACGGGAGCGACCACACAGGAAGCCCGGGAACGGACTCTGGGGATGATACACGTGAGTTACCTGACTCCATTACAACTTTCCCCACCAGTAATCAGCCTGTGATGGACACTGTCCTTAAGGACATGCTTGTTTCACTACGCAGCTCACTGCAGGCTGACATGGTGAACTGTTTTCAGAGAGTGAATGCTGGGCTGAAGGAGGTAGAAGATAGAGTAGAGCATGTGGAAGCAAAGATGGGAGAATATGCTGTAACTATTAATAGCCTGGTGGATACTAGTGAAACCCCAGAAGAGACCAATGAGTGGTTTAAAAGCAAATTAGCAGAAATCGAAGATAGGTCTAGGAGGAATAATTTGAAAATCCGTGGCATCCCGGAATCAATACTCCTTAATGATCTACGATCATATGCGATTGATATGTTTGCATCACTCCTCCCAGATCTTACAGACATTGATTTCACTATCGATAGGATCCACAGGCTCCCAAAACCTGCCTTCCTCCCAGCAACTATACCCAGAGATGTAATTCTACGTATGACTTTCTTTCATGTACTGTAAAGGAACAGCTTATGTTAGAAATGCGCAAAAAAGACAACCTACCTTCCAAATTCCATAACCTGCAGTTCTACCCCGACCTCCCCCGGTACACACTCCAGAGACGGAGGAATCTAGGCACTGTTACCAAAGCTTTGAGGAACCATGACATCCACTACAAATGGGGGTTCCCCACCAAGTTGATTGTTACATACAAAGATAAATCATTCAATGTGGACTCCATGGAAAAAGGCGTTGGCCTATTGAAAGAATGGGGTATACTACCTGTCCCCACTGAGGGGGACTCATCGCACTCCCCAATCAAGGCAGTTGATCCTCCCTGGAAAAAGGTCACACAGAAAAATGCCCGTTCACACAGATAACTCTTCATCAGATGTCCTTATGCAGGAGCTTTTGTTTAACCCGTGGCGAACGCGCCAAATTGGGCATAAACTTTCCCCACATGGAACATGAGCAGCATGATGCTGCATCTTGGGGCGAACCCCACTCAGTGTTTTTCGTTGCCGCCAGAGCGGCTTGTTATTTGCTACTGTTCTACTTACCTTTTTATGTTGCCTTTTTTTTCTCCTTTCTTTTTACCATTCTTTGGATCCTTGCAGCAAACAGTATGATTTTGAGACAGTTTCACCCTAGAACCAACATCCGATCTTCACTTCACGATTCCACAAAGGACTCAACCACCTGCCTGACGTTGCACCCTTCTGGTCACACAGTGAGTAACTCATACCCCAGCCTCGGCAGGGCTTCTTATTTAACGCACAGAGTCTCCCATGATGTAGATACAAACCCTCACACCTGCAGTAGCACAATCCCCTATTACCCTTGATGACGGTTAAAATCTTGTCCATTAACTCACGGGGTTTGAACCACCCCGTCAAACGAAAGTCTCTGTGGAGCAAAGCTATCTTGCACAAGAGTGACATCATTTGCGCTCAGGAAACCCATTTCAATAAGCAATCCCCACCAAAGTGCTCCCACAGAAATTTTCCACATGTGTTTTTCGCAAACGCTGAATCTAAGACCAGAGGGGTTTTGATAGCTGTGCGAGATACAGTAGCCTTTACACTTCACATGGAATTGGCGGACCCGGGGGGACGTTATCTGGCCCTGATATATGATATTAACTCTGTGACATACACCATTGTTAATGTTTACGCCCCAAACACCCATCAAGTCCGGTTCTTCAACAAATTGCTAAAAAAAATCCAGCCCATTAAGAAAGGCCTCCTTTTAATTTGTGGAGATTTTAATGCTGTACCCAACCTTACTATGGACACAACATCCACGGCACGCAGGAGTGGAGTATCTCTCCAAGGATCTATACATGGGGCTGAGTTGTTTGATGTGTGGAGATGTCTGCATGCGGGAGAAAAAGACTTTACGTATTTTTCAACCCCTCACTGCACGTACACGAGGATAGACCTATTTCTGTCTGACTATGACACCCTGACTAGGTCTATTTCAACTTCTATCAACAAAATAACTTGGTCAGATCACGCCTCGATCACTTTGTCTCTTCGAGATGGTTTATCTTACTCTCCCCCACCTGTATGGAGGCTTAATACATTCTTACTACAGAAACCTGATGTAAAGCGATCTGTTGAAAATCACCTGGTTGAATTTTTTTAACTTAATAATACGCCTGGTCAAGACCAGTTCACCTTGTGGAATGCCCACAAGGCGTATGCTAGAGGAATTATCATACAACTTGGTGCTAGGGCTAGGAGGCAGCGGCACAAAAAGATCAAAGATCTCACAGATGAAATTGCGAAACTGGAGGGGGAAAATAAGAAACAAACTTCACAGTTAAACTCTCTTAATCTTCAGCGGTTGAGAGGATCTCTCAGACTCCTCCTACTGGAGGACTTTGAGAAACAATCCAAACGCATGAAAATGTCCTACTACTCTCAGGGCAACAAAGCAGGCAAATTGTTAGCAAACACAATTAAGGGCCGGAGAATCAAAGCTAGAATCCCCTACATTTTACATCCTCCACATAAAACAAAAATGTTTCACCCCCACGATATAGCAGACTCGTTTAGTCATTACTACAACACCCTTTACAATCTTAAAGATGATGGGGATACACACCAGCCCACTCCATCTTTGATTAACGATTTTTTGAGTAAAGTGTCACTACCCCTACTTTCCCCCGCCCACCTTGACTCCTTGAATCAGCCTTTCAACATATTGGAAATCCAAAAAGCTATAGATTCCCTTCCCCTCAACAAATCACCAGGACCCAACGGATTTAGTGGGGAATATTACCAACTGTTTAAATCTATATTGTCGCCATTTTTATAGAAAGTTTTCAATAAAGCTGCTGCCTCCTCGTCCTTCCCGTCGGAAATTGTTAGAAGCCTTAATTGTAGCCTTGCCCAAGCCGGGGAAGTGTCCGGACACACCGGCCAACTTTAGACCCATATCTTTATTAAATATGGACCTTAAAGGGGAGGTTCCCCTAAAAAGAAACTTTTAGCATTGCCTGTCTCTTCGTAATAACATGTATAATCGGCTGGTAGTTTAAAAAAAAAACGTCCGTACATACCATTTTCGGCATGTAGTCTCACCGTCGCTTCCGGGTCTGGCGGCCGGGGATGGGCGTGCCTACTTGATTGACAGGCATCCGATCGACGCATACAGCGCGTCACGAGATGCTGAAAGAAGCCGAACGTTGGTGCGCATGCGCCGTATAAAGCCGCACCAACGTTCGGCTTCTTTCGGCATCTCGTGACGCGCTGTATGCGTCGATCGGATGCCTGTCCCCAAACATCATACCCGGAAGCGGCGGTGAGACTACATGCCGAAAATGGTATGTACGGACGTTTTTTTTTTAAACTACCAGCCGATTCTACATGTTATTAAGAAGAGACAGGCAATGTTAAAAGTTTCTTTTTAGGGGAACCACCCCTTTAAGTTATACGCCAAACTTATTGCCAACCGCCTAGTGGATATAATGCCCCTATTGATTCACCCAGATCAAGTAGGATTCACGAAGGGCCGACAGGCTTCAGACACTACACGAAGGCTGACCAATATAATCCACCTTGAGGAGGTGCAGCGAAGGCCTTCTCTGCTCCTCGCTTTGGATGCAGAGAAGGCCTTTGATAGGGTCCATTGGGGATACTTAGAACTGGCCCTCAAGAAGTTTGGGTTCAGAGATACCATTTTATCCGCTATGATGGCCCTCTATTCCTCACCATCGGCCAAAGTTTTTACTTCAGGCACGCTATCTGAACCCTTCTTCATTACCAATGGCACTCGTCAGGGATGTCCATTGTCCCCTTTAATTTTCAACTTGATCCTAGAGCCCCTGGCCACATACATTAGGTCTCGAGACGACATTAGTGGTTTTCCTACCCCCAAATCAGAACACACAATCAGCCTATTTGCTGATGACATTATCCTGATGCTGTCACGTCCGGAGTCTTCCCTGGCTTCGGTGCACGAATCACTCCGAATGTTTGGGAAAATCTCGTACTACAAGGTAAATGAAAGCAAATCGTTCATCTTGGGGTTGGGTGTTGGTGCTGATCTAAGATGTTCACTCAGCTCACGATTTCCATACGCTTGGAGTAAGGAGGGAATTCATTATCTAGGTATTATCCTGCCTGCCTCATCTAAAGACCTCTATGCCCACAATTATGTACCGTTTCTGACCTCACTCCCATCCAAATTGGAATCCCTGTCCAAATCAGAGCTCCTATGGTCAGGTCGCCTAGCGGCTTTCAAAATGATAATCCTCCCACAAATTATATACTTGTTCAGGACCCTCCCCATTTTAGTTCCCACTTCCTTCTTCACCTCAATCCAAACCCTGATTCACCAATTTTTATGGCAGGGCAGGAGAGCTAGGTGGGCCTTTAGGAATTCTGTAGCTTCTAGGAGAGCGGGAGGAGTGGGGAATGTAGTGGTTCGTGACTACCACTTAGTTTCCATCCTCACACAACTGAAGACGTGGTTTCCCGAAGCCCCAGCCACGAGGTGGCGGGAGCTGGAAGAACTCCAAACCACCCACAGTAACCTTCATGATTTATTGATGGCATCTGTAATACTATCTAAATCCCCGGGGGGCATATCTCCCACGATGGCAGCCTCGCTTGAAGCATGGAATACCCTAGCTAAAATGCCCCAGAAATATCATACTTTGACGTCCATTCCACTACCACTTTCATCCCTGACGGGTGTCCTATTAGACATAAATGTAGCTCCTTGGGTCAAAATGGGAATAACCCATATCTCAGATTTAATGATAGGCCCCAGTAGAAAGACCTTTAGATCACTCCACATAGAATTTGACCTGGGAGAGTCTGAGTATTTCACGTTCATGCGAATAAATCACTTTCTTGGGACCAACCCGCCCCTTGTAATACAAATCCCATGGAAGGCAGCCTTATATTTTACTAAACAAACCACCAACATCAGAGGTATCTCTCTATTTTACAACACCTTGGGCAATAAATTATTTTTTGAAAAAAAAACGTCTAATGTAGCAGCGTGGGGAAAAAGACTTAGGTACATCATACACCCAGGAACAGTGGCAGCAAACTCTACGAATTACATATACCTCCACCAGGAACGTTAACCTCTGGGAACAATATAAAAAAATACTCCTGCGGTGGTACTTAACACCGTATAGGATCTCGAGATTTAGTCCCCAGACGTCCCCGATATGTTGGAGACGATGTGGACAAGTGGGAACTTTGTTTCACATTCTATGGGACTGTCCACAAATATGGCCTGTTTGGCACAACGTCTTCTCCCTGATCACACAGATAGTACAAGTGTTTATCCCACAGACCCCAGGGCTAGCAGTTCTTTCCTTGGGAATGGATTCTATCCCAAAATCAGTTAGAATATTGGTATCCCAAGTGTTACTAAGCACCAGACTGGCCATTACCCGCCACTGGAAAGACCAGAAGGCTCCTAAAATGCAGGAAATCATTACCATGACCAACACCCACATAGGCTACGAACTGATGTTCGCAGCATCTCAAGGCAAATATATTCAATCCAATGAGCGGTGGAGATCGTGGACTGAGTGGTACAAAGGAAGTCCTAATTGAATTAAAGCAACTTGTTTATCCCTTTAGGCTTTAATAGCCACTAATCAGAAGTTATTGGTTAAGTACGGAATTGGATCCTATTGTAGTTCTACACGTGTTTTTAGTTTTATTCATGTTTACATTTTCTCCTTTTCATTCTTTCTTTTATTTTCTCTTTACCCCTCCATAATCTTTTCACCTCTCTTACCTCGTCTCTTCTAACCTTTTAACTCTACAACCCCTTAACACCAGACACCTCTTATCTGCACCAATTTCATAACTCTAGAGATTTGACCTCGTGGGGGGGCGGGGTGGGGTTGGGAGACCCTCCCGAAGGGGCACAGCTTGATCCCGTTGGGGTGCCTAGGGGGTGCTCCTCCCTCCCCTCGCCCTTGACCCTCCTTACGACTTCCGCATGACTTCTTCATCCTGGAGACCAACTAGATCCCTGGGAAAGTCATTTATTACTATGTTACCTGAAAAAATGTATCTCTGTATTTTGATGAAGCCATACTATAATTGTGTTACAATGCGATTGAGATGTCATACTTTGTTCTATTCTGTATTCTCTCTTGAGTACCTCTACTGTACCATTTGTTATTTATCATAATTTTTGCTCAGAATCAAGTCGACACATCTCTAAGAAGCATCAAACTTTGTTTTTTTTTCAGCACATCGTTGTGGTAAAACACGTAAATGTCACTGCGTTCTAACACAATCGTTTTTTTAACTAATGGTGTGTAGGCACGTCAGACCATCAGTCAGCTTCATCGGTTAACCAATGAAAACGGTCCTTCAGACCTTTCTCATCGGATGGACTGATCGTGTGTACAAGGCTTTAGAGTACAACTCCATATTATGACAAGTAGAGTCTTTCAAGTCTGTCATAGTGCTTATTTTTATCCATCTATGTAGATACATGTGATATGTTAGATATACTCTGTATGTCACAAATGATACACCCTTTGTTTCCATACAACAACAAATAAAAGAAAACTTTTTTAACATAGGAGTATTTGTCTTCCTGTGCCAGTCCGGCTTTGTCCATATAATATTTTTCTTCTATCCCTCACCCCTCGAGCAATCTGTTCAGCACTAATTGTTGTGGTGTCAGGCCCAGAACGTCCAGCAATGGCTGCCAGATAGAAAATATTTTTTTGGGGGCCTTTCTATGTAGATATGTTAATTGTTCTTGTATAAGCAAGCCATCGACCATCCATTGCCCTATGATTAACTTATGTGCTGTATATAGTAGCTTCACAGCTCCTCCTCCAGTGCACCCAGTAGACAGGCAACAGGATCCTTTTGTAACTGATAATTGTAAACCCGTGGTATTGTGGAAATGACCTCTGTCCAATAACAAAAACGTTTTGGACACCTCTATAACATGTGCAATAGATCCCCATGTGCTTGCTGACATTTTGGGCATAGTGGCCTGTCCCTACTCCCCCATTTATGCAATTGTTGGGGTGTTCTATAAGCCCTGTGAAGTAGGAAAAGATGGTATAGTTTCTGTGTGGCAGACACTGACACCAAAGGAGCGGCATTTAACGAAGATTCCCACACATCGCCATCTATAGTGCCCAAGTCCTTCTCCCATCCCCTCCTGCACGGCACTTACAGGTCTCCCTGTATCGCATTGAAGATTATAAAGTATGCTCCGGAGATCATACACTTTTTATCTGTAGTCATAAACACCTTTTCTATAATAGCATGTTCTGTTAAAATTAAGTCTGATGTCCTAGCTTGTGCATTTAAGGCATGCCTCAATTGTAGGTATTTATAAAATTGTTTTGAGGGTATATGATATGTCTGTTGGAGCTCAATGAATGCTTTCAGCGTACGCCCTTGTTAGAGTTGAGAAATGTAGCTTAAGACAGCTCTCCCCATTCGCTGAAATCCTCCAAGGGCAGTATATTGACAATTGTGCCATAAAGGAGTGCACAACAGAAAACCTGTAATGTGGAGTGTTGTCTTAGGCCTCGTACACACGAGGCAATCTATCTGTTCAAATCGGTCCGACCGACCGATTTGAACAGATCTGTCTGCTTGGATTTTGGTTTACTCGCGTGTACACACGAGCAAACCAAAATCCCCGCCAGCAGACAGCGCGCTGACGTGGCGGTGACGTGGCGGTGACGTTGACGCCGCCACGTCACCGCACCAGGAAGTAAAACACTTCCGCGCATGCGTCGCAATCATTTGGCGCGTGTGCGAGAAGACATGTCTGCTGGTTAGCATACTAACCAGCAGACATGTCGGGCGGATGGGTTCCCAGCCGACAGATTTCAAAGCATGCTTTGAAGTCTGTTGGGTGGCCAAATCCGTCTGTTTGCCCGTACACATGATCGAATCTGTCTGCTGAAACGGTCTAGCAGACCGTTTCCAGCAGACAGATTTACTCGTGTGTACGAGGCCTTAATGTATCACCATAGTGTGTTTAGTAAATGTACAGTTGGTAAGTTTGAACCCAAGTGTGAGAAGCCTCCGTCCAGGTGCAACAAAGCTGAATGAGCTGACTCCTCTGGAATGAGCACATTCCTGATTGAGTGAAAGAGGGCGATGACCTCCCAGCCCCCTAATTGTTGAATCTGTGAAGCTAGGAAGTATGCTCTGGCATGTGGGACCGTAAGACCTTGATCTTTTCCTGCCTGTAGCATTGAAAGTCTAATATGAGCGATGTTTTTCCATCAGATTAAATCACAAAACTGAGTCTATGTGCAGGAACCATCTCTGTGGAATGCAAATTGTGGAGTTATTGAAGATGTATAAGAGCTGGGGGGCCATACTATTTTTATTAAATTGATTCTGCCCACTACCAAGAGCTGCAATTTACACCAAACAGAGAATTTCTCCCGAAATGTATACAAGAGCGCTAGCAGGTTCAAGCGAATATACTTGAGTGGATCTGGTGAAACCTGTATTCCCAGTTACTTAAATTTGCAAAATGTGTGTTTGCTTCTGCATTCACGGTGCATACGGGGGTGCCATTATTAATGCACAATTAATGGCACTAAAAGTGTGATTAGTTCATTCTAAATCTATAAAGGTGGCCATACATCGGATTGTACGATCTCTGTGCAATCTCGATTAGATTTACCAAAACTATAAAATAGGAGCAGACACCTATCTATCCAATCAGGTATGCCCATGCACTACATAGCTGATGGTAGCGCTAAAGACAATTGCACAATCAGATTGTATAGTGTTTAGTGAGATTTCATGACTTCCAGGAAACACTTCTGTTTTTATTACTACAGCTCTATCTACTATCTAGCTGTGATCGCTCAGCTCCTGTACACTCTGTCAAATGAGTGATTTGTGCAATCTATGTAAAATATAGAAAACAAAATCACTACTTTCATTGTAAATGCATACATCTGGGGAGGTTTGTGGAAGCAAAATTCTGGAGGAGGAGGAGAACTTAGCCTTTAAAGTATACCTTTTGTATGCTTATAATGATGTGAAAATTCCATCTAAACTATATATTGGAAAATAGCTTAGGTTCATGTATGTGGTCCAAAGTGTTCTTAAAGCAAATGTTAATTCTTCTTCAACTATCAAATCATATTTTTCACATATGCTAAAATATAATAAATGCCAGGTTGCAACTTTAAAGTGTTTAAAAAACATTTTTTTTTCTTACAATGCTACTTGATAATACTGGGCAAATTATAATTTTGTAGAAAATACCAAACAAAAATAATACATCTTAGAACAGTAGAAATATTTAACTGTTCTCAATAGTTTGTGTGGCAAAGTAAAATACAAGGGTAAAAAGGCTGGATGAAGAGGGACTCTAATGAAATAAAAACAAAAACTTAAGCAAGTGAACTTCTTCAACACACTGTGAATTATCCACCGGGGTTGTTGGTTATGGATCTTAAAACATCTGTGTAAACATCCAAAAAAGCAGAGCCAATTGTGAAGCCATGGAGGGGATTTGTATCTGTATGCAGAAAATCAGACAAAACATCAAGGAACCGCATGAGGTTTTTGCGTATTCATTAAATGCAGCTGTGTAGCTGCATATGTAAAAGAATCAAAATTAAGATCAAATAATATGTTGCTTGTGAGCTTTCTGGCCCTATGTAGGTCATATGGAAATTACACTTGAGGGCTAGCAAGTAAATTATTTTTTCATAGGAAACATCACAATTCAGATTTAATTTACCTGAAATTTTGGGCAGCTCAAGTGAACAGAATTCTTATTTGTAAACAGCAGGATAGTGATTATTATACTATCAACTGGTTTTATTTTGGAATAACAACTGAATAAGCAATCTCAGGAGACAGATGTAACTCTGCATGATTGAAACAAACCAAATAGTAAAATTTTACTAAAGTTGTAAGCATTTGTTAAATTGTCTCTTTCCTTTTATGGTTGTAAACAAGCTGAGGACTTCTTGAAGTCTAAAAGTGAAGTGCCTTGGACATTAAAATGCAATAAAGTATTTTTCTACTAAGCTTTACAAAAAATATTTTATAATGCCGATGGTAAACATACACATTTAATTTAAAATAATAGAACATCAAATAAAGTGACATTGATTCATTTAAATGTTAAATACAATTGATATTATATGAAGGGTATCATTTTGACACAATATAGTTTGCACTTATATTTATAAAATTTGAGATGACATATTCTATAAGCTTTTTCATTAAAAAAAATGCTCATATTCAATGTCATATTTCGCTCAAACTGCATTCTAAAAATGTAAAACAAAAAAAAAAAAAAAAAAAAAAACATTTTAGGCAGTTGAAATATGCAGTAAATATATATTTTTGTTTTTGTTTTATTATCTGTCATTTTATTGGAATTCTATTCAGTAACTTTTATCATTGAAATATTTAGGCAGAAGTGTGGCACCTATATTTAAAGCGGAGGTCCACCCAGAAAAAATAAAATAATTTAAAAGCCAGCAGCTACACACACTTCCACTGCTGGCTTTTAATAACAGGACATCTAGCTGTCCTGAGTTCAGCAATGTCGGTACAATAGCTGATGTTTCCATCAGCTGTCGGGTGCTGCCGCCGCCATTGTGGGTAAGGGAATGCGCGAGGCCCTGCTCCTCTCTCCTACAGGCCAGGCTACGAGGGAGCCCTGCAGTGATGACGTGGGCTGTGGCTCAGTATCCTGTCCCCCCTCCCCCCCAAAGGAGGCAAATGTGGCACCAGAGGGGGAAAGGAGACAAATGAGCGGAAGTTCCACTTCTGGGTAGAACGCCACATTAAAGTCAGCAGTTCCACATGATTCTATGTCATCTCCTGCCTCCAATGTGATAATTTGCCTATAAAAAAAACATCAATATACAGTACAAGCAAGTCTACTGAAAGTCTACCAAAACCTCTACTCCATTCTAGCCATTATCTTAAGCATCTTTGAATGACATAATTATAATATGTAATAGAGCCTGATTTTATTCTACCATTCTCATATCTGAAATGTAGGGGGTTAACATTTATCTAAACCCAAAAACAAAAAAATAAGTTATATATTTCAGTTCAGTTCAGTCAGAGGTAGCAGGTAGCTGCATTAATTTCCCTTTTCCTTTATTTTCACGTATTAATCCTGAATTAACACAGTGGCTGCTTTACTAAAACTGCAGAGTGTGAAATCTGGTAAAGCTGAGCATGGCAACCAACCAGCTTCTAACTTCTAACTCTCCAGTTTTAGTAGATCAACCCCACAGTCCCTGGTTGGCTACACTTACTCCACTGTCTTTATGGAGGAAGCAATGGTTATCAGTAAGTCAGGCAAAAAAAAAAAAAAAAAAAGACAGGAGTCCATCTGTCTCAACCAGCAAAAAAAAGGATTTTTAAGAAACAGCTTACCTGTAAAAATCCTTTTCTTGAAGTACATCACGGGACACAGAGCGCATAGCCATTACACTTGGGTTATATGGGTACCTTCAGGTGATGGACACTGGTGTAATCAATTTCACAGGAAGTTTCCTCCCTATATAACCCCCTCCCACTGGGAGTGCTTCAGTTTTGTAGCAAGCAATTCCTCCGAGGTTACACAATGTTCCCCAAAAGAGGGGTGGGAGCTCTGTGTCCCGTGATGTACTTCAAGAAAAGGATTTTACAGGTAAGCTGTTTATTAAAAAATCTGTTTTCTTTATCGTACATCACGGGACACAGAGCGCATAGCCATTACACTTGGGATGTCCTAAAGCAATGCTCTATGAAGGGAGGGAGACCGTAAGGCCAAGAATAGCCAAACAAAAAATTATCAGGAAGTAAAGTAGCTCCACCAACAGAGAAAAGGGGGCGTGACCCGGACCAGAGGATTCTATACTGCTGCCCGTAGGACCGCCTGCCCAAATGCTGCGTCCGTACCCTTTGCAACGTCCAACTTATAAAATTTAGTAAACGTATGTACGGAAGACCAGGTTGCCACCTTGCAAACCTGTGCCATAGAGATCTGATGGTGTGCCGCCCAGGAGGCACTCATGGCCCTCGTAGAATGGGCTTTAACTGATAAGGGAGGTGGAACGCGCTTCATACCATAGGCCTGAAAAATCAGCTGCTTATCCACCTAGCCAAGGAAGACTTGGCAGCCGGCTGACCCTTCTTGGGGCCATCCGGAAGAACAAAAAGCACATCTGTTTTCCAAATCTTCTCTGTAGCCTTGAGATAGACCCTCATGGCTCGAACCACGTCCAAAGTATGAAGCAGTCTTTCCTCTCTGGACTGGGGAGTAGGAAAGAAGGATGGTAGGACTAGGTCCTGATTCAAGTGAAAACTGGATATGACCTTAGGAAGAAAAGAAGGTTGAGGCCGCAGAACCACTCTGTCCTTATGCAGAATAAGGTATGGCTCCCTGCATGACAAGGCTGCCAGCTCGGAAACCCTTCTGGCCGAAGCCATAGCCACCAAGAAAACCAACTTTCGGGTTAGTAGCACAAGAGGGATTTCTGTCAGAGGTTCAAACGGCTGCCTTTGTAAAGCTGACAAGACCAGATTTAAATTCCAGGGGCAGAGGGGAGCTCTAATAGGGGGATTCACATGCAAGACCCCCTGCAAGAAGGTTTTCATAAGCGAATGGGTGGCCAAGGGTCTTTGAAACCATATCGATAAAGCCGACACCTGCCCCTTTAGAGTACTAAGAGCCAACCCTTTGTCAACGCCAACCTGGAGGAATCGCAAGATCCTGTCAATAAAAACACTTTTGAGGATGCCATTTTTGAGACTCGCACCACTCCACATAGGTTCTCCAGACTCTGTAATAAATATTTCTAGAGACTGGTTTCCTAGCCTGAATCAACGTAGATATGACCTGAGCTGAGAGGCCTCTGCCCTTAAGAATTAGGGATTCAGCCGCCAAGCCGTCAAATTTAGCTGCTGTGAAGCAGGGTGGCAGATTGGGCCCTGAGACAGCAGATCTGGGCGCAGGGGGAGCGGCCACGGCGCCCCGACTGACATCCTCACGATGAGTGTGTACCAAGCCCTCCTGGGCCAGGCTGGGGCCACCAGGATCACAGGCCTGCGCTCCATCCTGATCCTCCATAGAAGGCGGGGAATCATCTGCAGTGGAGGGAACGCATACAGGAGAGAAAACTGGTGCCAGGGGCAAACCAACGCATCGGTCCCGTAGGCCGAGGGATCCCTGGCTCGGGATATGAATTTGTCCAACTTTTTGTTGGATCTCGTTGCCATAATGTCCACATCTGGAACTCCGAATCTTTGGCAAATCTCTTGGAATACCTGGGGGTGAAGAGACCACTCCCCCGGGAGCAACTGTTGACGACTCAAAAAATCTGCTTGAGAATTGTCTATCCCTGGGATGAACACCGCCGAGATGCAGGGTACATGGGCTTCAGCCCATGAGAAAATCAGGTTTACTTCCCTTTGGGCCGCTAGGCTCCTCGTGCCCCCCTGGTGGTTTATGTATGCCACCGCAGTGGCATTGTCGGACTGTATCCTTACTGGCAGACCCTGAAGGGGAAGAGTGCAGGC
This sequence comes from Rana kukunoris, assembly GCA_029574335.1. Classification (NCBI taxonomy): domain Eukaryota; kingdom Metazoa; phylum Chordata; class Amphibia; order Anura; family Ranidae; genus Rana; species Rana kukunoris. Next base: position 207,694,257 of record CM056051.1, read on the forward strand.
GACCAGGGCCAGCCGAGCAGCTCTGATCTCTAGGATATTGATGGGAAGCAGTTTTTCTGCCTCCGACCACAGCCCTTGCTGGGTCTGTCCTTCTAGAACTGCCCACCAACCTGACAGGCTGGCATCCATGGCTACTATGTTCCACGTGATGGGGCAAAAGGATTTCCCCTTTGACAAATTTTGAGGGACCAGCCACCAGAACAGGCTGCGCCGGACTCCTGGGGAGAGAACTAATGGACGATCTAACGCCTGAATGGACTTGTTCCAAGCAGAGAGAATGGCTGCCTGGAGATATCTGGTATGGATCTGGGCGTAGGGCACTGCCTCGAAGGCGGCCACCATCTTCCCCAGCAGTCGCATACATAGGCGAATAGTCGGCCTCTTCTTGCCTAAGACCAGTTGAACTGCTTGAGTTATTGATCTGACCTTTACTTGAGGTAAAAATATCCTCTGGCAGTCTGTATCTAGCCGAAGGCCTAGATATTCCAACTGCTTTGTGGGTTTCAATATCGATTTTTCTTGGTTCACAATCCACCCGAATTCCTCTAGATGCCGAACTGTGCGAACTACTGCATGATTGAGGCTGGAAGCTGATCTGTCGATAACCAGAAGATCGTCCAGGTATGCCAGGACCAAAATGCCTTCTGTCCTTAGGACGGCTAGCACCGGGGCTAACACCTTTGTGAATACCCACGGAGCTGTTGCCAACCCGAAAGGGAGGGCTACGAACTGGTAATGACGGTGATCTATCATAAAACGAAGAAACTTGTGATGTGCCAGGGTAGATCGGCACGTGCAGATACGCATCCTTTATGTCTATAGATGCTAGAAAGTCGTCTTGATGTAGGCTGGCTGCCACCGAACGTATGGACTCCATACGAAAGGTCTGAATCTTTAGAAAGCGATTTAGGCATTTGAGGTCTAAGATAGGCCTGACGTCGCCATTGGGCTTTGGTATTATGAAAAGGTTGGAATAGAATCCCAGACCCCATTCCTGGGTTGGTACTTCTACAATTACTCCTTGGAGCAAGAGACGATCCAATGCTTTTACAAGAGAGGCCCTCTTTAATGGGTCGCTTGGAAGACTTGACCCCTGAAAATGAGGAGGGGGGACTTCCCGAAACTCTAGCTTGTAGCCTGTGGCTACCACGGACAGTACCCAAGAGTCGGGAATTCTGGCCTCCCACACTTCGGAGAAAAACCGAAGCCTTCCCCCCACCCAAGAGAGTGGGGGCGCCCCTTCATGAATCTGACTTGATGACTGGTTTAACCGGCTTGCGAGACCATGGCCTCTTGCCTGCCGTGGCTTGTCCTTGTGGGCGGCTATTAAATTCTGAACGCCCGGGAGGCCGTCGATACTGACGGGAAGTTGAAGGGGCCGAGCCTGCGAAGGCCTGTCGCTTAAACGCGGGCCCACGCGGTCTTTTCTTGACAGGTAAGAAAGAACTTTTACCACTTGAAATGGTCTGGATATATTTATCTAGGTCTTCACCGAATAGTCTCCCACCATGAAAGGGAAATCCTGCTAAAAGCTTTTTGCAGGGTGCCTCTGCTGACCAGTTCTTCAGCCACAAAAGGCGACGCATATGAACCAACAGCAGAGATAGACGGGACGCCTGTTGAATGGAGTCCTTAATAGCATCTACTGCAGACTTGTTTAGTCTGATCCTTTAAAGCCTGACAAACGCCAATGGCTGCCACCGCTGGCTGAACCACGGCACCTACTGTGGTAAAAGAAGCCTTCAGTAGGGTCTCCAACTTTTTGTCGACTGGATCTTTAAACATCTGGACATTTTCAACCGGACAGGTCAGGGATTTATTCACGCAGGAAATGGCTGCGTCCACGGTAGGGAGTGTCCATTTCTTTGCAAATTCCTCTTCCATAGGATAGAGAATAGTGAACCTTTTAGGAGGGAAAAAATCCTATCAGGTCGAGCCCAATCCTGAAAAATCGCGCTCTCCAGAAGGGGGTGAACCGGAAAAGACGCACAACTCAACGGTGCCTTCAAGGAACCTAAAGAGGATACCGCGGGGGGTAATTGTTCTGACACTGGAAGTTTAAAAGCAGTGTGAACCATATCTGTCAGAGACTGGATCCACAGGCTCTCCGCTTGAGAAGCCGAAAAAATTTCATCTACAGTGGAACCCTCAATGTCTGAACCGTCGGGACTCGGGTGCGCTTGATCCCCCTGTGGGTCCAATTCCTCCGAAGAGAGGACCTCTGCATCTGAAAACACCAATCTAGGTGACGGGGATCTAGCCCGCTTGCCACCTGGCAAAGAGCGGGCAATTAAAGCAGTTAACCTTTCCTCTAGCCCACCCAGGGTGGTCGCTAGCATTTCTTCCGTAACGTAAACGGGAATGGGTTGATTGGGGGCCGCCTCTGCCCCTAGCACCCTCAATGGCTCCTGCAACATGCTGTTCGTTTGGTCTATCTGGTGAGGGTGGGACCGCTGGAGCCTGGCCCAAATCCTCTGACCCCGATGGAGACCCCTTTAGTTTTTTGGTACCTTTTGCAACCTTAGCTGGTCCTGATCCCTTGGGAGCCATTGCACAACCTTGAGACACCCCTAAAGCCAACACCCAACTGTTGTAGCTAGAAGTGAACCATTAATAAGAACAGGCTATGGTAAAAAAATTCCAAATTTCCATACGCCCGAGAAGGCGGCAATACCGAGGAAGTCCTGTGAGTATTGCCACACCAATGCCCGTTAGCTGGAGCCCAAGGTTGCACCGACTCAGATACTGCCAGATCTAAGGCTGAGTCCCTTTAAGAAAAAAAAACTTTTTTTTTTTTTCTGGTCAGTATGGAGCTAAGTCCAGACCTGAAGATCCACAAACCCCCACTGGGTGTCACTGTATAGCCAGAAATGTCCTCAGCCTCCTCTGCTCTCAGGAGGGAATGACCAGCCAGGAAATGCTTTGCTGCTTTAACTGAGACCTTACGCTGCTGGCCCGCCCCCCCCCCCACGCACGCCAACGCTGTAAAAGGCGGCATGCACGCGCGCGCGCCCCCCCACGCTGAAACCAACATGGAGGAAGCAGAAATCAGAGGAGAAGCCTGGACCAGCGCTAGCAACCCAACAGACACCAGGCAAGACACTAATCTTATTGTAGTGCATACATAGAGGAAGCTGTCCCCATAGGCTTCCTAAGAAACATGAGTTTTGCCAGCATTTCCTCCTTATAGCACGTGGGGCTGCAGTATCATGCTAACAGGCAGATCTGGGGGGAGTAGCAAATACATATCTTTAAAAGCATACATATACCTACATGTTATCTGGGTAAACATTAGTACATCCCATCCTGCCTCAAAAGACATAGTGGAGATAGTGGCTGATGCACAAGCATACCATTAGCCGACCCAGAACTCCCAGGGGGATACCTACTGTCGAACCAAGTCCCGCAGGCTCCCTCTTACCTGCTCCACGCCGCAGGGTATTGCAAAATGCAAGAGGCCCAATCTTCCCCCATCTCCGTGGGTATTGTCTTGGACCTTCAGGGACCGGGGTCCTGTATTAAGGAACCCACACACCTGGACCTATATAGCATCCTGGCATCAGTAGCGTTTAGTTCTTGGAAGAGACTAAGGCACTGGAGCCCAGAATCCAGCCCTCCAAGGAGAGGCATTATAGGCAAAACCCCACGCAAGCAGGGCCCGGGTACCGTACACCTTGGCTTTGAAGCACTTCGGACGGATCCGGCTAGCTATCCTGGGTCCCGAGACCTCCGAGGGACAGCTAGACGTGACCAACACCTAAGACACTGGGGAAAAAACTGAAGCACTCCCAGTGGGAGGGGGTTATATAGGGAGGAAACTTCCTGTGAAATTGATTACACCAGTGTCCATCACCTGAAGGTACCCATATAACCCAAGTGTAATGGCTATGCGCTCTGTGTCCCGTGATGTACGATAAAGAAAATGTATTAAATAGAATACCTCCATCTATAAATCCTATACCCACAAATTATCCAGAGGAAATCAACAAATCCTATACAGCAAGGTCCAATTTGCTCCTCCAAGGGAAATAAAACTCCTCTACCCCCAAAAGATAATCAGATATTTCCTGGATCAATAATCTCTGGTGTTATTACCTATACATGTTAATATCCAATTATGGGCCAGATTCAGGTAGATGAGAGTATCTTTCCTCTGGAGTAACGCTTCTCATTTACGTTACTCTGAAGACCCTTTCAGCGCAATTCCTGCAATTCACATAGCAGTTGCGCGTAAACTTGCGCCAGAGTAACGATAATGCGCTGGCGTAACCCGACGCAAGTGGAAGTGGGTGTGATCATATGTAAATGATGGGCGGAGCCCGGCGCAGAGGCTTACGTTCAGCGCATCATCCACGGAGCATGCGCAGTGAGTGCGGCTCCACTCGCCCCCTTGTGCGCATGCTCACAACTTCCGTCGGCACCACTTCCTGGGAAACGTCAGCGCAATGCGTTCCGCTGGGCGCTTAAAAGCGCTGGCGGAAACGCCATTCCGGCGCAAAAGTAGTTCCGTTTCCCCCCACCCCAGGGAAGATACTTTTGCACTGTAATGGCTGCTCCCGCTACCCCCAGAGAGAGGAGGAACCTCAACTTTAATACCCAGGAGGTCTCAGTGATTATCTCGGCTATGGAGACGGAGAATGAATTTCTCCATGGCAAAAAAAGCCGCAAGACCAGCCGGGAGAGGAAGCAGGGCATCCTGGAGTCGATTGCTGCCAGGGTCAATGTCCTGGGCTACTCCACCCGGACTGCTGGGGACATACAAAAGAAAATAAATGACCTGCGGCGCAAGGTGAGGGACAAGGTGGCCTCCATCAGGAGGTATGAGAGGGGCACAGGTGGTGGTCCCCCATGTCCTGTCACCCTGACCGCAGAGGAGGAGGTGGTTGCTCGCTGCCTGGAGAGGGAGCAGGTAGAGGGGGTCGCAGGCTATGACTCCGTGGAGGAAGGCACAAGGACAGGTAAGTGTTTTTTAATCCCCTATTTGTTGTTTTGCATTTGGGGGGGGGGTACATGTGCCAAGTGTGTGGGACCACCAACATGTGTCTGCTTTGTGTCATCCACAGATGACGGAGCTGGGCCATCATCTGTCAGCCTGCATTCCACCCCATCCCCCCCACACCATCATGTGCCCGAGCCACTGGGTGGTGAAGAGGTTGTGGAGGAGGAGAGTGGCCACACCACACCTGCCGAGGTGGTTGTGGAGGATCCTGCTGTGGTAGAGCAGGACTTTTCTTTGGTTTTGTCTGTCTCCTCCCCTTCTCCTGGCCCGTCTGTCGTCCCCTCCCCCATCCTTGGAAGCCCCTCAAGGGCGACTCCTTCCACCCGAGGACATCCATCTTCTGGCCCCAGGAAGGCGACCCAGAAGACCAGGGGGGTGTCTGATGGTGTCCAGGACCAGTTGGCGAGGGATCACGCCAGACAGACTGAACAAATGGGGGCCATAGCGGTCCACTTGCAGAAAGTGTCTGACAGCCTGGGCTCCGTTGCCAACCTCAGCAACGCAGTGCAGGATGTCAGCTCTAATTGCGCTGCAGTGGTCACCACTTTGGGGGAGGTGCAGGCCAACAGTGCTGCCATCCGGGAGCAGGGGAGGCTGAGTCGGCGGGCCCAGCATTACCAGGTGACCCGTCAGCTCCGGATGCAGGCCCAGACGAACAATTACCTTGGACGGATAGCCAGGGCCTTGGAGGGCACGCAGGCCACACCTGCCAGGAGTGGCCCACCTGGGGATCAGCCACCTCCAGATGCCCCCCCACCCCCACCCACTCCATCCAGGCAGCTGCGGAGCCAGAGAGGGGCCCCCAGAAGAAGCCCCCGGCATCCCCGATGAGGCCTTTTATTTTTTCTGGTTTTATATTATTGTTTTTGACATACTCAGGTCATGAGTTTATTTTTTATTTTTCTCAGGTTATGAGATTATTTTTCTTTTAATGATCAGGATATGATCTTTCTAATTTCTTTTTGTACTGCACACGGTCAGGAGTGCAGGGGACAGTGTGAATGGTGTGTGAATGTGAGAGGGTGGCACTCCTGAAAGTAAGGGGTGTCACCCTCGGCCGTGGTGGTGAAGTGAACCCCACGGCTGAATGAATGACGTGTGAAAGGTGTGTGAATGGACAGTGACATCATTGGGGCCTTGACGCTGGCGTTACTGCTCCCAACTCCTACATGCTGGACTTGGGCTAATCCAATGCGATGTGCATGTGGTGTGTGTGATCTAGGGACATCAGTGGTGTACACGCGTGCACTGTCTGTGTGATTAATGTTTTGGTTTAGTGTCCAAAGATGCCTACGGCGAGGACCCTCCTGACTGCTCTTCCATCAGCAGACTGGGTGTCCTCTGGCAGGGGGGGACTGTGTGGGTCGGGGGTCAGGTCATCACGTATGTCAATATGCAGGCCTTTTTTCATAGCAAAGTTATGTAGTATGCAACATGCACCGATGATCTGACACACAAAGGTAGGGGAATACAATAGGGCCCCCCCAGACTTATCCAGGCAGCGGAAACGGGACTTCAGGAGCCCAAATGTTTGCTCAACCACTGCACGGGTTTTGATGTGTGCTTCATTGTATTTTCTCTCTCCTCTGGTTTGGGGGTTCCGGAAAGGAGTCATTAGATGGGGTCCCAATGCATATGCAGAGTCACCTGGAAGGTAAAAGACAGGAGAATGTTAGTCATGCATGTGTGACTTCTGTTGTGCATCACGGGAGGGGATAGTCATGCCTGACTCCCTTGTCACTCACCAACCAGCCAGCTGTCCCCATACATGTTCTGGTTAAATTCTGCTGGGATGGGGCTCTGACGGTATATGAAGCTGTCATGGCTGGACCCGGGGTGTTTGGCACGGACGTGCCATATGAGGCGTTGGGCATCAGCTATCACCTGTACGTTGATGGAATGCCAATGCTTCCGATTGCGGTATATGTGCTCTGTGGCACTGGGGGGCTGTAGGGCCACATGTGTGCAATCAATGGCCCCCACAGTGCGTGGGAATCTGGCAATGTTGTAGAAATCTGTCATTGCCTTCTGCCGCAGCTCCTCAGTGGTGGGTCTGATGAACTGGTTGGACATGCGTCTGAGGATTGCAGGGACAACCTGGTGCACACATCTGCTCACGGAGGATTGTGACATCCCAGCCACCACTCCACTTGTACGCTGGAATGATCCACTTGCAAGGAAATGGAGTGTTGCCAGGACCTTCACCAGTGGCTGCACTGCTTGTGATCGGTGTGTTGGGCTGGTGATGTCATCCTGCAGGGTTGTGGTTAGTTCAAGTATTGCATCTGGGCTGAATCTGAATAGGCGATACACCTCCTCATCACCCATGCCAAAGAGGTTCATACGAGTGCGGTATATCCTCTCACGTGCCCGCCTTCTTGGTTCCAGGGGACCCATCAGTAGTTCTAGGACCACGAGTGCCCCTGGCATGTTGGCACACAGAGGTGTTGTCCTTGCAAGTGGGGGTGCTCAGCTAGCTCCTATCGTCGGTAACGCTGCTGTAGCTGCTCTCCTGCTGACCTGTGACCGTCTGGAGTAAAGATAAAGCAGCCTTTTGTAGAAATAACTTTGCGCCGGACGGATCAGATACGCGCGGCGCATGTAGCCAGCGTATGGTGCTAATCCGTTCGTGAATTGTGAAAAATCCCTCATTTGCATATTTGCAGGGGAAATCAATGGGCGCGACTGATGCGCCCAGCGAAAATAAACGCTGACGATACTCTGGCGTCGGAACGTTCCGCCGGTCGCAAATGAGCCGTTATTGGGCGCATCTAGTTTGGTGGGTACGGGCACATAGAAACGTCGGCGCATCATCACAGTTACGCGGCGCATATCCAAATACTCCAGCGCAAGTGTTCGTGAATCTGGCCCTATATGTTGTACATTTAGGAATGTATTTAAGAATGCATCCCACATTCTTCTTTTTTTATAAACAATATACTGAGCCAGCCAGAAGTTCTTGAGGGAGTCTATTCTACATGTGCATAGCTCTTATTGTGACAAACATATCTTTCTCTCTTTGCGGGGAGATTAGGGCATTCATAGCATAACTCATAGCATAGTTATGTCAGTTTAATTCACATGAAGTGACATGGGCACCACATTTCTGGCATGATCTACAGGTATTTTCAATACTTGCAACATTTTTATTTTTGGGTATCTGATAAAGAAAGCCTACAGGAAGATAGATTTCAGGTAACTAAAGTAGCAATTAAAACTATATATATATATCAAAATAAAACTTTTTTTTACCAGAAAGAAAGGGGTAATTCTGTTAAATTGTGCTTAAACACAGAAACATAGTACATTTAGTTTATTTTATCTCAGTTACTTTTGTAATTTTGATGAGGTTGGCAAAAACAAAAACTCCCCATCTATAGCAATTAGATAAATTTTGTTGATCATCAGTACATTGATGAATACTACTGAATATATATTAAAATAAGAAAGAACGGACACTAATCAACATTTATAATCACTCATACTGTTAACCATCACGGTCTATTTTGGAAGAAAATCCAAGGAGTCAACATCAGATTGTTTTTATTTTTCTAGCTTGTTTTTTTCAAATATAACATTTGAGGACAGATGTTAATTACAGGAGTCCATCAGTTTAATATTGTAGTCTTTGTATGTACTTTTTCAGGCCCGTCTGAGGTTTGCCAATGAACAGCTAAATGATTCAGAGAAGGATTGGGAGAGAATGTTGTGGTCATATGAGACCAACATTGAGCTCTTTGGCATTAACTTGACTTGCTGTGTTTGGAGAAAGAAAAAATGTGGACTATGACTCTAAGAACACCATTCCTACAGTCAAGCAAGAAGGGGGAAACATTATGCTTTGAGCGGTTTCTCTGCTAAGGGTACAGGTTGATTTTTCCTCATTGAGGGGCCTATGGACAGGGCCATGTATTGTAATAACTTGGATGAGAACCTTCTTCCCTCAGCCAGAACACTGAAAATGGGTCGTGAACGTGTCTTGACAATGAAAATGACCTAATACATACCACCAAGGCAACAAATGAGTGGCTCAAGAAGAAGCACATTGAGGTCATAGAGTGGCCTAGCCAGTCTCCAGACCTTAATCCTATTTATGGAGGTAGCTAAAAATTTGAATTGTCAAGCAACAAGCAAGAAATCTTAAGGATTTAGAGAAGATCTGTAAAGAAGTGTGGACCTAAATCCCTCCTGAGAGGTACAAACCTGGTAACCAACTAAGAAACAACTTACCTCTGTACTTGCCTACAGGGGTTTCTCCACAAAGTACAAAGGCATGTCTTGCTTTGGAATCAAAAACATACTAACTGAACTACAATATTAACATTTGTAACAACATTTGTATTGTGTTTTTCAGGATTTGGTCGATATTCTGTCTCTATCATTTAAAATACACCTATGAAAAAAAAATTATAGACCCTTATTTTCTTTGTAAGTGGGCAAACTTACAAAATCTGCAAGGGATCAGATCTCCCCCCCACTGTGTGTGTGTGTGTATGTATGTATATTTTAATATACATATATATATATATATATATATATATATATATATATATATATATATATATACATATATATATATATATATATATACACATATATATATACACACACACATACATACAGTATATATATATATATATATATATATATATACACACACACATACATACACATTATCTCACAAAGTACACCCCTCACATTTTTTCATGTGACAACACTGAAGAAAATACACTTGGCTACACTGTGTAAAGTAGTGAGTTTAAAGCTTGGATAACAGTGTACATTTGCTGGCCCCTCAACACACAGCCATTAATGTCTAAACCGCTGGCAACAAAAGTGAGTACACTCCTAAGTGAAAATGTCCAAATTGGGTCCAAAATGTCAATATTTTGTGTGGCCACCATTATTTTACAGCACTGCCTTAACCCTCTTGGGTATAGAGTTCACCAGAGCTTCACAGGTTGCCACTGGAATCCTCTTCCACTCCTTAATGATGACATCACGGAGCTGGTGGATGTTAGAGACCTTGAGCTCCCCCACAGATGTTCTATAGGGTTTAGGTCTGGAGACATGCTTGGCCAGTCCATCACCTTTACCCTCAGCTTCTTTAGCAAGACAGTGGTCATCTTGGAGGTGTGTGTGGGGTTATGTTGCCATTCTGCCCTGCAGCCCAGTATCCAAAGGGAGGAGATCACGCTCGGCTTTAGTATCTCACAGTACATGTTGACATTCATGGTTCCCTCAATGATGCAAAATGGGAAAATTCCCCCAAGGGGTTTTAAAGCAGTAATGTAGTAAACTCGAAAGTATAAATATATATGTATATAGAATAATTATTTATTAAAAGATTTGTTTCAAAGTCATATAACAATTAAAATAAAAATATAAATTCTGGTCATAAGGTACAGTACATATTTCATAAAACAATGCAAACAGATATACACAGCAATCTATTAAATAATGTTTCGATCTTTGCATGTTACTCAGGGGAATAGTTTGCTCTAAAGAAATACATTAAAAATCTCAGTTTTCAAACCAGTTCATTGTGCACCAAGATATATACAGTGTATGTATATATATATATATATATATATATATATATATATATATATATATATATACACACACATTGGTACTATATTTACCATTTAAGAATGAAAAGGGTAATCTCATGACCAAAGGAGATGGTTTAAAAATCAGGTAAATGATCCGGAGGTTTTGCAATGGTTCCCACCACCCCACAAGAGAGGGACTCATCTCAAAGGGGTTTGCAAGGAGCCACGCCTGAGACACACTCAGAGGGACAGGGAGGGTAGGCACCTGAAGCAAATCACTAAAAAATACCAATGTAAGGAAAGCAGATAAAATAGAGTCTAAAATAGTTAGTCTTAATGAATTAATAAATGAATGAGAGTGTCTAGTAGGTCATAGGTATTTAGTGTCAGTGTATTCTTTTAACGGCTCCCTATAGTGACATAGAAGCCCTGTAGATTAAGCTGTTTAGTATTAATGTCAAAAGGGTGGTGAATGTTTAGTCGAGTGGTAAAAAAGGTGGAATATCATTATGATAATGTAGTGAGAAAGAATTTGTTTTAAATGATGCAGCCCCAGACCATGACACTCCCACCATTATGCTTGATTGTAGGTAAGACACACTTTTACTCCTCACCTGGTTAGCACCACACACACACACCATCTGAACCAAACACCTTTATCTTGGTCTGATCAGACCACAGGACATGGTTCCAGTAATCCATGTCCTTAGATCTGCTTGTCTTCAGCAAACTGTTTGCAGGCTTTCTTGTGCATTATATTTAGAAGAGGCTTCCCTTTGAGACGAGAGCCATGCAGTTCAATGTGATGCAGTGTGAGGCGTTTGGTCTGAGCACTGACAGGCTAACCCCCTACACCTTCAACCTCTGCAGCAATGCTGACAGCACTCATATGTCTATTTCCCAAAAACAACCTCTGGATTTGACGCTGAGCACGTACACTTGACTTATTTGGTCAACCATGGCGAGGCCTGTTCTGAGTGGAACATGTCCTGTTAAAGCACTGTATGGTCTTGGCCACCATGCTGCAGCTCAGTTTCAGGGTATTGGCAATCTTCTTATAGCCTAGGTCATCTTTATGTAGAGCAACAATTCATTTTTTTTCAGATCCTCAGAGAGTTCTTTGCCATGAGGTGCCATGTTGAACTTCCAGTGACCAGTATGAGAAAGTGAGAGCGATAACACCAAATTTACCACACCTGCTCCCCATTCAAACCTGAAACTTTGTAGCACCAACAAATTACATGATACTGGGGAGGGAAAATTGCCCAATTTGGACATTTTAACTTAAGGGTGTACTCACTTTTGTAAGCTGTACATTCACTACTTTACATTGTAGCAAAGTGTAATTTTGGTCCTTGACAGTTCTCATTTGTGATAACTCATGTCTCTAGTCTGGCTCTCCCCATCTCACCTTATGCTTACTGTGCATTTGTTTCCAGTGTATTGTGGCATCTCCATTCATAGCTCGCTGTTGCAAGTAGGCTTCAAACCTTTTTTATATCATACGCAAGTTGTGATTCGTTCTGTTCCCTATCCCGCATCCCTTTCCTAGTTAGCCATCGGTCAGTACATGGTAGGTTCCCTATGCCTTGTTCTTCACCCCACAAACATAGGATTTGTTCATAGATCCAAGCCACAGAGTCACTGTCGGTCATGTCCCAACATCATTCGGCATAGGCCAGTGCATTTGTAGGTTTCCTTTACTTTGTTTGTCAAACCATCTATGAACATATGATTAGTTCATAGACCTGACCTGAGCCACCCACTCGCTGTCATTCGTTGCCTGATATTACTCGGCATAGGTGTCACTGGTTGCAGGTTTTAGTGTCTATGGGGTTGGAGCCAGCGGGTATTGATTGTGCATGTTCTGTGGCTCATTGAGGTGGTAATTAGCCCAACTGGTGCCTTGTCTGCATCCAATTAGCCTCAAGGGCTGGGTGCTTGGTATGTTTTCAATTTGGAGAGGTGATGTAGCAACCCTCATGCCGCGTACAAACGGCCGTTTTTAACGTCATGGAAAAAAACAAAGGGCCAGATTCAGAGAGAATTAGATTATCGTAGAGTATCAGAAATACACTACGCCGCCGTTTTTTACCTGGCTCTACGTGGAATCCAGGTAGATTTTGTCCAGTAAACGACGGCGGCGTAGTGTATTTCTCCCGTCGCAATCCATCTACGCAAGTAGGGGGCGTGAAGCATTTAAAATAGGCGCGTTCCCGCGGCGATTGAACTGCGCATGCTTCGTTCGCAAATTTCCCGCCGTGCATTGCGCGAAATCACGTCGTTACGTCGTAGTAGCGTCGTTTACGTACATTCCTATTCCCGAACGAGTTACGTTAAAAAAAAAAAAAAAATCAATTTGACGCGGGAACGACGGCCATACTTTACATGGGTTACGCACTGTTAGACCAGCAAAAAGCTGCTCTAACATTACGTAGCCAAAAAATGACGTAGGCGATTGCGAGGGACACTCGTACCTTTGTGGATCGCCGTAAAAACTAATTTGCATACCCCGACGGTGAAAATGACGCGGACTCCACCCAGCGGTCGCAAAAATATCGCAGCGTAGATCCGAAGGCTTACGAGGACGTAAGCCTCTCGGATCGAAGCCCGAAGCCGCCGTATCATGGTTTGAGGATTCAAACTAGTGATACGGCGCTCGAAATTTGAAATTACTCCTGTCTAACACCAGTTAGACAGGCGTAATCGCTCTATGAATCTGACCCAAAGTTTTTCCCGACGTGATTCTTGTCAAGCTTTCCTTGCATACACATGATCGTGAAAAAAAATGCTCGAGCAAAGTGCGGTGACGTACAACACATACTGTACATCAGGACTATAAAGGGGAAGTTCCATTCGGATGGCGCCACCCTTTGGGCTGCTTTTGCTGATTTTGTGTTTGTAAAAGTTTAGTGAGAGACGATTTGTGCTTTTCAGTCTGTTACAGTGTGACAAATGTTAAACACTAGTTTTACTAGAAAGAGTGCTCCCCTCTCATAACTTGCTTCTGAGCATGCAGGTTTTTTTACCCATCGTTAAAGTCTACACACGTCGTGAAAAATGACGGCATGAAAAATGCAGAGAAAAATTAGAGCATGTCATTTTTCACGTCAAGAAAAATGCTCTGGAGCCTACACACGATCATTTTTAATGACCAATTTAAAAAATGGGAAATTGAGGCCCTTGGTGTTGGTCTTGTGTGATAAGGTTTTGGTGAATCTGGGGGAGGGGATCGACAGAAGATTGTATAGTGTGTATCCAGCTTTCACTCTACCACAGCCCGTTTCGAGTCCAGTCGTGTCGGCGGCACATTGATACATATTGGTTTATTGCATACGTTCATTTAATTGCATATCACACACGCTACAGTCCAATTCGAATCCAGTCGTATCTGTGGCACAGCGATTCATATCGATGTCATCTCAAACTCTACAGCCCGATTCTAATCCAGACGCATCTGTGGTACAATGATTAGAATCCTTGGGCCAGATTCTCAGCGGCGTTACAATGGAGTATCTCAGATACCCCGTCATATCGCCGTTTTTTTTGTCTCGTATCTATGTGCGTGATGCTTAGCATCACTTTTGCATAGATACGCTTCTACATCCGACAAGTGTAAAACCATTACACTTGCGGATCGTAGTTGTAATGACAACTTCGGCCACTAGGTGGCCTTTACGTTGTTTTCGCATTTGCATATGCAAATGAGGTAGTACGCCAATTCCCGATTGCTTTTACGCCGCCCCGTCGTCGCGTACATCGTTTTTTACGTCCGCGTAAGGTTACCCCAGCTTCTATGTGGAGTAACCTTACGAAGTACCATCGGATGCCATGTTAAGTATGGCGTCGGGTCAGCTTCGGCTTTTTCCGTCGCTTACGACGTTTTACTAACTCGTTCGCGAATAGGGAGTTGCGTAAATGACGCTCACGTCGTTTTGACGTCGGTTTCAATGACGCTTTCCGACGTGACCTGGAGCATGCGCACTGGGATTTTTCCCCGGCCGGCGCATGCGCAGTTCGTTCGACGCGGGGGCGCGCTTAATTTAAATACAAGCTGCCCCATTTGAATTGCGCGGGTTTACGCTGGGCGATTTACACGACGCAGGCGAAAACTACGGAGCAAGTGCTTTGAAATTAAAGCACTTGCTCTAGTACGATGCGGAGGCGTAGTGTAACTGGCTTACGCTACGCCGCCGGAATTCTATGAGAATCTGGCCCCTTGGCTCTACATTACACAAATTTTGCACACAGCACCCACATCTCACTTAATCTATTCGTATGTCAAATGCAGTCATCCAAGCATGTCTCCAGTGATGCGCAATACGGACACTCATCATTTCCAGTGGCACATCAGCCACTCACCATTTTCTGCCTGCCATTGGTGCACCAGGTTGGACATCATTTAAAAAAAAAAAAATACTGTCACATGTTTCTTTGCATTACACTCTGTTTTCAATGGGCAACCCTTCACCTATGCAGACAAGGCCGCCAAATGTCGAGTCAGTTGACAGTGCAAACGTTGGTATGCCGAGCATATGTCACAAACTACAGAACACACCATTCCTACTTAGGCCATACCAGACTTCAGCTTCACTCCCCAGTACGCCCCTGGGCTCTGTTTTCACAGGTCTGTGCTCAGCACAGATGGGCACTCAAGCTATCGGTGACCTGGCAAGTCACCTCCTGGCTCACCTCAGTTGCCATGCACTCTTGAGCTTTTTAAATTTCCACTCAACATCGTTCGAATGCAAACCAGCTTCTTCACTACGCCTGTCATTCTTTTCTGTCCTTCTCCTTTTCCTTCTTATTGCTGGATACAACTCTGCTCACTATCCTACCCTTTACGACTCCTCGTACACATTCACCCCCTCTCCTTGCCTCATGGCTGCTAGAGGGAGATTGCAATCGGCAGTTTCCTTCTAGTTGCATATGGGATATGAGCAGGTATCTTGGGGTATTATAGTGGTTCATCAACTCCGTCCCTTTCACCTTGTCTCATAGCTGGAGCCATGTCGCAGGCCGACAGCAAAGATTGCACCTCCGCCCCTCTGTCACCCTTCGCAGGTTCAGAGTGAGGCAACGTGCAGTCCCTCAGGAGAGGGGCCATCCCCAAACTCACAGCGGAGCCGTGGCATAGGGACATTTCCTAACCTGGTCAGGCTGCTTTTTCCACCACCAGCAGCACCTGAGCCCAACACCAAGCAGGCATCCCTGCAGTAAAATCTAGTCACACCGGCAGAATAATGGTTTGCCTCCTTGGCACCACGTCTCGGTTCTATCACGCAGCTTACTACAGTTTGTGAGACATCTGTTATAAGCTATTAATCATTACTCAGACTAATCCACTTGTACGGACTATAACGCAGTCAATACTATGCTTCACGTACTGTGACCTTATTCACTCATTCCACTGCCCGATTAGAATCTAGTCACGTCAGCGGCGCAACGATCTGAATCCTCAGCATGACACTACACAATTTAATTTTTCACACAGTTCCGCAGCCCAATCTTCATTGTGATGCAATTGTCACAAGCCACCAGTTGTCAATTAGTCCATCCATTCGTACATTTGTACATACTCTCAATCTTAGACTATATGCAACTCAATTTCAACTATGTGACTTGCAACTTTAGCCAATGTCAGTTGCTTCACCTTTGTGTCACAGGTCACAGAGTGCATCCTAAAGTTACATGCTACCTCAAACAGCACAACACTTCATGGCTAGGCCAAGTGGAGGTCTGGTGGCTGGAGTTTTTACCTTTCCCCACACCCGAACTCCCTCAATGATTGCCTTCTTGGTACACACATCAGCGTTCCAGACTGGCCTCATCACGCTACCCTACTGGACACACAAGTGCAGAAACCTCCTCTCAGCAGCCACTAGGGATGAGCCCGATGTTCAAGTTGAATGCAAGTTTGACTCAGAACAACGGGTGTTTGCCTGTTTGGCGAACAGCGAAAATTATGTGGTGTTTGTGGCAAATTCGACAACAGCCACAGAACACTGTTTAGAAGTCTATGGGACACTAACATGAAAAACCAAAAGTGCTAATTTTAAAGGCTTATATGCAAGTTATTGCCATAAAACATAAAAAGTGTTCGAGGACCTGGGTCCTGCCCAAGGGGTACTGTATCAATGCAAACGTTTTTAAAAAAATGGCAGTTTTTTCAAGAGCAGTGATTTAAATAATGCTTAAAGTGAAACAATAAAATTGAAATACAGTATTCCTTTAAATATTGTGCCTAAGGGCTTTCTATAGTATGCTTGTAAAGTGTCACATTTTTCCCGTGTTTAGAACAGTCATGTAGCAAAATTACATTTCTAAAAGGAAGAAAAGTAATTTAAAACTGATCGTGGCTGTAATGAATTGCCGGGTCTTGGCAATATAGATAAAACTCAGTGAAAAAAACACCATGGGTCTCCCTCAGTCCATTACCAGGCCCTTTGGGTCTGGTATGAATATTAAGGGGAACCCCAAACCAAAATTTAAAAATGCCTGGGGGTCCCTCCAAAATCCATACCCTTATCTAAGCACGCAACCTCACAGGCTGCAGGAAAGGGGGAGAGACACCTTGTCCTCATGTTGATGGGGCCTCATCCCCACAACCCTTGCCCCGGTGGTTACGGGGGTCTGCAGGCGTGGGGCTTATGTGAATCTGGACCCCCAGATCCCCCCTATGTGAATTGGTAAGGGTACCCCTACCAATTCACTAAAAAAGTGTCAAAAATTGTAAAAAAAAGACAGGAGACACATTGGAACAAGTCCTCTATTAAACAAAAAAAAATAAAAAAATGTCCCGTGATTTCCATTCATCTTCTATTACACCACCCGAAGAGCCGAAAAAATTAAAACAAAATAAGCCATCACAGGTCCAAATCCATGGGAGGCTCCTGCTGAGTGATACTTCTTCTCTGTGACAGCTGTTATATAGCCGAGGGCGGGGCCACCCGGTGACAAACGGATGACCCCGCCTTCCTCTGATGTCATGTGGCACCAAGTCGCTCGCCATCATGTCCTTTCTACGCAGGCTGGCTGCAGCATCAATTTAAAGTTAACGGCAATTGTGTCCGGGGTAAGTACAATGTTGCAGCAAATGCACTGTCCCACTTTTACTTTAGTCCATTACTTCAGCAGAAACCTGGAGCTGACCCAACCACTTCTCTGATCCCATCTTGATTGCAGCTGACAGTGAGTTAAAGACACACCTTCACAATGCAACCCATCTCATTAATCAGTCGTTCTTCCACAACACATTCAGGCCTATCACCTCGCTTTAAACAACTACTACAGGTTTCTAGCCGCATGCCCCGGAACAGCAGCAGGACACATCAGACATGTCCTAGCTGGCTTTATCTCATAACACCAGACTATACTTAGCTGGCATCCAGCATTTGTCTCTGAAATACAGTGAGCACCATATAAAATGGATGCTACTTCTTAGTTATAAAATAGCTTACATCCCACTCAAAATTCTACTGTCTACCTGCTTGCCCGTGTGATCGGCGAACCAGAGAATTAATCAGCCAGCTTCAGCCATTTACCATAGAGAATACCACAGACCAGGTGGTCCCTGGCAATCTCTGACCTTCGGAGGCCAGGTGTGACATTATGGCGTAAAGACTGTAATTTCTTCAGCTGGGAGGTCAAGATTGTTTTTTTTTATGCCATCAGGCTTTCCAGCCTAGGAGGCTATAAAGAGGGCCTGTCATGCATGTCCTATTCCTATTACAAGGGATGTTTACATTAAATAACAGTGATCAAAAAATAATTAAGTGAAAGTGTAAAATAAATTAATAGAATAAACAATGACATAAAAAAAGCTCCCCCATCCCCTCAAATGCAGAAGCGAACACATCCATAGGTTGTGTCCGCATATGTAAACAACTTTTAAAACACATATGTGAGGTATCGCCGTTAACACTAGAATGAGAGCAATAAATATAGCTCAACACCTCCTCTAACTCTTTACTGGTACACTGTAAAAGAAAAATTCAAAGCGTAGCGTACCAAAGTTTGGCGCCATTTTTAAGCGCGACATGTTAGGTATCTATTTACTTGTTGTAATATCATCTTTCACATTTTACAAAGACATTGGACTAACTTTACTTTTTTTTTTTTTATTAATTTATGAGTGTTTTGTTTAAAAAAAAAAAAAAACATGTTTAAAAATTTGCTGCGCAAATACTGTGTGGCATAAAAAAATGCAATACCTGGAGGCATGGCCTGCTGCAGATTTTGATGGAAGTGTGAGTCCCTAGCTCCGTTCCACTGCTGGGTTCCACAGCTACATACAGCGACTTACCGATCCGCAATCTGACCGCCCGAGGAGGGTTCAGACTCAGGTCCATCCCGGGCATGCCCCAGAAGCGCTACAAGCCGCCAGCTCTCCGCCGTCTAACGGATTATTTCGCCAGCGCGGCCATGCACTACAGCCAAGATGGCGCCGACACCGACAATAGGGGGGACCCACCGCCTTGCTCCAGCAGCGGAAAACAACATAACTCCTCAGCGGGTCCACATGCCTTGCCCTCCGGAGGGGAACCGAGAGAGGATATGGACACGCTGCCTTCACCCAGCAATCCTCCCTTACTCCACGGCGCATAGAGAGGTAAGAGACTGGCGTCCTCCCCTGTGCCTTCTCCTATCAAGGAACCCTTGCCTAAAAGACATCTATGGGGAAGCACTCCTAATGCTGTGCCTGATAGTGATCACACTCCAGCTTTGGCAGCCATCCCTGTGTCAGACAATCCAGTCTCAGAAGTTATGTTGAAATCAATGTTGTTAACCTTGCAAAAAGATCTACAAAGGGAGCTGCAGCTATCACTGTCTCAATTGCATGACAAGGTGGAATGCCTAGAAGACAGGGTTGCTGTATTGGAGGATACATTGCATGACCATGCTATAGCGCACAATGAACTGTTAGACGCGCATGATCACCACACGTCTGAAATTTGTCACGTTAAATTGAAACTTGCGGATTTAGAAGACCGCTCAAGACGTAATAACGTCAAATTTAGAGGTGTGCCTGAGTCGGTTAAACCCAATGAGATTTCCCAATACCTACAACAATTGTTTGCGACATTACTCCCTCGCTTAAATGCCAAGGATTTTAGGATTGATCGGGCTCATAGGCTCCCCAAACCTGCACACCTTCCTCCGGACACCCCAAGAGATATTGTGGGGCAGATACACTATTTTCATGTGAAAGACCAACTTCTCCAAGCTGCTAGGATCACTAGACCTCTACCAGCTCCGTATGCCAATATCTTACTGTTCATTGATCTGTCAAAAGCAACTATGGAGATGCGCAAATCGTTCAATCCGATCACTTCCATCCTCCAGGATCGTAAAATTGTCTACAAATGGGGCTTCCCCACCAAATTGCTGGTCACCTACAAGCAACAAACCATACCCATCCTCACGCCTAAGGAGGGATATACAATTATGACTAATTGGGGATTTTTTCCTCTTCCACATGATACCACACGGCGCATGGGATCCCAATCACGTCCTCCAGCTCCACGTAATACGGAACCAGATAAAGACTGAGTAAGATTCACTAACTCTGCAATCGGTCTCTAACATACCTTGGAACCAGCATGGGCGTATATACTTCTGTACATTCACCCCCTCAGGATGTTGTGTGCTGCGCACACCTGTCATTGTTTCTAGTTCTGTATTTGTTATGCTGTGTTGCATTTTGTGTTTAGGTGCAACGGTTTTTATTTGATTCCCTCGTAACTAACTGCACGTTTACCCTTTATTCTGTGAACAGACGCTCAACTTTAATTACAGTGTTACACCATTTTGTCTGGTATCTCCGGTGTGGTCTCGCTCATTCCGTTCTCCTCAGCAGGTAATTTAAATTATCATGGCCATTACAATTTCTTCACTCAACGCCAAAGGGTTGAATTCCCCTTTTAAACGTAACATGCTGTGGAAGGAGGCCCTGGCACAAAAAGCTGATGTGTTTTGCGTGCAAGAGACGCACCTTTCCCAGCATAATCCCCCTAAATGCTCACACAAACGTTATCCACACTGCTTTTTCGCCAATGCACCTAAAAAAAAAAAAGAGGAGTCATGATCGCGATCAGTTCCTCTGTAGCATTCACATTGCATCACTGTGAAGCAGATCAGGATGGTAGATATTTAATTCTCTCTGCGATAATTGACAATCGTCTCATCACATTAGTAAATCTGTATGCGCCTAATACAGCACAAAAATCTTTTTATGCCAAATTGCTCTCCAAGCTGTCCCCATACAGGTCTGGTCCAGTGGTGCTATGTGGGGATTTTAACGATATTATTGACACAAATCTTGACACTTCCAATCCTATTAAAAGGAGACCTTCTGCACTCTCCTCCTTGTTACATAACGAAGACTTATTTGATCCTCGGAGGTGCCTACACGGTGAGGAACGAGACTACTCCTTTTACTCCCATGCTCAACGCTCTCATGCCGCGTACACACGATCACTTTATGTGATGAAAAAAAATGATGTTTTTAAAAACGTCAATTTCATTGACCGTGTGTAGGGGAAAATGTCGTTTTATGTCTTGTAAAAAACGACAAAAAAAAATTGAAGCATGCTTCAATTTTATGTGTCGTTTTTCAAAATGTCGTTTTTTGTTTCACAAAAAGTCATCGTGTGTAGCAAAAAACGTTGTTTAAAACGACGTTTTTCAACCCGCGTTTTTCAACCCACGACGTTTTTCAACCCGACGTTTAACTAACCCACTAGATATTGCAAATGAATTGAGTGCCTTTTACACCAAATTATATAACCTCAAAGGCTCAGAAGCGGTAGGCCCACCTAAACAGGAAGATATTGGAGCTTTTCTCTCATCAATTCAAATTCCCTCTATTTCTCCTACTCAACTAGAAGCCTTGTCATCGCCCTTCTCCCCCGCCGAAATCATGAAAGCCATAAAACAATTGCCCTTACACAAAGCCCCAGGCCCAGACGGGTTCTCTAACGAATATTATAAGAAATTCCAGGATCTGATTGCCCCCCATCTTTGCAACGCCTTCAATCATTACGTAACCACAGGTAGGATCAAAAAGGAGGCCCTGGAGGCCCTAGTAGTTACCTTACCAAAACCAGGCAAAGCCCCTGACTCTCCAGCTAATTATCGCCCAATCTCACTCTTAAACACTGATACTAAAATATATGCCAAAATCTTAGCACAACGTCTCTCCCCGTTTATCCCCTTCTTAATTCATCCCGACCAGTTGGGATTTTTGCCCGGCAGACAAGCTTCTGACGGCACCAGACGCCTCATTAATTTGATACAGTGGGTGGAGCACGGTCGAACGCCTTCTCTCTTCCTGTCACTGGATGCAGAGAAGGCGTTCAACAGGGTCCACTGGGCATACATGGAAGCAGTGCTCCGCAAATTTGGCTTAGCCGGACCTTCCCTAATGGCCACCATGAACCTTTATTCCTCCCCCAGTGCACAGGTCTGGACCTCTGGTATTAAATCGGATCCTTTCATAATTTCAAATGGCACAAGGCAAGGCTGCCCTCTTTCCCCTTTAATCTTTGCCCTAGTAATGGAACCCTTGGCACAATCCATCAGATCGACGCCGGCAGTGACAGGTATTAAAATTGGGGAAATAGAACATAAATTGGGCCTATATGCCGATGATGTTATCATTACTTTAACTAATCCGGAATCTTCCCTTTTAACTGTTCAACAAATTTTAGAACAGTTTCGCTCGATTTCTCTTTATAAGATCAATTATGGTAAATATGTTATGCTAGAACTAGGTATTGACCTGCATATCAAAAGGAAAATTTCGGGAGCGAAGCCCTTTATTTGGTCCCCTAGCTCCTCACTCCTGTACCTAGGAATCCACCTGACCTTCCAGAGCAAGTCACTATTAAAAGTAAATTATGAGAACCTCTGTGAGAAACTTCTGCACATATCCAAAGAATTGAGCCATTTTCCTGTCTCCTGGGCAGGCAGAATTGCTCAATTGAAAATGTACTTACTCCCTCATATACTTTACATGTTTCGCACAATTCCTTTGCCTCTATTGCCCTATCAACTAAAAGAGCTGCAAAAACTGCTCAACACGTTTATATGGCAACGCAAGAAACCCAGACTCAAATAATCACTTCTCCACACCCCGGAGTGTCATGGGGGCATGGGGGCACCGAACATTCAGGCATATTACAGGGAAGTAATCCTGGATCAACTTAGGGAGTGGTGGTTACCCACTTCCAACAAACTGTGGACTCAGATTGAATCTGTGGCCCTTAACATGGATACAAAACTACTCCTTATGGACGCTTTTTTGAACTTCAAACCGCCTCATCAGTATTTAAGCTCAACAACAGCAGCCCTACGGGTATGGTCAGCATCCACACAATATACTATGGGCCTTCCTAGATCCATCCTTCATCGTCTGCCCATCAAAACGATTGAACTTCTTTCACCTGACCTATCCCTTGCATCCTGGACTGTCAGAGGTATCGACAATCTAGGGCTCCTATTCTCCGCCTCTGGTTTGCACTAGTTTTCTCACTTACAACAACTATATGGCATCTCCTCCAAGACTTTTTTCTTGTATCTCAGAATTAGATCAATATTATATAAAAATCACCGTACATGATGATGATTCTTTATTGGTTTCTCTTTTGAAGTTCTACGAAATTCCTAATCCCTCAATCAAGGGAATCTGGCATACAACCTATTGACTATACCCACTACGGATCTACCTTCCTCCTCGATTACCTTCTGGTCCTCGCTCACAGATGACCCTCTTACGCCTGACTTATGGCATCGAGCTGTGAGTTTTCCCCTTCGCATGTCACATTGTACTTCCCATTGGGAATAGATCCAAAAACTCTTTCACAGATGGTATTTTACCCCTGCAAGATTAGCGGCTATCTACCCTAAAACCTCACTTCAATGCTGGAGAGGGTGTAATGTAGTGGGAACTTTGCAACATATCTGGTGGCACTGCCCCAACATCAAAGACTACTGGAAAGAAGTCTCTACCTTTATTTCGACTATTTGCAGTATTTCCTATCACCTACACCCATTGGATCTTCTCCTAGGGCTTTTTAATCCCTAGCTAGCCGAGGCATATTAGACTGTTAGACTCTCACATATTAATAGCCGCATGCCACAGAATTGGTCTAGTATGGAAGCTGTTAAATCTTTAAACCTAACATGTGCATTTTATTATGTAGGCAAAGAAAGCAAAAATGGCTCTGGTAGTCAATCTGAAAATGTCATTGACATTTCAGCAAAAAAAAAAAATTTCACTGTCTGGCTACACAGCGATTCATGGAAGTAGCAATATATTTTGATAAAATAATTTATAATATATATATATATATATATATATATACACAGGTCTAAAAACTCTACATGATTACAATAAGCAATTACTGATGTGTATCACTAAAGGAATTGTCTATCACTAAAACACTAAACATTTTGAGAGATATAGGGGCCCCTTTGTTAATGCTTTGGGCCCCCATCGCACATAGTAATGCTACTGGAGGCTATTCACCACATTAAAGGACCAGCTGAGTGACTTATGGGCTGATGAACTGCCCTAAGCTTGAATTTTACAAATTTAAAATTATGAAAATAAACACAGCAGCCTATATGTTTTTATTTCCCAAAAGGAGTCTTTGCTACTGTAATTTTGCATCATATTTTTACTCTATATTGGTCAAATTTATGACCAATTTGTGAACCATTAAGTGAAGCTTTGTTTAGAAATATTAAACCCAAAATCAAAAATGTATTATATTGGAGTTTACCAATTATTAGATGTGATGGTTGTATTAGTTTCCTTTTTTAGGCTCTCTTTCTTCTATTTTCATCTGTTGATCCAACCAGCAAGTCTGTTTTTTTCAAAATAATCTATCAGTTTACATGCATCCTATCACTCTCTAATAAAAAGATATGTTATGCATCTTTAGTCCACATGATCTCGTCCAATTGAAAGTGTTTTTTTTTTTATGGCATTTAATGAGAAACTATAGGATTTAATTTTTAGGCAAATTAAATTATGTATGTAAGATTTTATGATTCAAAAAATCTCATTTCTGCCTCAACATGCTTGTGCTTAGAAAATTGTCAGTCATATTGATTTGCTCTGCTTTGCAGATGAACCACAAGTAAAGATATCTTGTCTTTATGTACTTAAAGATTTTTTTTTTATCCAGAAAAAAACTTGTATCAAACTTGTATTAAAGAAAAAGAATACAGCCCATAGAAAAACATCCATCCATAATCTTGTTATGACATACAAGCACAATAGGGGTTAAGAACATCTCCATTTATAGAACAAGTACCACTTTGAATAGTTTCCCATATAAAAGGTCAAGCATACCTAAAAACATTACAGGACCATAGTACCATTATAGCAACAATAACTGTATTGAATCATCAACCGGCATTAAAACCATGAAGCCTGTCCATGAGCAGATCTGCCAAAGGCAAGCCTGGGTACACCAAGCCATGGGTCCCAAGTTTGTCATATTTTCATGAGCATCCCCTATGCTGATAACAAAAAAAAAAAAATCTTTTCCATCTGAAGTGCATTACCTACAGCAGTGATCCACTATTTTACTGTGGGAGGGCTTTATAACTTCCAATGTGTCATTATTAACTTGCAAGCTAAAAACAGGGATCTACCAATTGCCTCTCTAGCATAACTGTCCCATTAAATGTGTCCAGTAGATTAAACAGGCAAGGTTTGGGTTCTAAAGGAAGACACCCCTGAAATATCCTGATCCTGGTCCACCACTCCCCTCCAGTATGAGTGCAGCTTTGGTGCATGCCGGGGCAGACATAAGACCCATAGTGTGTAGTCTGTGGGGAGTGCAGTACACTCAAAAGGATATATAGTTTCATTAATCTGTGTAAATCATTTAAGGAGCATGTTTTCACCGATTGGAGGGCTTCCTCCCATTAATCCCCAGTGAACTGGCCAAAGTCTCCCTCCCACCTATCTAGCACTCACATGGGATGTTTTTTCCTGACCAGATTAAACAGAGGTATCAGAGACAGAGACCACTCTGAAGATCTACCCTGAGCTACTATGGCATGTAAATAGTTGCAAATAATAGAAGTGCATGGAGGATGGTAGACTAAACACCTCCTGCAGAGCTTTAAATGACAGCAGAACTCCATTGTGAAAAATCTGACCAAATGGGGCTGAATTCTGTAAATCCTTCCAATCCCTGTAAATACTTAGTTTTATTCCATACTTTCTAGATATGATTATATGTCAGATTTTTTTTTCCTGACTGTGACATTATGGTGGACACATCGGACACTTTTGACACATTTTTGGGACCATTGTCATTTTCACAGAGAAAAGTGCTATAAAAATGCACTGAATACTGTGAAAATGACAATGGCAGTGAAGGGGTTAACCACTAGGGGGCACTAAGGGGTTAAGTGTGCCCTAAGGGAGTGATTCTTACTGTAGCGGGGCCTGGCTGGACGTGTAACATCACTGATCGTCGTTCCCTATAACAGGCAACAGACGATCAGTGACACTGCCACAGAGAAGAACGGGGAAGGTGTGTTTACACTCACCTCTCCCCGTTCTTCAGCTCCTGTGACCAATCACGGGACACCGGTGGCAATCGGGTACTGCGGGCACGGCCATGGAGCTTTGGACCGGGTCACGTACGGGACCCACAGCTGGGCTCTTAAAGGTGACATACCTGTATGTGCCTGTGCCCAGTCGTGCCATTCTGCCGACGTATATCGGTGTTAGGCGGTCCTTAAGTGGTTAAATATAGTTCTGTTCACACTGGCATTTTATTTCAAGGGCATGCCTAAAATATATTTTGCCACCTATTTAGACAAATAGGAAGGTCTCAATGTAAAAACTGATCATGTAAAGCAGGTTCCTTCGAATTTTGAGCAGAGGTCAACATTACACACTTACCTGCACAGGTTTTAACCACTTGCTTACTGTGCACTTACACCCCCCTCCTGCCCAGGTGAAATTTCAGCTTCCGGCACTGCGTCGCTTTAACTGACAATTGCGCGGTCGTGCGACGTGGCTACCAAACAAAATTTACGTCCTTTTTTCCCCACAAGTAGAGCTTTCTTTTGGTGGTATTTGATCGCCTGTGCGATTTTTATTTTTTGCGCTATAAACAAAAAAGTGCGACAATTTTGAAGAAAAATACAATATTTTTTACTTGTTGCTATAATAAATATCCCAATTAAAAAAAAAAACACATTTTTTTTTCTCAGTTTAGGGCGATACGTATTCTTCTACATATTTTTGGTAAAAAAAAAAAAAAAAATCGCAATAAGCGACTGGTTTGCGCAAAAGTTATAGCGCTTACAAAATAGGGGAGAGAATTATTATTTTTTATTATTTTTTTTTTACTAGAAATGGCGGCGATCTGCGATTTTTATTGTTACTGCGACGTTATGGCGGACACATCGGACACTTTTGACACATTTTTGGCGCCATTCACATTTATACTGCGATCAGTGCTATAAATATGCACTAATTACAGTATAAATGTGACTGGCATTGAAGGGGTTAACACTAGGGGGTGAGGAAGGGGTTAAATGTGTATGCTAGGTGTGTTCTAACTGTAGGGGGAGGGGGGTGACTGGGGGGGTGACCGATCTGTGTCCCTATGTAGGAAGGAACACAGATCGGGCTCCTCCCTTCCAGAGACAGGACATTGTCTCTGTGTGAGCCGGCAATGAGAGATGATCTATGAGAGATCATCTCTCATTCACCCACAGATCGCATTGCAAACGGCCGCTCTGATTGGCCGTTTGCCGCGATCTGTGATTGGCCGTGTCCAAGGGACACGGACAACACAGGGCTTCCCCGCAGCGCGCTGTACAGCGCGCGCTGGGAACGCCAGAAAGACATGCCGTCAAATGACGGCATGTTGGATTTTCAGGCCCGCGCTGTTGCCGTCATCCGACGGTAGCGCGGGCCTCAAGTGGTTAAACCTCCCACAAGCTTCTCAAGAGGAATAATCTGGGGGCTACATCACCTCCCACCATTCTCCCAGCAGATAAAAGTATCAGTTGAATTGGTTTAGAGCAGGGGTCTCCAACCCCCGGTCCGCGGCCCACTTCCGGGCCGCAGCCTGTTAACTGGCGGGCCACGAAGCCTGCGCTATCTGTGGTGCGGCAGTGGCGGGCAAGCAGGGAGATTGCCGCCATCACCACACTTCCGCCCACACAGCCCCGCCGCACTTCCGCCCACACAGTTAGGGGTGAAGCAGGCGAGCAGATAGATGACATTTTCTCCCACTGCTAGCCCCCAGTGCATTCTGCACTGTATGACATACATTAGGGGGGATGTCAGCCTGAGCAAAGCCAGGGAGCAGTGGCAGCACTCGGCGCAGTGACATCCAGGGCAGGGAGAGCAAGAGGTGAGCTGTGGCAGGGGGTCAGTATGTGCGGACCGTACCCGGCCGACACTCATCTCCAGCCGATTCTATCACAATACACCGCACAGCAGGGGGGGAGACAGTGTGCAGAGCTGGAGAGGGTGGGTGGGCAATGTGCAGAGTCCAGAGCTTGTGGTATGTGACTGTGGCAATCTGCATCTGGTGGCATGTAGCACTCTGCATCTGGTGGCATGTGACTGTGGCATGTAACAATCTGCATCTGGTGGCATGTGGCAATCTGCATCTGGTGGCATGTGGCTGTGGCATGTGGCAATCTGCATCTGGTGGCATGTGACTGTGGCATGTGGCAATCTGCATCCGGTGGCATGTGACTGTGGCATTCTGCATCTGGTGACATGTTGCAATCTGCATCTGGTGGCATGTGGCAATCTGCATCTGGTAGCATGTGGCACTCTGCATCTGGTGGCATGTGACTGTAGCATTCTGCATCTGGTGGCATGTAGCAATCTGCATCTGGTGGCATGTGACTGTGGCATTCTGCATCTGGTGGCATGTGGCAATCTGCATCTGGTGGCAGATTCAGCATTATGGTGAGTTTAACTATTTAATGTTATATTACTATATAATAATAAAAATAATGTGATTCAATCATCCTGACACCATATTAACCATGGTGTTGTGATGATTGAAGTGCTAACACCAGCCATTTCCTGTCAAATTGACCACGAAAAAACGCATCTTCGGGCCTTGGCACAATTTTCATCCACAATGCCGGTCCCCGGTGCCAAAAAGGTTGGGGACCACTGGTTTAGAGTGCAAAAAAATGTCCTCTACTTATGTGCTACAACCTTTTAAAAACATGCAACAAATCCAGAGGTTGGGGGGCAAAAGGGGAAATTTTACTTCCTTATGTAATCCTTCTTTATTTCCTTGTTAATAGTTTCACAAGTCGAATTAGTGTTTTCTTTATTGATTCTAAAAAGACTATGGGGCTGATTTACCAAGCCTGTGCGCCAAGACTCATGGTGCACAAGCAGGAGTAAACCTGTTTTTGACATTTACCAAAGAAACACGCTGCTAGTGCAGCGTGTTTCCTCATTTACTAAAGTGCCTAATGCGCCCAGAAGAGGGCGCACAGCACGCCAGTACAGAGCTGGCGTGCGGCATTTAGTTATGTAAACATCGGGGATTCGGGCGGGAGTTTATGAGGGGAGGGAGGGGGGTGATGCAGGGGAAGTGTAGTGACATGTGTTTCAACTTGTGTGGCGGGCCGATTTGAAAGGGAAAGTGACTTTTGGGACCCGATCCCCGGGCGCTTGCAAAGTACGCTAGAACCTCGGAAGGTTCACTTGCATACTGGGCATGCGCAGAGGGAAAAATCGGAGCTCACCGCGCGCCTCTTCAGAACGCCGGGAAATCCTTGGTAAATACCAGGCGGCGTAGCAGTGTTTGCACTGCCTGGAGCGGCGTACGGCAAGCTCCGAGCTGTTCTCGGGCTGCGCTGACACTGAAGGGGAACTCCGCGCCAAATTTCAAATGTGAAACCGGCGCGGCTTCCCCCCCAGGGGTACAATAGGCTCTCCGGCTTGGTCCGGAACGTGAGGGGTTAACCCACGCCAAAATCGGCGTGGGGTTCCCCCCCAGATCCGTACCAAGCCCTCATCCCAGGCATGCAGTCTGGCCGGACAGGAATGGGGGTGGGGACGAGCGAGCGGCCCCCCCCCTCCTGAGCCGTACCAGACCACATGCCCTCGACATGGGGGAGTGTGTGCTTTGGGGGAGGGGGGCGCTGCCCCCCCACCCCAAAGCACTCTTGTCCCCATGTCGATCGGGACAAGAGCCTCTTCCCGACAACCCTAGCCATTGGTTGTCGGGGTATGCGGGCGGGAGCCAATCAGAATCTGGGAGCCCCGTTTAATAATGTGGCCCCCAGATTTCGGGCCCCCACCCTATGTGAATGAGTATGGGGTACATCGTACCCCTACCCATTCACCTGGTGAAGGTGGTTTGAACTTTGAGGGTCTTCTGCCGCCGCCCCCTTCGAATTTTTCGGCCTGGACGGGGGTCGCACATCCCATCCAGGACTTGGACGTGGCGGGCTTCTCGTCGCTGTCTTCTGCCGCTGCCCCCTTCACCACGAAGCTCCGTGCTTGTTTGATGAGGGCAGCGGGCTTCCGTCGTCTTCTCCGGGGCGAGGGTCGTACATCCCACCCCGGATTTCCTCGCCGGCTTCTGCCTGGCTCCTACTGGGGGCCAGGCCTTCTTTTGCCGTCTTCCGCCGGAGGGCGCCACTCTCCGGGCTTCTCGACGTTGTCTTCCGCCGCGGGGGCCAGGCCTTCTTCTTTGCCGCCCCCTTCGATTTTTTCGGCCTGGACGGGGGTCGCACATCCCATCCAGGACTTGGACGTGGCGGGCTTCTCGTCGCCGTCTTCTGCCGCTGCCCCCTTCACCACGAAGCTCCGTGCTTGTTTGATGAGGGCAGCGGGCTTCCGTCGTCTTCTCCGGGGCGAGGGTCGTACATCCCACCCCGGATTTCGTCGCCGTCTTCTGCCGCTGCCCCCTTCACCACGAAGCTCCGTGCTTGTTTGATGAGGGCAGCGGGCTTCCGTCGCAGTCTTCCGCCGCGGGGTGACACTCGCGGGCTTCTTCTTCCATTCGATGTTGACACGGCGAGGTCCGGCGCTGAAATGCCTTCTGAGCGGCGGGCAAGGACTTATATTGGCATTGGGCGTGGGCGTGGTTATGCCAACATGTGACCTTAACCCATGTGACAGTGATGTGACGTGACATCACTGTCACATGGGTTAAGGTCACATGTTGGCATAACCACGCCCACGCCCAATGCCAATATAAGTCCTTGCCCGCCGCTCAGAAGGCATTTCAGCGCCGGACCTCGCCGTGTCAACATCGAATGGAAGAAGAAGCCCGCGAGTGTCACCCCGCGGCGGAAGACTGCGACGGAAGCCCGCTGCCCTCATCAAACAAGCACGGAGCTTCGTGGTGAAGGGGGCAGCGGCAGAAGACGGCGACGAAATCCGGGGTGGGATGTACGACCCTCGCCCCGGAGAAGACGACGGAAGCCCGCTGCCCTCATCAAACAAGCACGGAGCTTCGTGGTGAAGGGGGCAGCGGCAGAAAACGGCGACGAGAAGCCCGCCACGTCCAAGTCCTGGATGGGATGTGCGACCCCCGTCCAGGCCGAAAAAATCGAAGGGGGCGGCAAAGAAGAAGGCCTGGCCCCCGCGGCGGAAGACAACGTCGAGAAGCCCGGAGAGTGGCGCCCTCCGGCGGAAGACGGCAAAAGAAGCCCTGGCCTCGGGAGGAGCCAGGCAGAAGCGGAGGAGCCCGAGGTGGGGCGACACCCCCGTTGTTCTCCGCTGTTTTCGGCCGGCCCCCCCGGATGTAAAAGAGCTTCATTTTGGGGTGGGGGCACAGTCGAGCATGGCGGAGAGCATGGGTGGGTGTTTCCCCCCCCCGGCAGAAGACGGCTAGAAGACCGAGGAGTGGCGACGCCCCCGTTGTTCTCCGCCATTCCCGCCGGCCCCCCCCGGATGTAAAAGAGCTTTGTTTGGGGTAGGGGGCCTGGCCGAACATGGCGGAGAGCATCGGTGGGGGTCTCTCTCCCCGGCGGAAGGCGGCGGCGAAGACCGGGGGGGGGGTAGGTGTACCCCCGCGGCGGAAGACAACGTCGAGAAGCCCGGAGAGTGGCGCCCTCCGGCGGAAGACGGCGAAAGAAGCCCTGGCCTCGTGCGGAGCCAGGCAGAAGCGGAGGAGCCCGAGGTGGGGCGACACCCCCGTTGTTCTCCGCTGTTTTCGGCCGGCCCCCCCCGGATGTAAAAGAGCTTCATTTTGGGGTGGGGGCACAGTCGAGCATGGCGGAGAGCATGGGTGGGTGTTTCCCCCCCCCGGCAGAAGACGGCTAGAAGACCGAGGAGTGGCGACGCCCCCGTTGTTCTCCGCCATTCCCGCCGCCCCCCCCCGGATGTAAAAGAGCTTTGTTTGGGGTAGGGGGCCTGGCCGACCATGGCGGAGAGCATCGGTGGGGGTCTCTCTCCCCGGCGGAAGGCGGCGGCGAAGACCGGGGGGGGGGTAGGTGTACCCCCCCGGCGGAAGGCGGCGGCGAAGACCGGTGCGGGGCTGGAGCCCCCCCGGCAGAAAACGTCTGGAAGACCGAGGGGCTCCGCCCCCGTTGTTCTCTGCTTCTTTCGGCCGGCCCCCCCCGGATCTGAAAGAGCTTATTTTGGGGTGGGGGCCTGGCTGGACATGGCGGAGATCATCGGTGGGTGTCCCCCCCCGGCAGAAGACGGCGAAGCCCGGGGCCCAATGGGCTGGTGGTGGGGGGTCCCGGCAGAAGACCCCCGGAGCTGACTAATAAATTATTTTTTTCTGTGTGTTTTTTTTTTGTTTACACTTTTCCACCCGGTGAATGGGTAGGGGTACGATGTACCCCATACTCATTCACATAGGGTGGGGGGCCAGAATCTGGGGGCCCCCTTAATATAGGGGGCTCTCAGATTCTGATAAGCCCCCCGCCCGCATACCCCGACAACCAACGGCCAGGGTTGTCGGGAAGAGGCTCTTGTCCCTTTCGACATGGGGACAAGAGTGCTTTGGGGTGGGGGGGCAGTGCCCCCCTCCCCCACAGCACACACTCCCCCATGTCGAGGGCATGTGGTCTGGTACGGCTCAGGAGGGGGGGGGGGGCGCTCGCTCGTCCCCACCCCCATTCCTGTCCGGCCAGACTGCGTGCCTGGGAGAAGGGTTTGGTCTGGATCTGAGGGGGAACCCCACGCCGTTTTTTGGCGTGGGTTTAACCCCTTATGTTCCAGATCAAATCTAAGAGCCTGTTGTGCACCAGAAGGGGGAACCCCACGCCGTTTTTTTTTTGTAATTTGGGGTGGAGTTCCCCTTTATCCCGGTCCTGTCAGGGGGGGGGGGGGAATGCCTGCTCGTCTGTCCCTACAATGTATGAACAGCGATCTGTCATTTCCCCTACACAGTCCCACCCCCTTTACAGTTAGAACACACCCAGGTAACATATTCAACCCCTTCCGCGCCCCTAGTGTTAACCCCTTCCCTGCCAGTGTCATTTTTATAGTAAGCAATGCATTGATATACCATTGCTCGCTACAAAAATGCCAAATCTCACAAAAATGTGTCCGCCACAATGTCGCATTAGACAGAAAAAACAAATGATAGCCACCATTACTAGTAAAACAAAAAATTATTCAAAAAAAAACCCATAAGACCAACCCCTACTTAGAACTTTTGCCCAAACCAATCAAACGCTTATTGTGATTTTTTGCAACCAAAAATATGTCCAAGAATACTTATCGGCCTAAACTGAGGGCAAACATTTTTTGAATATATTTTGGGGGAGATTTATTATAGCAAACCGTAAAAAAGATGTTTTTTTAGTTACCAAATTGTCGCTATATTTTTGGGTCAAGCAAAAATAATGAAAAAACGCAGAGGTGATCAAATACCACCAACAAAAAATAAAAAAAAATAATTTTTAGGGGGGGGGGGGGGAGGATGAGGACGCCCAATTTTTTGGGGGCCACGTCGCACAACCACGCAATTGTCAGTCAAAATGACGCAGTGTTGAAATGCAAAAAATGGCCCCGTCAGTGACCAGTAATATGCTCTGGGGCTCAAGTGGTTACAAATTAAGAATACACTAAAGTTAGCCCAATTTATGGCCATAATGTGAAAGATGATGTTACACCGAGTAAATAGATACCCAACATGTTACACTTTAATATTGCACACACTCATGGAATGGCGCCAAACTTCAGTACTTGAAAAAACCCATAGGCAACGCTTTTTTATGTGTTTCAGGTTACCAGTTTAGATTTACAGAGGAGCTCTAGTGCTAC
Organism: Rana kukunoris; assembly: GCA_029574335.1. Taxonomy (NCBI): domain Eukaryota; kingdom Metazoa; phylum Chordata; class Amphibia; order Anura; family Ranidae; genus Rana; species Rana kukunoris. The sequence continues at coordinate 207,728,071 of CM056051.1, forward strand.
AAGTATTGCTCTCGCTCTAACGTACGCTATGATACCTCACATGTGGGGTTTGAACGGGGGTTCAATATGTGGGCGGGGCTTACACATTTAAGGCCCGCCCCCATATATATGGAAACATTCTTCAAACCACACATGTGAGGTATCATAGCGTGCGTAACAGCAAGAGGAATATTTATAGCACTAGACCTCATCTGTAAATCTAAACTGGTAACCGGAAACAATAAAAATGCTGCTTGTTCCCTTCTGACTGCGAGCTACTAGGGACAGGGGCGTTTAAATTATTACTATTTAGGTTTGTTACGTAAAAATTCTATAAGACCTCCCGTTCAGCTTGTAAAGCATCACTTCATGGGGACCAAAAAAAAATTTAACACCTCTAATGCTTTCATCCGCCATTGCAGATTTGATTCTGGTACTGCATTTCGAGTGAACTGGGCATGCTCGAACAGTTAGAAAAAGAAGTTGGAAGTTTCATCCTGAAAATGACTTGCATCTTTCTGAGCATGCTCAGAAAGCTCTTTTTTTGGCTTAGTAATTTAAGGACATCCTTAACAGGTGTAAGCAGTTCCAAGTGCACACAAACTAGAGGCTGACATTTCTTCATGTGTTTCCAATTGGTTCATTAGCACACATGTTATAAAAAGCGTGGATACTGCACGTGTCAGCTGCCCCTCAGAGGGGGCAGATTTGCTGGCTGGAAGGAATGGCGGAGTGAAACAGAGATGTTTTGGAGCAAGTTTTGTATTTTTTGATGTTTTCTCTGCTACATAATTTTGCTAAATGTTTCTCAAGATGTTAATGACTAATGTTTTAATCCTGTGGGTCTATCCTGTTATTTCAAAAGCATGATTTATTTTCCAATGACTGTGAAATAAACGTTGGTCTTTTTTGTTTTTAGGTGTTTTTATATATTTTTGGTGTGTTTATTTGTAATTTTTTTTTGCTTTCCTTGTTTTGTGGACCAATAAAATTACTTTCAAATTTTGAAGTTTGTTTTGTGATATTTTTTTCATGCTATGGATTTCAACCGCTGCAGCTGAACTAGTTTGGGCCTAAACCATCAAGTGTGATTTGTCTCTAAGATCTTTCCTGGTGTGTATGCATGAAATGTTTAGTCACCAGAAAAGGAAGGACAAAGCGGTAAGTATTGTTTCCTAGAACTGATGTCCAGACTGACTTTTTAAAGCACATGTGCAAGATGTAGGAAAAGCTGCAAACAGGGCCTGTTGGAGGGGGGGGGGTGGTGTGTTTTTTTTGGACAGGCTTGAAGTGCTGATTTACAGCGCTGTGCTTGAAACTAGCACAAGACAATCCTATTCTAATTGTGGGTTGTTTGAGGGAAGCCAATTGAGTGTTAGAACCCCTGCTAGTGTTTTTAGGTTGGGCTTTGTGTCCCTTTTCCTAAAATTGGCTTCACTTCCTGTCACACAGCTGAACAGGAAGTGAGGTTAAAACCCTACCAATGGTCTTTTCTTCGGGGCACAGGTCAATCTAACTAGTGTCACCATTAAGCAAATTGCACTGCAGTGTACACCCCAAATGATTAGTTACTTTGGGGTTTAGTAAAGGCAAAGCCGCTCTGCAGTAGAAGCGTAGGCAATGAAAATCAGAAGGGAAGCACTGATGGTTTTTACTTCCAATCCCGCCAAGTTTTGAGTTTTCTTCCTTGCTTGTCCACTTGTAGTGCAAAGTGGATTTGCCTTTAGTAAATGGACCCCAAAGTCCAAGATTCCTACTAATTTGGGGTGTACACAGCAAAATGCCATTTCCAAAATGGGAAACTATTTATATTGATCTGTGTGTCCCCAACAAAACATTACTCAGGTGTTTCCCTCACTTCCTGTTTGGCTGTGTGGCAGGAAGTGAATGAATTAAGTAGAAAGTGACAACATTTGTGAGGTGTCTTTACCCTATCAGGGGTGCAGGCATCCCCAAAACAAACATGAAAATAGTTGATTTAACATTGGGTGGTGTTTGTGGGGGTCCCTAACACACATTCATACATATTAGCAACGCTGGATCGTGGCCTATTGGCATGGTTATATTTTCTTAAGCCTCTCAATAAAATGATCTGAAATTTGGGGTTAAACTGGAACAATAATCATCACTTTTATTTTTTGGATTTCTTTCATTTTGGATAGAGTTGGTGGGGGGGGGGGGGGGTTAGAAGCTCTGTCAGTTTATTTTGTATTATCCCTGTCCGTTTGGGGAGATTGGCCTTCACTTCCTGCCCCATAGCCAAACAGGAAGTGATCGAAAAAGTAGGCAAATTAAGGGCCCCCCCAAGTCCCCCCCCACAGAACTTGTGTGTGTCCCCTGAAAATTCCTGGGTGGGTCATAAAAAAACAGGGTGTGGCCTTGACAGGAAGGGTGGGTCATTTTTCTATTAGGGGGGTGCCAAAATTTGGTCAGGCCTAGGGAAGCACAAAACCTAAATATCCTACTGCATATTAGGGCTTATTTAGACAGGATCCAATTTACAGCATGTTTTTAGATTGTGGGAGGAAACCCGCACAGGGAGAACATGCAAACTCCAGGCAGATAGTGTCACGGGTGGGATTCGAACCAGCAACCCTTTTGCTGCTAGGTGAACATGCTACACACTACGCTACTGTGCTGAACGAACATGATTGCAGCTGAAAGCATGAGATGTTTTTTTTTTTACCAATTCCATGATTTCCAGCCTGGAGGACAGATGTGGGGTCTAATTGACCCCGCCTTTCTCTATAAAGAGGACCTGTCACACACTAGTCCTATTACAAGGGATGTTTACATTCCTTGTAATAGGAAGAAAAGTGAAAAATAATACAAACAAAGGGACAAACAAGTGCAAAAAATAAAATATTAAGTAAAAAAATAAAATAACAAAGGAATTTAAATGCTCCTGTCCCTAGTAGCTCGCACTCAGAAGCGAACACGCATGCAAGTCCCACACACATATGTAAACATCCTTCAAACCCCACATGTGAGGTATCATAGCGTGCGTTAGAGCGAGAGCAATAATGTTAGCACTAGACCTCCTCTGTAACTCAAAAGTGGTAACCTGAGAAAAAAAGTCAAGCGTTGCCTATGGAGATTTTTAATAACGAAGTTTAGCGCCATTCCATGAGTGTGCGCAATATGAAAGCGTGACAAGTTAGGTATCTATTTACTCGGTGTAACATCATCTTTTACCTTATCCCTAAAAATTGGCCTAGCTTTACTGCTTTCTTATTTTGTCATTCATGAAACAGGTTTTTTTTTGGAAAGCCAAAAAAAAAAAAAACGTTAGAACATTTTTGGCACAAATACTGTTGGAAATGTGTCCGAAAAAATGGCCGCCACTTTATTCCCTAGGGTGTTTGTTAATAAAATATATATAATGTTTGGGGGTCCTGAGTAAGTTTCAAGGAAGAAAATATAATTGTTACATGAAGGAGAGAAGTGCCAGAATAGGCGCGGTATGGAAGTGGTTAAAGTGCACCAATAAAAGTGAAAAATTCCTTGAAATTTCGTACCATGGGGGGGGGGAGGCAATTAGGGGCGCCATCAGGAATTATGGGGCCCCTTACACAGCTTCAGGCATGGGCCCCCTGGAGCAGAGAATAGGGGGGGGGGTGCCGCCTGATATTAAGAAGGGGGGGGGGCTGCCGCAATTTGATAAGCGGGGGGTTCCTTTACTAAAAAATACATATAGAAAAATATATATTAAAAAGGGTGGTAGCCATCCGGGGGCCCTGGGGACCACTGGGCCCTTTAATAAAAAGAAACTTCTGGGCTCTTTAATGAAAAATAAATTACAATATCTACATATATAAAATAATAAAAAAGGGGGTTGCCTTGGGAGCTCTGGGCCCTTTAATAAAAAATAACTACCAAAAATCTAAAAAAAAAAATCACATTGGGTGGGAGCTGTGGTGGCTCAACGTGAATGGCACTGCGCTGACAAGCCGTTCACCTCTGCAGCCAAGGGTTCGGATCCCGGTCTCGGCTACATATGAATTGAGTTTGGTGGTGTCAGCCCGGCTCCCGGTGGGTGTGCTATGCAAGGTACGCCTGTGCTTAGTATGCCCACCCCCCCCCCCACAAAAAAACACCACACTTGCACACACTTTGGCCATGAGGTCTCCTAAAATAAAGGGAGGCGAAGGACCTACAGGGCTGGCTGGGTGGGCTACACTCCTTCATAGGGGGAGTCCCTCTGTCCCATCGGGCTCCCAAGTGTAGCAGGTGGGGTGAGTGGGAGGCCCCCCTCACACCCACCATTGCCACCGGGGCATGGAGAAGGATGGCGATTGCAAGTCCAGCTCCTCTCTCTCTCGACTTCACGCACAAAATACACTTTAAAAAAGAAATTAAAGTAAAAAGTAACAAACCTGGGGAAAATGTTTATAACATTTTTAGAAGCAAAAAGGTTGTCATCTGGGGCCCTCTGGGAGCTTTCAAAATTATATTATATATATATATGTTTAAAAAATAACCAAAAAATATATCATATGTTTTTTTTTTTTTTTTTTTTGTAAAGGTGGGGGGTTGTCATCTGGAGCCCTGGGATCTCCGGGCCACTGGGGACCAGGCCACTGGGGACCTCCAGACCCCTAAACCAAAACATTGGCCCTTTAATAACAACAAATTTGGGGGGTTGCCACCCGGGGCCCTGGGGACCTCCAGACTGCAAAAAAATATTAAATTCCAAAAATTGGCCCTTTAATAAAAAATCCTACAAAAACCAACTAACAAATATATATACAAAAAAAAAAAGAGGGGGGTTACCATCTGGGGCGCTGGGGGGCCTCCAGGCATCTGGGCACCTCCGGACCCCCGGGCCCCTTACAGGTGTACAGGGCCGCCATCATGAATTTTGGGGCCCCTTACACAGCTTCAGGCATGGGCCCCCTGGAGCAGAGAACCGGGGGGGGGGGTGCTGCCGTATGAAATTGAGAAGCGGGGGGGGGGGGTGGTGCCACAAATTGAGGAGCGGGGGGGCCCTTTACAAAAATTTTGACAGAAATAAGAAATAAAGAAAAATATATATAAAAAAGGGGGGTAGCCATCCGGGGCCCTGGGGACCTCTGTGCTCTTTATCAAATAAAAATACAAAAGAGAGAAAATACATATATATATATTTTTTAAATATAACATTTATCGAAAAAAAGTTAAAAAACAAGGGGGTAGCCTTCCAGGGCCCTGGGGACCTCTGGGCCCTTTCCTTAAAAAAAAAAAAAAAATATATTTAAAAAATATATATTTTTTTTTAAATATATATATTTTATTTAAAAAAAGGGCTTGCCATCTGGGGCCCTTAGTGGCCTCCGGGCCCCTGGGGACCTTCGGAGCCCTTAAACAAAAAAAAAAAAAAAAAATAGTTTTTTTTGTTTTAGGGTGGTTCCCATCCGGGCCCCTGGGGGCCCCTGGGGACCCCCGGGCGGTGTAATGCCTGTACCCCCCTAATGGCGGCCCTGCAGGTGTACTGCCTGTACCCCCCTGATGGCGGCCCTGGGTGTAATGTCAGCATGTGAAAAATGACATTCTGAAGGAAAAAAGCCATTTAAAACTGACTCGCGGCTATAATGAATTGTCAGCTCTTGGAATTTGCAGGAGAATTCATTCATTAAAAACACCAAAAAAAAAGCGTGGGGGTCCCCCCAAATTCAATAAACCAGACCCTTTAGGTCTGGTATGGATATTAAGGGGAACCCCGCCATCAATTTTTAAAAAAAATGACGTGGGGTTCCCCCCAAATATCCATAACCAGACCCTTCGGGTCTGGTGTGGAATTTAAGGGGAACTCCACTCCAAATTAAAAAAAAAATGGCGTGGAGTCCCCCCTAAAATCCACACCAGACCCCTTATCCGAGCACGTTGACCTGGCCGGCCGCAGAAAAGAGGGGGGGACAGAGCGCGGCCCCCCCCCTCTCCTGAACCGCACCAGGCCACATGCCCTCAACATTGGGAGGGTGTTTTGGGGTGCCCCCCAAAACACCTTGTCCCCATGTTGATGAGGACAAGGGTCTCTTCCCCACACCCCTTGCCCGGTGGTTGTGGGGGTCTGCGGGCAGGAGGCTTATCGAAATCTGGAAGACCCCTTTAACAAAGGGGCCCCCCAGATCCCGGCCCCCCCCCTGTGTGAAATGGTAATGGGGTACCTTGTACCTCTACCATTTCACGAGAAAAAAAAAATGTAAAGGGTTAAAAAAGACAAGAGCCGGTTTTTGACAAGTCCTTTATTATCTTCTTTCTTTCTTTCCTTCGGGTTTCTTCTTCCTCCTCCTTCTTCTTCCTCTGCTTCTGTCTTGGGTCTTCTATTCCCGCATCTTGCCCGGCGTGTTCTTCCATCTTCTTCCGCTGTCCTTCTCGTCCGCATCTTCTCTTTCTCTTCTTCTTTCTTCGCCCGGAGGCGCCGCTTCCAATTGAAATCCCCGCTGTCTGCCGGACCCACGCCCCCCCCCCCTCTGACGCCTCGGGCAAGCTCTTAGGAGTGTGCTGCAAGTGCGTCAGAGGGGGGCGTGGTCACATGTCAGAGAGGGCGGCCAATTCAATTTGAAGCTGCTCGTGCGCGCCGGCTTTTTCTTTGCCAGAGTCGCCGCTTCCAATTGAATTGCCCGCTTTCTGGAACATGTGACCACGCCCCCCTCTGACGCACTGGCACCACACGGGGACTTTCCTAAGAGCTTGCCCGTGGCGTCAGAGGGGGGGCGTGGTCCGGCAGACAGCGGGGATTTCAATTGGAAGCGGCCGCTCCGGCGAAGAAGAAGAAGAAGGAGAAGATGCGGACGAGAAGGACAGCGGAAGAAGATGGAAGAACACGCCGGGCAAGATGCGGGAATAGAAGACCCAAGACAGAAGCAGAAGGAAGAAGAAGGAGGAGGAAGGAAGAAACCCGAAGGAAAGAAGAAAGAAGATAATAAAGGACTTGTCAAAAACCGGCTCTTGTCTTTTTTAACCCTTTACATTTTTTTTTCTCGTGAAATGGTAGAGGTACAAGGTACCCCATTACCATTTCACACAGGGGGGGGGCCGGGATCTGGGGGGCCCCTTTGTTAAAGGGGTCTTCCAGATTTCGATAAGCCTCCTGCCCGCAGACCCCCACAACCACCGGGCAAGGGTTGTGGGGAAGAGACCCTTGTCCTCATCAACATGGGGACAAGGTGTTTTGGGGGGCACCCCAAAAACACCCTCCCAATGTTGAGGGCATGTGGCCTGGTGCGGTTCAGGAGAGGGGGGGGGCCGCGCTCTGTCCCCCCCTCTTTTCTGCGGCCGGCCAGGTCAACGTGCTCGGATAAGGGGTCTGGTGTGGATTTTAGGGGGGACTCCACGCCATTATTGTTTTTTTTTTTTGGGGTGGAGTTCCCCTTAAATTCCACACCAGACCCGAAGGGTCTGGTTATGGATATTTGGGGGGAACCCCACGTCATTTTTTTTTTTTAAATTGACGGCGGGGTTCCCCTTAATATCCATATCAGACCTAAAGGTCTGGTTATTGAATTTGGGGGGACCCCCACGCTTTTTGATTTTATTTTTTTTAATGAATGAATTCTCCTGCAATTTCCAGGAGCTGACAATTCATTATTGCCGCGAGTCAGTTTTAAATGGCTTTTTTTTTTTTTTATTTGTTTTTTTCAGAATGTCATTTTGTGCAAAGACATATTTCTAAACCCGCAGGAAAAGTGCGCTTTATTCACCTGCTGACATTCCCCCCCCCCCCCATGGTACGGAAATTTAAAAAAAAAATTATTCCAAATGACGTGGGGGTCCCCCCAAATATCCATAACCAACCAGACCCTTCGGGTCTGGTGTGGAATTTAAGGGGAACTCCACCCCAAATTAAAAAAAAAATGGCGTGGAGTCCCCCCTAAAATCCACACCAGACCCCTTATCCGAGCACGTTGACCTGGCCCGGCCGCAGAAAAGAGGGGGGGACAGAGCGCGGCCCCCCCCCTCTCCTGAACCGCACCAGGCCACATGCCCTCAACATTGGGAGGGTGTTTTGGGGTGCCCCCCCAAAACACCTTGTCCCCATGTTGATGAGGACAAGGGTCTCTTCCCCACAACCCTTGCCCGGTGGTTGTGGGGGTCTGCGGGCAGGAGGCTTATCGAAATCTGGAAGACCCCTTTAACAAAGGGGCCCCCCAGATCCCGCCCCCCCCCCCTGTGTGAAATGGTAATGGGGTACCTTGTACCTCTACCATTTCACGAGAAAAAAAAAAGTGTCAGTGGTAAAAAAAGACAAGAGCCGGTTTTTGACAAGTCCTTTATTATCTTCTTTCTTCTTTCCTTCGGGTTTTCTTCTTCCTCCTCCTTCTTCTTCCTCTGCTTCTGTCTTGGGTCTTCTATTCCCGCCATCTTGCCCGGCGTGTTCTTCCCATCTTCTTGTTCTTCTCCGCTGTCCTTCTCGTCCGCATCTTCTCCTTCTTCTTCTTCTTCGCCGGAGCGGGCCGCTTCCAATTGAAATCCCCGCTGTCTGCCGGACCACGCCCCCCCTCTGACGCCACGGGCAAGCTCTTAGGAAAGTGTGGCTGCCAGTGCGTCAGAGGGGGGCGTGGTCACATGTTCAGAAGGGCGGCCAATTCAATGGAAGCGTGCGCGGCTTTTTCAAAGCCAAGAGTCGCCGCTCTCAAATTGAATTGCCCGCCTTTCTGGACATGTGACCACGCCCCCCTCTGACGCACTGGCACCACACGGGACTCCTAAGAGCTTGCCCGTGGCGTCAGAGGGGGGGGCGTGGTCCGGCAGAACAGCGGGGATTTCAATTGGAAGCGGCCGCCTCCGGCGAAGAAAGAAGAAGGAGAAGATGCGGACGAGAAGGACAGCGGGAGGAACAGAAGATGGAAGAACACGCCGGGCAAGATGCGGGAATAGAAGACCCAAGACAGAAGCAGAGGAAGAAGAAAGGAGGAGGAAGAAGAAACCCGAAGAAAAGAAGAAAGAAGATAATAAAGGACTTGTCAAAAACCGGCTCTTGTCTTTTTTTAACCCTTTACATTTTTTTTCTCTCGTGAAATGGTAGAGGTACAAGGTACCCCATTACCATTTCACACAGGGGGGGGGCCGGGATCTGGGGGGCCCCTTTGTTAAAGGGGTCTTCCAGATTTCGATAAGCCTCCTGCCCGCAGACCCCCACAACCACCGGGCAAGGGTTGTGGGGAAGAGACCCTTGTCCTCATCAACATGGGGGACAAGGTGTTTTGGGGGGCACCCCAAAACACCCTCCCACTGTTGAGGGCATGTGGCCTGGTGCGGTTCAGGAGAGGGGGGGGGGCCGCGCTCTGTCCCCCCCTCTTTTCTGCGGCCGGCCAGGTCAACGTGCTCGGATAAGGGGTCTGGTGTGGATTTTAGGGGGGACTCCACGCCATTTTTTTTTTTAAATTGGACGGCGGAGTTCCCCTTAATATCCCACACCAGACCCTAAAGGGTCTGGTTATTGATATTTGGGGGGACCCCACGTCATTTGAATAATTATTTTAATATTTCGTACATGGGGGGGGGGGGGGGGGAATGTCAGCAGGTGAAATAAAGCGCACTTTTCGCGGTTAGAAATATGTCTTTGCACAAAATGACATTCTGAAAAAAAAAAAAAAAAAAAAAAGCCATTTAAAACTGACTCGCGGCTATAATGAATTGTCGGCTCCCGGCAATTGCAGGAGAATTCATTCATTAAAAAAAGGGAAAAAAAAGCGTGGGTGTCCCCCCAAATTCAATAACCAGACCCTTTAGGTCTGGTATGGATATTAAGGGGAACCCCGCCGTCAATTTATTAAAAAAATGACGTGGGGTTCCCCCCAAATATCCATAACCAGACCCTTCGGGTCTGGTGTGGAATTTAAGGGGAACTCCACCCCAAATGTAAAAAATAAATGGCGTGGAGTCCCCCCTAAAATCCACACCAGACCCCTTATCCCAGCACGTTGACCTGGCCGGCCGCAGAAAAGAGGGGGGACAGAGCGCGGCCCCCCCCCCTCCTGAACCGCACCAGGCCACATGCCCTCAACATTGGGAGGGTGTTTTGGGGTGCCCCCAAAACACCTTGTCCCCATGTTGATGAGGACAAGGGTCTCTTCCCCACAACCCTTGCCCGGTGGTTGTGGGGTCTGTCTGCGGGCAGGAAGGCTTATCGAAATCTGGAAGACCCCTTTAACAAAGGGGCCCCCCAGATCCGGCCCCCCCGTGTGAAATGGTAATGGGGTACCTTGTACCTCTACCATTTCACGAGAAAAAAAATGTAAAGGGTAAAAAAGACAAGAGCCGGTTTTTGACAAGTCCTTTATTATCTTCTTTCTTCTTTCCTTCGGGTTTCTTCTTCCTCCTCCTTCTTCTTCCTCTGCTTCTGTCTTGGGTCTTCTATTCCCGCATCTTGCCCGGCGTGTTCTTCCATCTTCTTCCGCTGTCCTTCTCGTCCGCATCTTCTCCTTCTTCTTCTTCTTCGCCGGAGCGGCCGCTTCCAATTGAAATCCCCGCTGTCTGCCGGACCACGCCCCCCCCTCTGACGCCACGGGCAAGCTCTTAGGAAAGTCCCCGTGTGGTGCCAGTGCGTCAGAGGGGGGCGTGGTCACATGTTCCAGAAAGCGGGCAATTCAATTGGAAGCGGCGACTCTGGCAAAGAAAAAGCCGCGCACGAGCTTCAAATTGAATTGGCCCCCTCTGACATGTGACCACGCCCCCCTCTGACGCACTTGCAGCACACTCCTAAGAGCTTGCCCGTGGCGTCAGAGGGGGGGGGCGTGGTCCGGCAGACAGCGGGGATTTCAATTGGAAGCGGCCCTCCGGCGAAGAAGAAGAAGGAGAGGAGAAGATGCGACGACGAGAAGGACAGCGGGAGGAACAGAAGATGGAAGAACACGCCGGGCAAGATGCGGGAATAGAAGACCCAAGACAGAAGCAGAGGAAGAAGAAGGAGGAGGAAGAAGAAACCCGAAGAAAAGAAGAAAGAAGATAATAAAGGACTTGTCAAAAACCGGCTCTTGTCTTTTTTAACCTTTACATTTTTTTTTTCTCGTGAAATGGTAGAGGTACAAGGTACCCCATTACCATTTCACACAGGGGGGGGGCCGGGATCTGGGGGGCCCCTTTGTTTAAAGGGGTCTTCCAGATTTCGATAAGCCTCCTGCCCGCAGACCCCCACAACCACCGGGCAAGGGTTTGTGGGGAAGAGACCCTTGTCCTCATCAACATGGGGACAAGGTGTTTTGGGGGGCACCCCAAAACACCCTCCCAATGTTGAGGGCATGTGGCCTGGTGCGGTTCAGGAGAGGGGGGGGGCCGCGCTCTGTCCCCCCCTCTTTTCTGCGGCCGGGCCAGGTCAACTGTGCTCGGATAAGGGGTCTGGTGTGGATTTTAGGGGGGACTCCACGCCATTTTTTTTTTAATTTGGAGTGGAGTTCCCCTTAAATTCCACACCAGACCTGAAGGGTCTGGTTATGGATATTTGGGGGGAACCCCACGTCATTTTTTTTTTTAAATTGACGGCGGGGTTCCCTTAATATCCATACCAGACCTAAAGGGTCTGGTTATTGAATTTGGGGGGACCCCCACGCTTTTTTTTCCTTTTTTTAATGAATGAATTCTCCTGCAATTGCCGGGAGCCGACAATTCATATATAGCCGCGAGTCAGTTTTTAAATGGCTTTTTTCCTTTCAAATGACATTTTGTGCAGAGACAGTTCTAACCCGGGAAACATGCGCTTTTTCACATGCTGACATTAGGACCCCCATAGTACGAAAATTTAAAGGAAAATTACACTTTTATTATTGCACTTTTAGGCATTATTAAATCCTGCTCCCGAAAAAACGGCCGTTTTAAAAAATAAAAAAAGCATTGGTACATGTCCCCTGGGGCAGGACACTGAGGTCCCCAAACACTTTTTAGGACAAAATCTTGCAGATTAGCCTTTAAAATTCACTATTAAGATTTCCCCCATAGACTTTATACAGGGAGTTCGGCGGCGGCTTTAGTTATCAATCACATCGCGCTGCTGCTGCCGCCGGTTCATGCGCCTAATTAGGGATTCATCCAGCGCACTAATTAAGGCATGTACCGGCGCAGCGCAGATTCATTAGTAAATCAGCCCCTATATTTAATTTCAGATCAGAAAGTTATTAAACTGTTTTCAGATACTGTTTCCAGGCATTTCATTCATTTGCATTTAATATATTACAAAAGTTTGCTTATTTTTAAATGCAACTAAATGCATTTTGGAACAATGCACATCAAAGACTTAAAAGGTTAATTTATCTTCCTAGCATACCAAAAGCTGCAATATCAACTAGAGTTACTTTTTAAATGCAACTAAATGCATTAAGAACTATCTACATCAAAGAATAAAAATGGATTGTGTGTCTTCTAGCATAGCAGCAATAGCAATATCAACTAGTGTTGAACTTTAATTGTCTTATAAAGGTTACGGTAATTCAAGCAAATTTGGAATAGTGTGGGGAAAAGTAAAGTTTCTGTATTTTTTTCTGTCTATAATGTCATTGGTGAGATTTATCCTTACTCTCTGTCCCTTTAAGGCCACTGACACCGAATGTGAAGATCAGTTTCCCTGGGCACAGAGAGCAACACAAATATATTGCAAATATTAGGGTGTTCAAAAGACAGACTGTGTCCATGCACTATGCCTCTGTTAACAAGAAAAAAAGCCAAACGGGTTTAAAAGTAATTAATGAACAGTTGCTACTACTACTTCCGGTTCCGGCGCCGCAATGGAGTAGCTGACCTCCTCATCAGCTCCGCAGCACGACCCAAAATCAGCTTATAAAATCGGCCTGAGAAGACATCCGAGCCTCCCTCCACCTCTGGGCACTCTACACAGCACCCATGGACCGTTTCTTGGAAAATCGGGCGCCCGACGCTCACGGCGCAGACGGCTCATCCGCCGCCGGCGCAACCACAAATCGAGGCCACCGTCTCGGTCTACCGCCGCGCTGCATTCATCATCCGCGTCGGGGGCGGACATGGAGGTAAGCGGTGAGACCTCTTCCCCCCCTCCTCCACACACATCCCCACCTCAGCTGAAGGGAGATGACTCCATTGATCGATAGCCCAGGCTGTTGCTGCATTGCTATCACCCATGATTGCGGGCATTAGTGGAGAAGGCCGTGAACGCCGGGGATGGCGCAAATTAAGGCCCAGTTAGGGGAGCATGGCACGAGGCTAAATGAGCTTGAACATCGCCTCTCCAATGCAGAAGAGGAGCTTTATACAAGCCCAGGCCACAGAGCATGCCCAGGACAAAACAAACCAGTACATCTTGCAGAAGCTGGATGATTTGGAAAATAGGGCCAGGAGAAGTAACCTGCGCTTCGTGGAGTACCGGAGTACAGGCATCAGCCCTGACAGACTTCTGTGCCTGGCGCGTCCAGAGAAGCCTTAGGCCTTTCGGGCCCATGCACGGTGGAAAGAGCTCACCGTGTGGGGGGACCTTTAACTCGGAGAGAAAATCACCCCCTCCCATCATTGCCAAGTACCTCAGCTATGCGGACAAGTCCATTATCCTGCAATCATTCCGGCAATCCCGTCAATTCAGATTGATGGCGTTAAAGTTTTAATTTTGCTGACTACACTACTGTCGTCGAGGTGTCAAAAAAGAGAAAAGCCTTTCAACAGGTATGCACGGAACTTTTTAAACAACAAATTAAATTTTCTTTGGCCTTCCTGGCAATTCTCCGCCTCAGAGCTCCAAATGGCGACCAACTGACCTTCCATGACCCTGCTGACGCAGAAGCGTTCCTTCGCTCGCGCTTTGCAAACCCGCACCACCAGACACCCTCTAAAGCCCTCGATCAACCGTCCCATGGACCAGAGGCCCCCGCAAGGATTCCCCAAAGAGGTTCAGGGGCTCTGAATTGGATTCTGCAGTAATACTTTTCCACTCGTTCTCTCCCCCTACTCACATCCCTCCTGAGGGGACCCAAAGTGACCTGTCAGGTTCTCCTCAGAGCTCGCTGCGTAGCAGTCTCTCCGTCTACCAAAGTGACCTACCCACAACGCCGTTTGCCTGCCGCACTACCGCAGGTCCAGGTAGTTATGTCCGCTGAGGTGAACCTCTGATCTCTGAGCTCAGGCATCTCTCAACATGCCACTCGCACTTCTCTGTTATTGCTGCTGCATTGCCTTAGGCAAAGGGGCTTAGTTAGTTAGCCATTTCAGCTGCTCTGTTGCTTTTTTTCTGATGCAAATGCCCGACTGTTTTGTTTTATTTTGTTACTCTGTCATGCTCCCCCCCCCCGGGTTGCTATAGTATGTTTATATGGTATATTTCTCATGATATTTCCACTGGCATTGCACCCCCTGGGCTCATTGTACGCCGTCATCCTTCATTTCCTTAATTTCCTCCATTACACGGTCTGTGATCATGCACCGCTTGGCACCTTATGCTTTTGGTGCCGGGCTCTCGGCCTCAATTCGGTGTGGTCGTGTGACATGGGGGCTGGCTCGTACAGTGACTCCATGTGGAAAAAAGCGAAGTACTCGCAATTGTTTATGTTCTTTCTTGCTACTGTTGATATTACCTTTGCTTCAGGTTCCCCCCTTGCCACCCCCACTTCCCCTTCCCCCCCTCCCCCCCCCCCACCATGCACCGTATCGCCCCCTCCTTGCACTCCGTCGACACACCATATTCTCTGTTGATGTCTATCCACCCCTTGAAGTGGCGACCCCCCCATACTTTTTGAAATAAGAGGGCCCCTATATAGAAATTCTGCCCAAACCCCTTACACAGTCCCCCTGACATGAAAGTTATATCCTGGAATGTGAAGGGACTCAGATCACCCAATAAGAGGATGAAGGTTCTTAGACACCTGAAGAGGCACAAAGTAGACATTGCAATACTGCAGGAGACCCATCTGGCACAGTCTGACTTCCCACGCTTACATAAGCTATGGGTGGGCACGGTCTCCTTGGCTCAGAGGCTGTAGGCCGTAAGGCAGGCGTTATAATGCTTATCCACAAAACCTCCCCTGCACGATCATCGCAGTTAACTCGGACGCCCAGGTAGGCTTCTCTCAGCACACGTTAAAATAGGCTCCAAGGAACTAGTCATCTCTAACGTCTATGCCCCTAACAGTCCCGGTAAAACCTTCTACAGCGAACTCTCCACTTGGCTTCTCCAAACCCTCACCTCCCCCACTTGATTGGGGCGACTTCAATGACACCCCACACAAGTGGATGACAGGTCCCTCTCCAAACACTCGAAACTCAAACTCGCTCCAGATGCTGGTCATCCCTCCCTTTTCGCGTCCACTATGGACTCCCTCCATCTCCATGACCTATGGCGCTTATCACACCCTGCAGACAGGGAATTCACTTTTTACTCCAACCCCCATGGCCGTCTTTACCAGGATAGATTACCTTTTTGGTTCGGACGACTTAATACCCATGATATCGGACACCGACATCATCTCGATATAGCTATATTCCGATATCAGCCCGGCCCCATAACGGTCTCACTTGACAATCTGGACCTCCCCCCTCACCCCAAAATCTGGTGCTTTCCCTCTTATCTACATAACCGCGCTGACTTCCAACGATTCATGAAAAAGCGTGGCTAGAATACTCCGAGGCCAACGCCTCCCATGCAGACAACCCAAACCCTTTCTGGGATGCCGGTAAAGCATTCCTCAGAGGCAGATCATCTCTTATGCTTATTCCTTTAAAAAGAAAACGCCATGTCCCAATACAAACTGGCCAGCTCCCGTCTGCACCTGGCACAAAGGGCTCTTCACACTCTGATTCCCACACAAAACAGAGACGAATGGCACGCTGCCAAGAGATCATTTGACACCTGGGCAGACACTCTAGAATCGGTCAAAAAGGCTAAACTAGATGCCACCCTCCACAAGTTCGGCAATAAATCTGGCAAGTTACTAGCCAGGCTCTGTAAAGGCTCCTTCACACCCACCCATATCACGTCCCTGAGAGACCCCAGCGGCACCGTTAACACTACCCCTCCGTCAATAAACGTGGCAATGCTTCACTATTACTCGACCCTATATGCCCCTGACCCTATTGACAATCAAACGGAAAAAACTTTTTTAGAAAACTTAGTCATCCCCCAAATCACCCTCTCCCAATTGGAGGCCCTAAACGCCCCTATCTCTCCCGCCGAGATCTCTGATACCATTCGCTCACTTGCCCCATCTAAACCCCCGGGTCCCGATGGCTTCACGGGCGAAGACCCTACAAACTATACTGGAACCCACCCTTCTCACAGTTTATAGCGGCGTGTGGTCCGGCGGCTCATACCTCCCCTCAGGAAACCAGGCCATCATCAAACTGCTGTCCAAAAAGGGGAAAGACCCCCTAGATCCTGGGTCATATAGACCCATTTCCTTACTGAACCTAGATGTTAAAATCTATCAAAATAGTTGCCAATAGGCTCTCGGATATACTCCCCTCTCTCATCCATCCGGCACAATCGGGCTTCGTGAAAGGCAGAACGGCAACTCTGAACATCCGCAAAGTCATGCTGGCCCTAGAGCACGGCTCGACAACACCCTATGGGAGACTTTGCCATCATATCCCTCGATGCCGATGCCGATGCCTCGATGCGAGAAGGCCTTCGATAATGTAAGCTTTGAATTGCTCTCTCTATCGATGGCGAAATTAGGATTCTCCGGCCCTTTCTGCCACCTCGTTCACGCCATGTACGCTTCCCCCTCGGCGAAATTAGTAGCTGCGGGCCTCCTCTCGGAGGAATTCCGTCTCCATAAGGGGACACGGCAGGGCTGCCCTCTCTCCCCGCTCCTTTTTTTTTTTTTTTTTAAATATGTCTTTATTGAAAGAGTTGCAGAACATGGTATGGCAAAAAAAAAACAGAACATATGAGAATGTTTTAAGGACGTTAAGCATAGAAAGCAGGAATGGAGGGATCATACAGAAAGAAAAACAAAAACAAAAATGTACGCAGTAGTCCAATAGAGTTGATACTGTACTCCGACCAAGTGGAGGGGGGGGAGACTGCGCACCCCACGTGACATGGGGGGGGAGCTCCGTAAGGCACGTCCAAAATATAAGAGGGGGAGGAAGGAGGGGGAGGAAGGAGGGGGGGACATCAGTCCCGCGGGGGATCCATGTAGAAAAAGGACATCTTCTCAAAGTTCAACCTCTCCGTGGGGGTGAGAGTGTACAGCATGAAGGTTGCCATATATGATAGAAGCGAGTTTTGCTCCGTTCATGGGTCGATCCGTGTTGAGCCTTGTCCTTGTATAGTAAACTGCAATAGTTCCTTTTGGACTTGAGAGGTGGTTGGGCAGCCAGTCCGTGGAAAAATCCATTTCTGTAGGATGGCCCTCCTGGCGAGCATTAGACAGATCAGGATCCAGTCTTTACTAGGGGGTGTCGTTGGGGGCGACCAGGGGAGCAACTGGGGGTCCCAGTGGCGAAGATAAGCAGTAGCGGATCCTTGGGTAGGTGCACACAGGGTGACATCAAAACATATTGAATGACTTGTTCCCAGAACCTGGCTATGTGTGAGCAGGACCAAAACCGGTGGGCTAGATTTGGCTTGGTTGTTGACAGAGGGGGCTTCTGGGGTGGCATG